>OX326965.1:19789883-20389883 GCA_946800305.1 Medicago arabica | reverse complement strand
AGATAATCCAAGGAATACATCAAAAACTTACTATTGCAAAGAATACATGAAAAACTTAATATTGTAAAATCAAAGAAAAGACATTTCCTTTTTGTTAATGTAATATATTGCTTTGATGTGGGTTGTTCATATACATGATTGCCAGTTTAAGTCTAAAAACTTTGGATGTCAGTTAACCTTTAAAACCAATCACTAAGTAAAGCAATAGATGTGTCACTTGATTATTGCACATGGATGACTTTCTATAATATGTTTGGTTTTAAAATTTTTGTTTGGTAATGACAGATGTAGTAGCATTAGTAGCTAGGAGAGGTAGATTGGTAGTTTTCTCTTCAAGCTTTCTATGTTCTCTTTAGTTTTTATTTATTATTTTTTGGTTTTAAATTATAAGTCGTTTTAATCAATTTACATATTTTTATAAAATATGACCGCTCTTTTTATTGCACCAACACATGCAAAATATGAAAATATGAAAAGTGTTTTTTTTAATGAAATTTTGATTTTCATTAAAAATATATAGATTAAGGATCCGTTTGTTATAGCTTTTTTATAAAATAGAATGAAATTAACCTTTTTTTTTATGTATATATTTTGGAATTTTATTAAAATTTACGTCTAATGATCCAATGATCAAACATAAACCAACGCGCTTGGTTGATTTGTTACGGGTTTGGCATAAAAATATGGATTTTTTAGAATACTATTCTTCACCCAGCAACATACACTCCCGTCCAGCCAAAAAGATGAAAATGCCCCTGCGCAAGTTAAGTCACGCTGCGTGACTTAACTTGCGCAAGTTATGTGTGCTGCGCAACTTAAGTTGCGCTGCGCATGTTAAGTTGCGCAGCGTGACTTAAGTGTATAACAGCAACACAGAAACACAACTCCCTCATTTCCCAAACTTTCAAAATTCGAATTTTTCCCCTCCAAGTGCGATTTTCACCATTCTTGCGCCATTCCAAACCAATTTTGCCCACAATATCAAGTAAGTGATGATTATCCTACTTCATTGCATTTTTTTGGTTGAAATTTAGATTTTTTTGAAGAAAATTGACATTTTTAGGTTTTTTAAAATGTGTCTTGCATGTTAGTTTTTATGATTGTTAGTGATGATTTAACTTAGGAATTGTTGTTTAGATGTTGTTTATAGTGCATTGTGGTAGTTTAGGGTTTAGAAATTGTTAGATTTTATGTTGATTGAAAATTGCACTCTAGGTGTTTGATAAAATGTGTCAATGAAAAATTTGTGTGTTTTTTGGATTGTTAATGATGAAATTAGTTAGAATATAGTATGTTTGACAATAATTTGGTAAATTACGGATTGAAATGACACTGTCGAAACTTTCGTGTTGTTCTTGAATTGTTAGAAATGACACAATGTCTGTGTGAAAATGTGTCATTGATTTTGTGCTTTTTAAAATGTTGTGTTGTGCAGATATGTCTCAGAGGGAGAGGACTGACAGACTTAAGTTAGGGAGGCCTACCTATACTAGTAGTGCACGGAGGGAGAAACAAGCAGTAGTCCATCCTTTACATGGTCGAGGTCGAAGGAGAGTGGGGGGCACGAGACTTGCCAGTGATGATGATGTTGTGCCTAGGCCCTCTTCATCACAGACCAGTCCATCCCAGGCGATGGACCCGACGCAGTATCAGTTTGAGGAGCCTCAGCCTCACCAGTATCATTTTGAGGAGCCTTAGCCTCACTAGTATCAGTTTGAGGCGTATCAGCATCAGCAACATCATCAAATGCAGCATGTTGTTGAGCAGGAGGAGCAGCCTCATATTGAGGAGCCTGAGCAGCAGGAAGATATTGCGCAGCCTCAGGCTCAGCCTCAGCAGGATGATGATGTTGGGGCTCGTTTTCATGGGGTGACGAGGATGGTGTACGATGCCGGACCGGACGGCTATGCAGGGGGGCCTTCTAACCTCTCGCTTTTACCTCGCTTTGGAGGACATGTGGCATGTAGGATATGGGTCGATGCCGTGTAAGTATATTTTAATGTTTATTTTACTTTTTTTTTATTTTAACTGTAATTTTACAACTTATTTATTTAACAGTGTTGTTTGTTGTTTTTTGTTTTTCTATTTCAGTTTCGGAGAAAGCATAGGATGAGAGGTATCTCACACGGGAAGAAGCTGAGCCTGAAAAACTTGACGGTGCCTCAATCAAGAGCACATAATAATTGTTTTTGGGATGTACTGAATGCGTCCGGTCTAACTCCCCTCCTGAATAGTGGGTACGAGAACATCTCACGTGGGCTCGTTTGTGCTATGTCAGAGAGGTGGCATGAGGAAACCAACAGCTTCCATCTACCCGTTGAGGAGATGACCATCACACTTGATGATGTGGCGTGTCTCCTAGGCATCCCCATCACTAGGAAGCTCCTTTCTGAGAGAGAGAGCTCACCCGTACCGAGGCGATGGAGATTATGTCGACCGACCTGCTTATTTCCGAGGAGGATACCGCTAGGGAGCTGACCAGGCAGGGTGGTCCGTATATTAGTTTTGGTGTGCTGAATAGGCGCTATGAGGAGCTCATGAATAGGTGTAATCAGCTGGTGGAGGTTGACACACAGGAGGAGGAAGACGAGCACTTTTCAGTTAGGCTGGCCTGGGTTAAGGCGTTTATGTTGCTCTTGCTTGGATGGACCATTTTCTCCCGCAAGAACATCAAAAACATTAATCTGCTGTGGATGCTTGCGCTACAAGATATGGATGACTTGGACGACTGGTCATGGGGTGGGATGGGGCTAGCATTCATGTACGAGCAGCTCTCTCTGACCTCCGATTCATCATTGGCCACATGTGGTGGTTACATGACCCTGCTTGTGGTAAGATTTGTTTTTCTTCTTTTTAACTTATTGGATCGTAAATTTGTGCGTTGTTTAACTTGTTTTTCTTCTTTTTTACATTGATTGTATATATATATTTGGTTTTTTGTGTTTGTAGGGATGGACTTTGGCGCACTTCACGAACCTCATTCAGAGGGTTCGTAGTGATGTGTACGACCCGGCAGTAGCCCCGCTTGTGAGCCAGTGGAGACCTCCTAGGGGCTTTACAGACCCTAGACACTATAGAGATGCCATTGATGCGATGGATCACTCTCACGTCATCTGGAGGCCGTACGAGAGACGGCGACACATCACGCCATTCCACGACATATGCTGGTACTCCGGATGGATCATGGCCGGCAGAGACAGGATGTTCCGTCACTTGCCTGAGCGGGTTCTTAGGCAGTACGGGTATGTCCAGACACGACCCAGGTCTCCTACGGATGTTGAGATTACTGCGGCAGATGTCGCGGCCCAGGCTTTAATGGATTTTTCTCTACATGTCCTCAACCAGCAGTATAGGGGTGATCCGGTGCCAGAGGACGAACTGTGGGCTCAAAGCAAGGGGTACATGAGATAATTCTATAGAGTGTCATATCCTATTGTGAACCCCCCGGCGGCCATTCCAGACGACGCAGCGCAGGCGCCTCCTCGTCCTGTCCCTCCTTACGAGGAGGTTATTGTTGACCAGCAGTGGGCCAGACATCCTCCCGACCCATACCAGATCATCGCCAACATCAGAGCCAGAGTGGATAGTGCTCTGGGGCATCCTGATGTGTTTGGTAACCCAGAGATACTTCGCATGATGCAGGGAATACAGTCTGAGTGGAGCATGCTGGAGCAGATGCAGGTTCCACGACAACGGAGCAGGAGTCCACAGTAGTAGGGTTTAGGCATTATGACATGTATAGTTTTTGTTTATGATATTTTGTCGGATTTGGATGTATATTACATTTGCGCTTTTTTAGCATTTTTATAACATTTTCCCTTATCTTGGTCCTTTATTTTTTCGTAATTTGTTTATGAGTTAACACGTGCTTGAATGAATAACGAAAAATAAAAATCTTGACTATTAACATAGGGATCAAAAAACAGGTTTTAGGAATATAAGAATTATAATTTAAAGAGCATGTAAATAGACACTGCGCAAGTTAAATTTGCTGCACAGACACTGCGCAAGTTAACTTGCGCACTGTCTGGCTTAAGTCACGCAATGTTTAACACATGCGTGACTTAAGTCACGCAGCGCAGGTTAACTAACGCACAATTTTACACTTGCGCTAGTTAACTTGCGCAGGGGTATTTTCGTCCTGCCTGCAGGGCGGGAGTGGATTTTGCAGGGGGAGAGCAGGATTCGATTTTTTATCCGATTCAAATGCCAACCAACCCTTTCAAACTCGAAGTGATTTGGGCCGAGTCGCAAGTTATGGTTTCAAATACGTGACCAACAAACCCATTCAGTTTATAAAAATTGTTAAATTTTTATTTTTATAATATAGTTTCAATTTTTATGTTTTAATCTTGAAGTGTTTAAAATATAATCAAGTGTTTAAATTTTAAGTAGTACTCCTTCTGGCTCAAACTATATGTCGTTTTGGTCATTTTTAGACATGGCAACAAAACCCGCCACCGCCCAGATCCGACCGCCTCTGCCCCGAATTTAACGGGGAAAAACCGATTTAACTAGGTGCGGGTGCAGGTCTGGGGGAAATTTGAGTTTTTAGTACGGAGGCGGGGCCGGGGGTGGGAGATGCTTACACCCTCCCCGCACCGCTTTTTTAATTTACTTTATTAAATTGAAAAATGCTAACTAGTGTCCCAATGGTAATGGTTAAGCATCCAATACCAGTAAGTGTTTATAAAAAAAGTTTGTAATCATTACTTGAGCAAAAGTAACTTCTTATATTTTCAAGACAAAATTTCTATTTGTAGATTCCTTAACCAATGCCATGAGGGCACCGGTTAGCAAGACCCTATTAAATTTTATAATCTTATTTCCGTAAGCACCAACCTATTTTAATATATTATTACTCTTTATAAACATAATTATTTTTCTCTTTTGAAAAAAGTTTATTAGATCTTTAATTATTAATATATTTATTGTTTTTTATTGCTATAAAAAATGAAAAAATATACATTTTTGAAATATTTTATAAAAAATAGAGTTTTCGCAGGTGGAGGTGGGTGTTCAATTTTTACCCCCGATATGGTTTGGAGACGGGGGTGGGGACGAATGCATGGAAGCGGGGGCGGGGACGGGGATGCTTAAACCTGCCCCTGAACCGCCCCGTTGCCATGTCTAGACTCATTTTACACGTTAATAATGCATGTCCCTGCCAACTGAGCTATGCTCACGGGAAACTGAGAGAAATGAGTTTATCATGCATGCCTTCGTCAGTTTTGGGAAGGAAGTGTAGGCGTTGGATTCACTGGTGCTTTATAGTGTCGGTAGTGGAGTGGTTTGGATGGTGTGGTCATGGATAATTTGGACTCGGATCTATCGGAAAACGCACTGGACATAATGTGATTTAGAAGAGGTGTAGACGTGGTTTAGGAAGGGAGGTGATGGGTATGTGGTTATTGGTGAGCTCTTTGGTGTTTATGTTGTAGGCCGCCTCCGTGTAGGGTCCATATTCGTCGTCGCTAGCTTTGGCCCGTTTGTTACGGATTAAAATAAAAGTGATTTTGATATAAAATAATTTAGAGATTATATTTTAGAGATTTTGTGAAAAATCATAATCTATTTCGCGTTTGTTTACCATGATAAAAATCATTTTTTTAAACAAATAATCTAGTTTGTTTGGATACAATTATATAAAAGGGATTTTTTGTTACAAAGTTAGTTCAATTTTTATAATCACATTTTCTCTCTCCTCTAAAAAAAATGTATTTTTTTTAGAAGCTGCTCCTAACAGCTTCTCATTTAAAACTATTTTTTAGATTTTTTTTTGATTTTGATTTTTTCAAAAATCTGTAACAAACGGATGCAAAACTCTTAAAAATGATTATTTTCTTAAAAAAAAGTGATTTTTTTTCTAAAAAAAAAGCTATAACAAACGGGCCCTTAGTTACCTTTTGGGTTGCTTTGTGTTTGGGTGCTTAGAGTGTGGGTGGTTTTCGAGTTGCACATGTTTCCTTTTCTGACATGATTTCAGTTTGCTTACTGCCCATCCTATCAAATGCCTTACTGATTTGTACTCTGGATTCTGGTGGGCCGATTACTTTTGCTTCGAGATCGAGAGCTAGTGTCTAGCTACAAGTGGTTCGGCTGGTTATGGTGTCTTTTTCGATGGATCAGGGGTGAGGGGTACCTTACTGATTCGTCTCTGGAGTCAATTCTTTTATTCGAAATCGGGAGTCAATTCTTTGATTCAAGTTTGCTTTGGTCTATTATGGTGTTTTTTATTCGACGAACCAGGGGGTAGAGAGGTAGTGGAAGCCTAAAGAGTGTTAGAATTGGACTTTTTGGGTGTGGCTTAACCATGGGGAGGTGAAGAGGATGTTTGCTTTCGAGATGTGTTTTTTTGGAGTGAGTAGCGGTGATGAGTGCTTATGGATTTCATTTTCAGTGGTTGTTCGCCATGGAGTTTGTTGTAGACGTGTAATTGATTTTTGGTGGTTGTGGGGTTTATGGGTGTTGATGGTAGGTTTTAGGGAGGTGAAGAGGGTGTTTGCTTTCGAGATGTGTTTTTTTGGAGTGAGTAGCGGCGATGAGTGCTTATGGATTTCATTTTCAGTGGTTGTTCGCCATGGAGTTTGTTGTAGACGTGTAATTGGTTTTTGGTGGTTGTGGGGTTTATGGGTGTTGATGGTAGGTTTTAGGGAGGTGATGGGTGTTTTTCATGTCATTAACAGTGTTTATTTTGGATGTTCCACCTATATACGATGTCTTTGTAGTCTCTGTTTTACTGGTCTTTGTTCTTGTAACACCCCGTTCTCCCAACATCGTAATATTAAATAAAAAAAAAATCAGAGTAAATCAAACAACGGAATGTCACACTGCTTTTCAAAATTTCATAAATAGGAATAAACTATTTATTTTAAAACAATATAAATTCTCATAAACTGCAGCGGAATAAATCTTCAAAATTATAATTCAACTCAAATTCAACGTCAACATAATCCTAGCACAAAGGCCTCAACAGTTATAAAATATTATTTTCAACAATAATAAAACTCCAACAACATAGTCTTTTCATAGATATGATACATAAAAGAATAAAGGAAAACATTCGCGACGATCCCCATCCTAATATGTATCAGTGCCCTAGACACTTGAGTCATACCTACTAATCTTCAGAACCTGCAGGTTACCCATATAAAAGGCAACAATTTCAAGCAGAAGGGGTGAGATACACATCCAATAATAATAATATATAATTCATCAAATTAATGAAAACAACAACAATCAGCAACAAGCATCATCAAATGCATATGTATATATATAATACATCAGCAACATTATCATCAACAACATTTAACAACCACAACGTAGCGCCATTATCAGCAATGAACACCAACTCCTAGACCAACAACGACAAATACGACAATTCAACTCCAACAACAACTAATGCATCATGCATGTGGTACCAACTACGCGCGTTGAATGCTAAGCATTCTAGGGCATAAGCCCCCAACAGTTGGATGGTTAAAGCATCCCAGGGTATAACCCCCAACAGATGAATGATAAATATTCCAGGGCATGAGCCCCCAACGGGTGAATGATAAACATTCCAGGGCATAAGCCCCCAACAGTTATGAGAATGCAAATGGACTCAATTTGTGTTTATCAACATACAACTCAACAACATCTACGACAACAACATATGTGCCTAATCATTTATGACACACTCCACAACTTAGTCAAAATCTGACACAACAACTCTTACGACAGAATTCATCAACATAGCACATATACATTAATCAACTACATTCATATCAAACCAAAACATTCTTCAAAAACAAAGCAAGTGTGATCAATAAGACATAAGCCAAATACTCATAAAACACTTCAACTAAATCCCTAATACCTAAGTTTGAATTTGGGAAACCAACCATAAGTTTTAGACTAACTCAGAATTAGTTATGCTAAGTTTTCTTAAAATTTTCCAAATACTCACTTGGACTATTTTCATCATAACTCAAAATTTAAAAATCGTTTACACGTCAAACCAAGGCCATTAGAAAGCTAACTCAATCATCTACAACTTTCATGTTTACACCGAAAGCTAATTCAAAACAGAAACGTGTGAAAAAGACACAAGTACGCGAAACAGGAAATGTTGTTACTGTGCAGTTCGCTTAAGCGAAGGATGGTTCGCTTAAGTGAATGTAACGTCGAGAGCAACCTCAATTTCGCTTGGAAGTTCGCTTGGGACTCGCTAAAGCGATCTGGGGCCTGTTTTTTGATGATTTCTCACCATTTTTCACCTTAAAACCCAAATTTTGATCCCTTAATCACCCAAAATGATTTACAATGATGTTTACAAGTCAAATAGGCAATATAGCAATCAAAACAACATAGGAACATGCATCAAACAACACAATTCATCTAATTTTATCAATTAACATAAACTTTCTAACCCTAACTCAAGAACACAACAATTCATCAAATTTTCAGAATTATACACATTATTAGTGAAAGGAATCTCACCCTTACCTTAATTCAGCAAAGATTGAAAGCCTACAACAATTTTGATCCCTTCCTAGCTCTTCTCCTAGCCTCTTAATTTTTTTCCTCTTTCTCTCAAAAAATCTCTTTTTTTCAATTGTACGTGAAAAATGTTTGTTCTGACTCTTTCTTACTAACTCCCAAAACATAACCCCTCTTTTGTTTCTCTTAACTCCCACTTATTCCACATAATTATAATTAATCCCCTTAATTCTAAATAAATATTATTACTACTTATTTCTATTTCTCATGTTTTATTTAAATAATAAAACAACTATATAATAAAATAACACATACTATATATCACACATAAATCATATATTTCACATAAAATCATATATATCAAATAAGTCATGCAAAATCATATAAACAATATTCAAACATCATTTAAAAATAATAAAATCAAAATAGGGCGTTACAGTTCTTCTTGAGCAGAGACCGAGTTTTAAATAAATTTTATAATATATAGCAGTTTCCTTCTCATGTATAGGTTTAATAAAAGGCTTCGCAGTACGATTTTAATCTATTTTGAAACAATGTAATGATAAAATTACATGTGGTTTGATTTTGGACGACTTATTAAAAAAATTTGATGTCAACCGTCTAATTTTATGCAGTTTGTTTTGGATTAGATTTTGCATATTTGAATAACAAATTATAATTTTATTTATTTATTTATTTATTAATATTACAAGAACACGGTGTCAATTATGCTTGAAATATATGAAATAATAAACATGTATGATAAATTAAACTAATAAGTAATATAAAAAAAATTATAATCAAACGAATAATAGATTAATAAAAAATTAAAAGTATTAACATATCTACATGCAATTTGGTTTAGTTTTGAAAGTTTAATCCAAAATTTTATCCGAATTGAGCGGTTTTCGTAAAGGGATATCCAAACATATTTCACTTCACATTCAAAAAGGGATATCCAAACATATATAGGGCCCGTTTGTTAGATTAAAATAAACGTGATTTTGACATAAAATAATTTAGATATTATATTTTAGAGATTTTGTGAAAAATCAGATTCTATTTTGCGTTTCTTTACACTGATAAAAATCACTTTTTTTAAAATAAATAATCTAGTTTGTTTGGATACAACTATATAAAAAGGGATTTTTTTTACAAAATTAGTTCAATTTTTTAAATCATGTTTTCTCTCTCCTCTAAAAAGATTTTTTGAGAAGCTGCTCTTAACGGCTTCTCATTTAAAGCTGTTTTTAAATTATTTTTAGATTCTGATTTTTTTTTTTAAATCTATAATAAACAGATGCAAAACTCTTAAAAGTGATTATATTCTTAAAAAAAGTTATTATTTTCTTAAAAAAGCTATAACAAACGGGCCCATAATGTTTAATTTGATTCCATTAAGATTTGAACACCCCTAAATTTGATATATATGCAATAAGAGTAATAATATAAGAAAATATATTATACAACTTTTTCTTATATTTTAAGATTAAATCTCATTTATAAATGCTATTTTTCTTCTCCAAAAATTCTTTAAAATAAGGGACTGGTTTGATTCCCTCACAAAAAAAGGGACCGGTTTGATAACACAAAATCGTTCCATATTGTCTCTCACCCCGGCTCAGGCCAAATTGTTGGCGTGTTATGTTCACAACCCTTTGTGTGTCCGATGAGAATATATTTCTCTCTCTCTCTCTCCCTCTCTCTCAAACCCTAGCCGTCGTTCCTTTCTTATTCTTGTCTATTTAGGGTCAATTTTAACCTAAAATCACCCATCCTACTTGTTTTTCCTTCTATCTTAATTAAATAAGTGATTTCCACGTATTTTCAGTTTTCTTTTGTTTGTTTTTGTGATTTTATCGTCTCTACACGACTCTGTTTGTTTTGATTTCCCATCTTAGTTCAATGTTTATTTGATTCAGGTTGAAAGATTAGCTTTGAGCATGTGCAGATCCCATCAATGACTTTGGCGTCATCAAGATTGCAAATCCGGAGACATGAGTATTCCGGAAAGTTGAATATAATCATATTTGTAGGCATATGTATTTTGCCGTTTTATGCTATTAACATGGTTGTTGTGAGTGTTTTATGCTATTAACATGGTTGTTGTGAGTTTGTTCGAACATTCATCCTTTTTATTTTTAGCGACTTTGGTTTTGTATTATATCAATGTACTCTATCAATTTGAATATTCACATGGCTTTCAAAGTGCAATAAAATTTTCCAAATAAAATAAGGTGCAATAAATTTATAAAAAGAAAATTCTATCTACACAAATGAATAGAATTAATGTATATATATATATATATATATATATATATATATATATAAATGATATATTTCCATTCATTAGTAGTTAAGAAAATCTCTCTGTGATAAGAAATTGGATTACATGCCGTCACTTTTTTCATGCATTCACGTAGTTACTACTTTTATGTTCATTCGATCTTGATCGGATAATTAATTTTTTTTATCATATAGTTTCCAAGATAAGATACTGAATTAAATTTTTGATCGTCTTGTCTTGATCAAATTATGATCAATCTACAATAATGAATACATTGATCTCTTTCTATTATATGTTTGGAGTTAACATTTTTGGTTAGTGATCGCAGATGTAGCGGCAGTAGTAGGAGAGGTAGATGATGAGAAATTCTAATATATTCACAAACACAAATTTAAATTATTTAGGGGTACACACAACAATACACATTAACCAATGTTTTCAATAATAATAACAATAAATTGATTTCTTTTCTCTTTTTACTTATTTCCATTGTATGTGTCCCTAAACCAAATATATTTGTGGTTGTGACCACGTAAGAATTGCTAGGTAGATGAGTAGTTTTCTATTTAAGCAATCTATGTTCTCTTCATTGTTTGTTATATCTCAAATTATAAGTGTTTTAATCAATTTACACATTTTTATAAATGTAATTCATTTTGTTTGGGAAAGAGAAATTTTGTGTTACTTTACAAAATTATTCTTAATTAATGGTATGGAAAATATTAGTTAGAGACTTAAAAAAGGAGTATAATAAATAGTTAATGATATAATATAAAAGTTGTATTAATGTTCTATTTGCACTGTAAATGACTTATAATATTAGACAATTTTTTCACCAAAACGAATTATAATTTAGGACAATGTAATGATATATTTGGGGGTTAACCCAATTGGGTTGGCTTATCATATAACATATGTTCATATACATGTTTGCCAGTTAAAGTTTAAAAACTTAGATTGGTAGTTTTCTCTTCAAGCTTTCTATGTTCTCTTTAGTTTTTATTTATTATTTTTTGGTTTTAAATTATAAGTCGTTTTAATTAATTTACATATTTTTATAAAATATGATCGCTCTTTTTATTGCACCAACAATTGCAAAATATGAAAAGTGTTTTTTTTTTTAAATGAAATTTTGATTTTATTAAAAGTATATAGATTAAGCAGATTTTTGTTGGAAAAGAACTGGCTCAGGAATTGATGCTATACATATTGAAGTTAAAATACGGTATCTTGATTCTACCTAATTCTTAGACCAATATGAATCTTTGTTTTTCTTTGGATACAAGACTTTAAATTGTCCACAGCTATTCTCTTTTGATATTACCATATAACATATGTCCATTATTATATGTGCTTATTATTTTGATATTAATTCTTGGAGGTTTTCTGAATTCTAGTAGTCTTAAAGAAAATGCATTGATATTTATTTTGACATTTCTTCCTTTAGATATATACTAAGTAAATCTTTGTTTCTACTATTCAAAGGAAGAGAGGTTTGATTAAGAGTAACAGTTATATCCTCAACTTCTCAATTCTCACCATGTTGCAAGTCATATTTGTTGGAAAATGTATGATTTATGTTTGTGCTATTAAACATAGAGCAATACTCTACTCTATATTGACCTATTTTCCCCATGTTTCAAGTTTCAACTAGTATTTCTTTTTTTGTATATAGAAATCATAAATCAATAACAAAGTTTTAATCAAAGTCTAAGTGTCACTTAGATTTTGGAAGGAATATCTTTTTAAGCTATAATCGTATGGTGCTAAATTTAAGGATAATCAATGAACAACTTATTTTCAGGATAAGTTGCTTGGAGAAAATCAACTTTCTCCCACAATTGGGAGATAGCACAAAAGTTGGTTAGCATTTTGCATGAATACGGGAATAAATTGCTTCCCAAGTTAAATCTAGATGCCAAAGTTTTCGAGCAAACGTATTCTTCAAATACTGATGTGCTTGTGATCATATTTTAGAGTAAAAAATGGACCGTACTTGGCGGTGTTTCTCTCATTAGAGTCAAGTATGGACCACACTTTAGCATGGATTCTCTTTACTTGATTAAAACTTCTCTATTAGGAAAATACAATGAACGATGAAAAAGGTTGTTTTGGTTGTAAATGTGTAGAAATTGATCTCGATGAGCTGGTTGATGGAAAAGTATGGTTCAATGGATATTATTATGAAGGTGATTTCCACATTATATGTTCATCCTTTGAAAGATACGGCCACCATGCAAGAAATTGTGCGTGAAAACATTTGCAGCCGTCGGTGCAAACTAAGAAAGCTGCAGACAGTGATGTTGCAGTAAAGACCATTCCTGAGCTGGTGGAGAATATTGCGATAACAGTTAGCGGGGGACAATCAGGAAGGAATAATGTGCATTCAAAGGTCATGTAGCAGCTAATTGTCATGGAAGCATTGGTAAAAATCAAGATAAGCATGTTATGATAAATTGTTTTCCCTATGATTACTAAAAGAGTTAAAAATTTGTGTTGGGTAAGTTGATCTACAGATTAACCTCTTGAAAGAATAAGCTGTTCAACATGCTAGGGAAACACACTTTAGGTAACTCAGTCCTCGATTCTATTCCAACTCGATCATTATATATTGGCTTCCCTCTCGTTCTTGTTCCCAAATTAACCAACTAATCAACTAGAAATTGATCAGTCAAACCAGTCCTTCCTTCAAGCCAAACCACTAGGACTTATGGATCCCCAATTTGCAACTCTATGCTGTTGACAACAGAAAGCTTCAGTTGTTGAAGTTAAGTTCTACAAATTACCCATACTATATATTGATGTCATATTCAGTTATTGAAGTGCAATATAGTTTTACCATTTCTCTTCATTGAAAACATTTATGTCACATTCATAAGAGTAAGGTTAATATATATTTTGAATAAAATGCTTAATCATCTCCATGATTGGTGTTTTTCTTTTGGTGCTTCCCATATAAAACCTATAGAACTGAATTGGCATCATACCCAACAGATACCTATGAAAATTACACAACAGTGGATTTTGAGGACTAGGGATGGTATGAAAATTAGCAAAACCGTCTTTGAGAATATTTTTGTGCGATAGATGCCCAAGTAACTGAGTCACTAGAGCGAGTAAGAGCCTGAATAATTTTTGGACCTGCTATATATATTTGTTAGAGAGAATATCAACCCAAAGATTATTAAAATCCTGAACCATATTCCAAACAAGTTTACCTAATAAACAAATGTTGCACACCCTTAATATTCTGAAGCCTATCTAGGCCACCATATTGTTTTGGACGAGCGATTTTTTTCCACCCTACCAGATGAATACCTTTATTGTTGGTGTTTCTCCATATGAAATTACAGGTGGTTTGGTCGATGGTGTCATAAATACTTTGGGGAAGCCAGGTAACCTACATATACTAAGATGGGATAGTGGATATAATAGATGATACAAGAGTCACTCAGTCCGGTTTGTTAAGCAATCTATATTTCCAAGAGGATTGCATTTTTCAATAATAAAATGGAAATCACTATGTTTTACCCTTCCTTTTAGAATAGAAAAGCCCAAGTACTTATCTAAAATTGTTGCGCTTCTAATACCAGTGATGAAGGAAAGTCTATTAATTTTAACCTGAGGGGTACCTGTTGAGTATAAAGCCCTAGATTTGGACAATTCATCCGCCTGACAGTGATGATAGTGTGCATCAACATTATTAATTTGCATGAGATATATGAACTTTGAAACAATTCATCCTCTTGCATCCCTTTTCTCAAAATGTCTGCATAGTTATGAAACGAATAAAGCTAACTTTTAATTTGTCAAGATCCTATATTAATTATTCAATTTGTTGATAATTTTTTTATAGACATTCTTATTCCATAATCAACGACAACACCTCATCTGTTTCAACAATATTTTCCAACCCAATTTAACAAGTCATAGATCAACAAAATTCTCAACATTTCATCACAATCATTTTCTAGCATAAAAGTCAATCCACCTCTAAAAAGTTGTCAAAGAGTTTGATTCATTTTCAAACCTTAAAAAGGAGTTTAAAAATCAATAAGGTTCAAAAATAGAATCACAATACTTTATTTTTCACTTCCAAAGCTTCAAAGGTCGACGCAATTTTTATCTTTGGTCAAGTAACTAAGCTCACGGGGATAGGTCTATCGACACAATTTAATAAACATATTAACATTAAATCATAAAGGTTCTTGAATGATAAAAAAACTTCAAAACTCAAGTCACAAAACAATAGGGCTACCTCGGACATCTAAGGTCGAAGAGATTTTTTTTTCTCATCAACAACAATTCAATACACTTAAGATTATCATCGAGCATTATAAATATGCAGTAAAATTGTATTCATAACTTTGCCTAAATTTTGAGAATCACAATAATCACGAGAAAATGTTTTTTTCAACCCATGAACCAAATATTTGACATCAAACAAGAAAAAAAAAATAGAAACCATCCAGACATAGGTTTCATCCATCCCACCCTTTTGTTCATGGTTCCTTCTAGGGTGATTGGGGTTCCAACTCAAACTAGATACAACCCACATTTTACCCAAACTTGTTCAACTATGGTTCAAATATGTGAACCCACAAACCCATTCAATTTAGAAAAAATGTTAAATATTTTATTGTGTTTATAATATAGTTTAAAAAATTTATGTGTTAATCTTGAAGTGTTTAAAATATAATCATGTGTTTAAATTTTAGATAGTACACCTCTGTGTTCTAAATTATATGTTATTTGGTCATTTCACACGTATTAAGAAATTTAATTAATTATGTATATGAAAAAGATGAATTATTTTACAAAATTGTTCTTAATAAATGGTATGAGAAAGATAAATTAAAGAATTGAAAAAAGAGAGTAATAAATAGTTAAGAGTATAATAAGAAAAGTAACGTTAATGTTTTAATGTATAGTAAAATGACTTATAATTCACGACAATTTTTTTTTTGAATTCGACTTATAATTTGGAACGGATGGTGCAAAATTTAATATAAAAATTTGATTTTTTATAAAATAGAATGAAATTAACTATTTTTTTATATATATTTTGGAATTTTATTAATATTTACGTCTAATGATCCAATGATCAAACATAAACCAACGCGCTTGGTTGATTTGATACGGGTTTGGCATAAAAATATGGATTTTTTATCCGATTCAAATGCCAACCAACCCTTTCAAACTCGAAGTGATTTGGGCCGAGTAACAAGTTATGGTTTCAAATATGTGACCAACAAACCCATTCAGTTTATAAAAATGAATGGCACTCTCCCCCTGCAAAATACACTCCCGTCCTGCAGGCGGGACGATTTTGCCCTTGCGCATGTTAACTAGCGCACGTGTATATTTGTGCGTTAGTTAACATGCGCTGCGTGAGTTAACTAGCAAATCGCAAACTCACGCATCAATCTGTCTTATACAAGGCAGAACGCCTCATTCATCACCTAAATCTCAAAAATTCTCCAAAATCTCTCTAAAATCACCAAATCCAAAATACCTTCAAGTTCAAATCAAACAACACTTCAATAACAAGTAAGTTTTCATAATCAAACACCATTAACCTTTTATGTTTATATGTTAGATTTTTTCTCTTAAATTAGAAATTTTTTAGATTTAGGGTTTGTTTAAATTTTTTTTTTTGTCAAGAAATCATACAATGTTTACATGAAAATCACATGTGTTGCTTAAATATTTAGATGTTTGCATGTTTATGTTGTAGGTTTTGAGTTTTAGGGAATTTTCTTAGATTTAGGGTTTGTTTTAGAGAATTTTCATTGATTATTTTTAATTTCTTATTGTGTAGATTTGAAACAATGGCCAGGTGGATCGACGTTCGTGCACAATTCAACGGTGGAGAACCTCAGAGGTTGAAGGTTCGGTGTCTTGGTATAACGCTAAGAGGTCTCAAGGATCAGCTGGATGAATTCAACAAAGGAGTCAACCCCCGAGACACAAGGAAGGTGAAATACGTGCGGTATAAACGTCCAATGCTCGACGATGGAAGAGTATCATTCACTTGGGTGGAATTGACGAACGACGAAAATGTGACGACCATGTTTTGGGAGCACATCATGTTCCAGTGGATCGATATGCGAGCAACGTTGGTGAGATCAACTGAAGATATCATCAAAAGTCTGATTCTGCCAAAAGATCATGATTAGGTGACAGTCGTGATTAGGTAGGGAATGCACCTTCAAACTACAAAATTGTGTTACTCTGGATGGGGCAATTCAAACTTGTTAAACGACAGGACTCCAACATTCGTCCGAAAGTGCTTTTGTTCCATTCGAAATGTTAAATTCTTGCTGGATTCGTTTAAATGATGGTATTGAAGTGTCAAGGTATGGACCTCATTCCGTTGGCACTTGGATACTATCATTTAAAATCAAGACCAACGAGAATTTAACATTTTGAATGGGACAGAAGCACTTTCTGGACGGACGGTGGAGTCCTGCTGCTTAGCAACTTTGAATTTGCACCATTCAGAGGTAACACAATTGTTGTAGTTGAAAGGTGCAATTCCGAATGTAATGTCATGTAACGATATACCATATTTAGAACTTTATGTAATGTAATTTAAATGTAACTTTTATTCGAATTTATTCAATACGCAACTTTATTCGATTTTATTTTGGCTTAATTACACTTTTGGTCCTCGCATTTTGATCAACTCAAGAAAATGGTTCTGCCTCTTTCAAATCGAACAAAACCGTCCCTCAACTATCATTTTTTTGCGATTTTAGTCCTACCTCCTATTTTCAACTCCAGAAACGCAGAGAAATGACAGTTTTAGGGCAGTTTTAAACATACCCCCTATGCTCAACCATGAAATAAACAAGGAATAAAACATGTGGGTACAAGGAATCTACTTTATTCAGCACACTAACCCAAAAAACTCTAATTTGAAACATATCTTAGAAATTAGGTTTTTTTTTGTTAGTGTGCTGAATAAAGTAGATTCATTGTACCCACATGTTTCATTCCTTGTTTATTTCATGGTTGAGCATAGGGAGTAGGTCTAAAACTCTCATTTCTCTGCGTTTCTGGAGTTGAAAATAGGAGGTAGGACTAAAACTGCAAAAAAAAATGTTAGTTTAGGGACGGTTTTGTTCGATTTAAAAGATGCAAGACCATTTTCATGAGCTAGTCAAAATGCGAGGACCAAAAGTGTAATTAAGCCTTTTATTAATTCCAATTCATTATTCGATTTCACGCTGAGTTTAATTATACTTTTTATTCGAATTTATTTATTCAATATGCAACATTATTCGATTCCACGCTGAATTTAATTAGACTTTTTATTCGAATTTATTCAATACGAAACTTTATTTGATTTTATTTATTAAAATTCTTTATTCTATTTCACGTTGAATTTAATTAGACTTTTTATTCGAATTTATTTATTCAATATGCAAATAAATACAAAATTAGAAAATAAATCCGATATAAATAAATTCGATACAAATAAATTTGATACCATTAAATAGAATATTTTTTTATTCAATACATAATCATAAACATAAAATAAAAGAAAATATAAATAAAAAGAAATGAACAAAATAAATACATATAACAACATCTCATTTTATTAATAAAATTGGTACAATAATTGATACATTTATTTGAATTCACTAAATAATCTACGTATTTTCTTTTTACCTTTTTGGGGTAAAAAATTCTTTTTACCCACTTGGGGTAAATAGTGATCAGTCCTGGGGAAGATAGTGAGCAGCCTTCTTCGGGGGAATACATCATCAACCCTTGAGCTAAATATAAATCTGGTTCTTTTTATACCCCAAGAAGATTCTTTTTACCCACGGTAAAATGATTTTGGGGTAAAAAGAAGCAGATTTAATTTTATCTCAAGGGTCGATCACTTCCCCAAGTCGGCTACTCACCATTTACCCAAAATGACTAGAGACTATTGAAAGGAAAAAAAAATAGAGGGAGAGAGTGAGGAGTGAGGGAATAGGAAAGTATGGAGGGGTATTTACAGGTGGGAATGGTAGTATAAGTTATAAAAAAACATAAATGTGGTCAAAAAAACGTGTAAATGGTGTTAAAAACGTGTAGATTGAATGTTGAACAACTGACCACCGTCCAAAAACGTTTGTTCATCAGTTTTGACCACCGGCCAACGTGCACAAGTTAACTTGCGCACGTGCCAGAGGTGCGTGAGTTAACTTGCGCAGGGCGCATAACTTGCGCAAGTTAAGTCACGCAGCGTGACTTAACATGCGCAGGGGCATTTTGGTAAGTTTGGCTGAGCGGGAGTGTATCTTGCTAGGTGAAGAGTGATATTCTATAAAAATTGTTAAATTTTTATTTTTATAATATAGTTTCAATTTTTATGTTTTGATCTTGAAGTGTTTAAAATATAATGAAGTGTTTAAATTTTAAGTAGTACTCCTTCTCTCTCAAACTATATGTCGTTTTGGTCATATTTAGACATGGCAACAAAACCCGCCACCGCCCATACCCGAATTTAACGGGGAAAAACCGATTTAACTGGGTGCGGGTGCAGGTATGGGGAAAATTTGAGTTTTTAGTACGGGGGCGGAAGATGCTTACACCCGCCCCACACCCACCCCCCGCCCCGCACCGCTTTTTTAATTTACTTTATTAAATTGCAAAATGTTAACTAGTGTCCTAAGGGTAATCACTACTAGAAAAAACAAAATTAGAGAGGGAAATTAGTGACGGAAAAAATAAAATTCCTCACAAATTCCTTGGTCGCAAAATTTAGTGACGGAATTAGAGAGGGATTTCACGTTTTCCCTCTCTAAAATTCCCTCACTAATTTTTGCTTTTTTGGTAGTGAATGGTTAAACATCCAAAACAAGTAAGTTTTTATAAAAAAAGTGTGTAATCATTACTTGATCAAAAGTAACTTCTTATATTTCCAAGACAAAATTTGTAGATTCCTTAACCAATGCCACGAGGGCACCTGTTAACAAGACCCTATTAAATTTTATAATCTTATTTCCATAAGCACCAACCTATTTTTTAATATATTATTACTCTTTAGAAACAAAATTATTATAATTATTTTGTTTTTTTGTAAAATGTTTATTAGATCTTTAATTATTAATATAATTATTGTTTTTTTATTGCTATAAAAAAATGAAAAAATAAACATTTTTTAAATATTTTATAAAAAATAGAGTTTTCGCAGGTGGGGGTGGGGCCGGGAGACCCATCCCCATTCAGGGTGGGGTTGGGTGTTCAATTTTTAACCCCCATATGGTTTGGAGACGAGGGTTGGGGCGGATGCATGGAAGCGGGGGCGGGGATGCTTAAACACATCCCCGAACCGCCCCGTTGCCATGTGTAGACTCATTTTACACGTATTAAGAAATTTAATTAAACTTCGTGTGAAAAAGAGATATTATGAATTGTTTTACAAAATTGTCCTTAACAAAAATTCATTCAATGTAAAGATAAAATTATATGTGGTTTGATTTTGGATGACTTGTTAAAAAATTTTGATGTCATCCGATCTAATTTTATGCAGTTTGTTTTGGAATAGATTTTGCATATCTGAATAACAAATTATAATTTTATTTATTTATTTATTATTATTACAAGAACACGGTATCAATTATGCTTGAAATATATGAAATAATAAACATGTATGATAAATTAAATTAATAAGTAATATAATTTTTTTTATAATAAAACAAATAATAGATTAATAAAAAATTAAAAGTATTAACATATCTATATGCAATTTGGTTCAGTTTTGAAAGTTTAATCCAAAATTTTATCCAATTTGAGCGGTTTTCATAAAGGGATATCGAAACATATTTCACTTCTCATTCAAAAAGGGATATCCAAACATATCTAAAGTTTAATTTGAATCTTATTAGATTTGAACACCTCTAAATTTGACATATATGCAATAATAGTATTAATATAAGAAAAATATATTATACAATTTTTTCTTATATTTTAAGATGAAATCTCATTTCTAAATGCTATTTTTCTTCTCCAAAAATTCTTTAAAATAAGGGACTGGTTTGTTTCCCTCACAAAAAAAGGGACCGGTTTGATAACACAAAATCGTTCCATATTGTCTCTCCCCCCGGCTCACCAAATTGTTGGCGTGTTATGTTCACAACCCTTTGTGGGTCCGATGAGAATATTTATCTCTCTCTCTCTCTCTCTCTCCCCCTTCTCCTTCTCAAACCCTAGCCTTCGTTTCTTTCTTTTTATTATCTATTTAGGGTCAACTTTAACCTAAAATCACCCCTCCTAGTTATTTTTCCTTCTATCTTAATTAAATAAGTGATTTCCACGTATTTTCAGTTTTCTTTTGTTTGTTTTTGTAATTTTGTCGTCTCTACAGGACTCTGTTTGTTTTGATTTCCTGTCTTAGTGCGATGTTTATTTGATTTAGGTTGAAAGATTAGCTTTGAGCATGTGCAGATCCCATCAATGACTTTAGCTTCATCAACATTGCAGATCTGGAGACATGAGTATTCTGGAAAGTTGAATATAATCATATTTGTAGGCATATATGTACTTTGCTGTTTTATGCTATTAACATAGTTGTTGTGAGTTTGTTCGCAAATTCATCCTTTTCGTTTTTAGCGACTTTGATTTTACATTATATCAATGTACTCTATCAATTTGAATATTCACAATACTTTCAAAGTGCAGTAAAATTTTCCAAAGAAAATAAGGTGCAATAAATTTATAAAATGAAAATTCTATCTCAACAAATGAATGGAATCAATATATATATTAAATGATATATTTCCATTCATTAGTAGTTAAGAAAATCTCTCTTGTGATAAGAAATTGGATTACATGCCGTCACTTTATTCATGCATTCACGTAGTTACTACTTTTATGTTTATTCGTCTTGATCGGATAATTAATTATTTTTTATCATATAGTTTCCAAGATAAGATAATGAATTAAATTTTTGATCAGCTTGTGTTCATCAAACAGTCACCAACATGTGACTGCGTTACTACATGACTTTGTAGACCGCATCAAATTGTGATCAATCTACAATAATGTATACATTGATCTCTTTCTATTATATGTTTGGTGTTAACATTTTTGGTTAGTGATGGCAGATGTAGCGGCACTAGCAGGAGAGGTAGATGATGGGAAATTCTAATATAGTCACAAACACAAATTCAAACCATTTAGGTACACACACAACAATACACATTAACCAATGTTTTCAAAAATAATAACAATAAATTGATTTCTTTTCTCTTTTTACTTATTTCCATTGTATGTGTGCCTAAACCAAATATATTTGTGGTTGTGACCACATAAGAATTGTTCAGTAGATGAGTAGTTTTCTATTTAAGCAATCTATGTTCTCTTCATTGTTTGTTATGTCTCAAATTATAAGTGTTTTAATCAATTTACACATTTTTATAAATGTAATTCATTTTGTTTGGGAAAGAGAAATTTTGTGTTACTTTACAAAATTATTCTTAATTAATGGTATGGAAAATATTAGTTAGAGAATTAAAAATGGAGTGTAATAAATAGTTAAAGATATAATATAAAAGTTGCATTAATGTTCTATTTGCAATGTAAATGACTTATAATATTAGACAATATTTTCACTAAAACGACTTATAATTTAGAACAAATGTAATAATATATTTGGGGGTTAACCCAATTGGGTTGGCTTGATGATATTGATGTGGGACTTTGGAATATTCTACTCTTCAAGGTCTTAGGTTCGATTCAACACCAACTAATAAGAAGTTAGTGGTTCTGAGTATAAATTCGGACAAAGAATTTAAAAAACCAATTTTACAACTAATAACGTCTTGATTGAAAGAAAAAAAATTCTGGTATATCAAACCAGTGAAATATCTTGCTATCTTTTAAAACAAAATTATGGTATACTAGTCAAATGACTAAAAGAGTGAGCCATCGATTTGAGAAAAGGAAACAACCATGAAATTCATGTATTATTTAAATATTAATCAAGTTTTTTTGGTTATTGAATTTGTGGTAATTAGACTTGGAGTCGATAACCCAGAATACCAATTTTTTTTTTTTTTGAGGGAGAGAATACCAATTTATATTATGCGAAAAATATAAGTTTTTTTTTTATCCAATTCGAACCAATTAAACTTGATTCACATAAATATCTCATAAAATCACATAAATCACATAATATCTCAAATATCACTTAATTCACACAAAATCATATAAATATTATCTATACTATATAAAATAATTTAAATAATTAAAACGGGCGTTACAATACACATTAACCAATGTTTTCAATAATAATAACTATAAATTGATTTCTTTTCTCTTTTTACTTATTTCCATTGTATGTGTGCCTAAACCAAATATATTTGTGGTTGTGACCACGTAAGAATTGCTCGGTAGATGAGTAGTTTTCTATTTAAGCAATCGATGTTCTCTTCATTGTTTGTTATGTCTCAAATTATAAGTGTTTTAATCAATTTACACATTTTTATAAATGTAATTCATTTTGTTTGGGAAAGAGAAATTTTGTGTTACTTTACAAAATTATTCTTAATTAATGGTATGGAAAATATTAGTTAGAGAATTAAAAAAAGGAGCGTAATAAATAGTTAAAGATATAATATAAAAGTTGCATTAATGTTCTATTTGCAATGTAAATGACATATAATATTAGACAATTTTTTCACCAAAACGACTTATAATTTAGAACAATGTAATGATATATTTGGGGGTTAACCCAATTGGGTTGGCTTGATGGAATTGATGTGGGACTTTGGAATATTCTACTCTTCAAGGTCTCATGTTCGATTCAACACCAACTAATAAGAAGTTAGTGGTTCTGAGTATAAATTCGGACAAAGAATTAAAAAAAACCAATTTTACAACTAATAACGTCTTGATTGGAAAAAAAATTCAGGTATATCAAACCAGTGAAATATCTTGCTATCTTTTAAAACAAAATTATGGTATATTAGTCAAATGACTAAAAGAGTGAGCCATCGATTTGAGAAAAGGAAACAACCATGAAATTCATGTATTATTTAAATTAATAAAGTGTTTCTGGTTATTGAATTTGTGGTAATTAGACTTGGAGTCGATAACCCAGAATACCAATTTTTTTTTTTTAAGGTAGAATACCAATTTATATTATGCGAAAAATATAAGTTTTTTTTATCCAATTCGAACCAATTAAACTTGATTAGGTTTTTTGTTTTGAAGGAAAACTTTATTAGATTATTCACCAAATAAATAAATTAAAATAAAATTTGATTGGATTTTCCTTAAAAAAAAAAGAAAAAAATCTTTGATTGGATTTGGTAACTATGCGACCAAAATCACTCCAAACCCACGAAAGTTCCTTCCCACATCCTAGCCCTAACTATGCGTTGCATAAGAAAACACGCGTGAAACTTATACGACACATTATATATAAATCACATCATGGAGAGAAAAGAAAACAAATTTCCAAACCCTAATTGCATCCTATGCGAGAGAATTGAATTTTCTTCCCCTCCATCGCTTTCTAGAAGTAAAAAGGATGAAGTAAAAAGGATGATGGAACATATTGATCAAAATGGTGACGGTTACATCGATCTTAAAGAATTTGCCAATTTCCACTACACTGGTTATACAACCGAAAAAGATGATGAGCTTCGCGATGCTTTTGACCTATACGACCTCGACAAGGACGGTCTCATATGTCCAAAAGAACTGCACATTGTTCTTAATAAACTTGGTGAGAAGTGCTCTATTAGTGACTGCGAGAGAATGATAAGCAATGTGGATGGTGACGGTGACGGAAAAGTCAACTTCGAGGAGTTCAAGAAGATGATGGCTCGCTGATGGGAACCTTTCCTTTTTATTTTATTTTGAAACTGTTGTTAAGGTTTAGTGATTAAGAAGATATAACTAGTTTTGTTAATATCTTCTACTTTGATCTTTTCTATGTTATGTTTGATTTAAGGATTTAGATCATGACTGCAGATGTAGCAGCACTACCAGAAGTTTTTTCTTCAAATATTCTCTTTGTTTTTATTAATATATTTTGCAATTTAAGAAATTTGTTTTCTCTTTATTGTTGATCATTCGATCCCTCATGACTAAAAATTGTGTCATGTTTACAAAACCTTTCAAAGTGCAAAGGAAAAGAAAATTCTATATATCTCCATTAATGAATGGAATCAATATATTAAATGTCATATCTCCATATTCTCTCTTTCAAAGTGCAAAATATTCAAGAAAATCTCTCTCTAATCAACTCCAATAATGAATACATCGATGACATGTTTATGCCTTATCCGTGAAAAACTGACTTGTGGCAACACTATACTAGATAATCCAAGGAATACATCAAAAACTTACTATTGCAAATAATACATGAAAAACTTAATATTGTAAAATCAAAGAAAAGGCATTTTCTTTTTGTTAATGTAATATATTGCTTTGATGTGGGTTGTTCATATACATGATTGCCAGGTAAAGTCTAAAAACTTAGGATGTCACTTAACCTTTAAACCCCATCACTAAGTAAAGCAATAGATGTGTCACTTGATTATTGCACATGGATGAATTTCTATAATATGTTTGGTTTTAAAAATTTTGTTTGGTAATGACAGATGTAGCAGCACTAGTAGCTAGGAGAGGTAGATTGGTAGTTTTCTCTTCAAGCTTTCTATGTTCTCTTTAGTTTTTATTTATTATTTTTTGGTCTTAAATTATAAGTCGTTTTAATCAATTTACATATTTTTATAAAATATGACCGCTCTTTTTATTGCACCAACACATGCAAAATATGAAAAGTGTTTTTTTGTTTAATGAAATTTTGATTTTGATTAAAAGTATATAGATTAAAGACCCGTTTGTTATAGCTTTTTATAAAATAGATTCTTTAAGGAGAGCTTCAAATAGAAAATCGGTTTGAATAACTTATCTTAAAATGTCATTCTAGATATTTCATCATTTTGTTATAATTTTTTTGGATACTAAAATTTTGAAAAAATCTCTAAAAAAAAAACCAATTTCAAATAGCTTTTCATAAAAATCATTTTTGAAATATATCATTTTGAAAAAATATGCGATTCTCCCTATGTAAAACTCAAGTCAGCCCAAAATCCCTTATTGCTCTCAAAAAAAAAAAAAACAAACAAACCTAGTAATTGAGCTAGATAAATGTTACTTGGTCTGTTACAAATTTTGTTTGCGAAACTTGGGCAAAAAGAAAAGAGAACTCTGTTTGCTATATACACTTCATCATCACCTTATGTTCTTTTACCTATATATATTGGTTCCATTATCAATGTTTGTCTCCATCATCTAATCTAAGTCTCAAGATTCAATCCTCCCACTTCTTTTCCCAACAGAAATCTGCTTATATTGAGCTGATGCTTTATGATGATTCTTGAAAAAGTTTGATCTTGACAATAAGCAGATTTTTGTGGGAAAAGAACTGGCTCAGGAATTGATGCTATACATATTGAAGTTAAAATACGGTATCTTGATTCTACCTAATTCTTAGACCAATATGAATCTTTGTTTTTCTTTGGATACAAGACTTTAAATTGTCCACAGCTATTCTCTTTTGATATTACCATATAACATATGTCCATTATTATATGTGCTTATTATTTTGATATTAATTCTTGGAGGTTTTCTGAATTCTGGTAGTCTTAAACAAAATGCTTTGATATTTATTTTGACATTTCTTCCGTTAGATATATACTAAGTAAAGCTTTGTTTCTACTATTCAAAGGAAGAGAGGTTTGATTAAGAGTAAAAGTTATATCCTCAACTTCTCAATTCTCACCATGTTGCAAGTCATATTCGGAAAAAGTATGATTTATGTTTGTGCTATTAAACATAGAGCAATACTCTACTCTATATTGACCTATTTTCCCCATGTTTCAAGTTTCAACTAGTATTTCTTTTTTGTATATAGAAATCGTAAATCAATAACAAAGTTTTAATCAATGTCTAAGTGTCACTTAGATTTTAGAAGGAATATCTTTTTAAGCTATAATCGTATGGTGCTAAATTTAAGGATAATCAATGAACAACTTATTTTCAGGATAAGTTGCTTGGAGAAAATCAACTTTCTCCCACAATTGGGAGATAGCACAAAAGTTAGTTAGCATTTTGCATGAATACGGGAATAAATTGCTTCCCAAGGTAAATCTAGATGCCAAAGTTTTCAAGCAAACGTGTTCTACAAATACTGATGTGCTTGTGATCATATTTTAGAATAAAAAATGGACCGTATTTGGAGGTGTTTGTCTCATTAGAGTCAAGTATGGACCACACTTTAGCAAGGATTCTCTTTACTTGATTAGAACTTCTCTATTAAGAAAATACAATGAACGATGAAAAAGGTTGTTTTGGTTTGTAAATGTGTAGAAATTGATCTCGATGAGCTGGTTGATGGAAAAGTATGGTTCAATGGATATTATTATGAAGGTGATCTCCACATTATATGTTCATCCTTTGAAAGATACGGCCACCATGCAAGAAATTGTGCGTGAAAACATTTGCAGCCGTCGGTGCAAACTAAGAAAGCTGCAGACAGTGATGTTGCAGTAAAGACCATTCCTGAGCTGGTGGAGAAGATTGCGATAACAGTTAGCGGGGGACAATCAGGAAGGAATAATGTGCATTCAAAGGTCATGTAGCAGCTAATTGTCATGGAAGCATTGGTAAAAATCAAGATAAGTATGTTATGATAAATTGTTTTCCCTATGATTATTAAGGGTTAAAAATTTGTGTTGGGTAAGTTGATCTACAGATTAACCTCTTGAAAGAATAAGATGCTCAACAAGCTGGGGAAACGCACTTTAGGTAACTCAGTCCTCGATTCTATTCCAACTCGATCATTATATATTGGCTTCCCTCTCGTTCTTGTTCTCAAATTAACCAATATAATCATATTTGTAGGCATATGTATTTTGCCGTTTTATGCTATTAACATGGTTGTTGTGAGTTTGTTCGCACATTCATCCTTTTTATTTTTAGCGACTTTGGTTTTGTATTATATCAATGTACTCTATCAATTTGAATATTCACATGGCTTTCAAAGTGCAATAAAATTTTCCAAATAAAATAAAGTGCAATAAATTTATAAAAAGAAAATTCTATCTACACAAATGAATGGAATCAATATATATATATATATATATATATATATATATATATATATATATATATATATAAATAATATATTTCCATTCGTTAGTAGTTAAGAAAATCTCTCTGTGATATGAAATTGGATTACACGCCGTCACTTTTTTCATGCATTCACGTAGTTACTACTTTTATGTTCATTCGATCTTGATCGGATAATTAATTTTTTTTTATCATATAGTTTCCAAGATAAGATACTAAATGAAATTTTTGATCGTCTTGTCTTGATCAAATTATGATCAATCTACAATAATGAATACATTGATCTCTTTCTATTATATGTTTGGAGTTAACACTTTTGGTTAGTGATGGCAGATGTAGCGGCACTAGTAGGAGAGGTAGATGATGAGAAATTCTAATATAGTCACAAACACAAATTTAAATTATTTAGGGCTACACACAACAATACATGTAACACCCCGTTTTCCCAACATAAAAATTTCATGATTAAATCAGAGCATCACATAAAACGGAATGCTACATTTCTTAAAATCTCAAAATGGAATAAATAATAATTTATTCTAGTCAAAATCATTTAAACTTCGCAGCGGATAAAATTCAAGTTAACAAATATAGTTTTGGCACGCAGGCCTCATAAAAACTTCTCAACATAAATTCAACTGAAAACTTAATATTATTAAGTCATAATCAATACGTAAGGAATAGAAATATATAGAAGTCCCCATCCCGTTACGTATCAGAGCACCTAAGGACACAATGAGGGTAGCCACTCACAACAGCAACAACAGCTAAAGCCTAATCACCTGCAAGTTACCCATAGGGAAGGCAACATTTTCAAGCAGAAGGGGTGAGATTCACAAAACAAAGACATTAAACATATAATTCAGCAATTATATTTAACAGCATAACTTCATCATCATAATATCACAACAACAGTCAAGTAACATCTTAATCAACATCATAATCAACATCATAATTTCAACTTAATAGTTTGACTCGACAATGCAACCTCGACTCGACTTATGCAACTTAGACATCTTAATCATGCATGTGATACCATATTGAGTAAAAATATACTCCTAGGGCTTAAGCCCTCGTCGCTATTGAGCATAAAAATACTCCTAGAGCATAAGCTCTCGTCGCTATTGAGCAAAAGCTCCTAGGGCATGAGCCCTCGTCTCTAGATGAATATGCATGGACTCAACTTCTTAAATCTTAAAACATCTCAAATGAACTCCAATAATTTGGATTATAACATCATAAATCTTATAACGACACATGCAACTTTTAATTAATAACAACATGGAAGCATGGCAGCAATCAACATCTCAAACATAGTAAAATCGTAAACATTCACATACATCATCTCTTATAATTCAAAGAAAGCATATACAAATGTATAGGTCACTATAACAAATCAAGCATCAGTTAACAGCTCTACAGGTCGTCTTAATATTTCAATACTTAATTCTAACTCAGGGGTAATCTCATAACTAATCGTGCGACAAGAGTCGCATTATTCTAAAAGGCAGCCTGATACAGAGCTACTCGCTATGGCGAGTGGGATCTCTCGCCTTGCGACCCATCAGGGGTTACTCGCTACGGCGAGTTGAACTGCTCGCCTTGGGAGCCATCACAGGTAGCTCGCTATGGCGAGTTGGGTTGCTCGCTTCGCGAGCCTTCACAGGGGTTGCTCGCTATGGCGAATGGATTGCTCGCCTCGTGAGACTTCTAGGGTTTGCTCGCTATGGCGAGTGGGTTGCTCGCCTCGCGAGCCTTCTAGGGGAGCACTCGCCGTGGCGAGTTGATTGCTCGTTGTGGCGAGCGATGACAGAACAGTTACGGGGTTACGAGGGTTTTCACCCAAAACCCCAAATTTCATCCTATTCCTTCCCAATTTCGACTATAACAATGTTTAGGGGTTATCCTATGGTCTGTAAACAGTTTTCTACAACATTGGTACAGTTTCTCATCATCTAATCATCAATTCATCACTTTTTGACCTAATTCTTAAGTCTTAATTTCTCATGAACAACTCCTAAACATGTTAACTACAATCATGAATCATAAGCTTAATGTAATTGAAATGCTAGGCTCACCCTTACCTTAAGAAAATTGAGCAGCAGCCTCTTTGGTTCTTCTCTTCTGTTTTCTCCCTTTTTCTCCCAAAACTCTGAATTGTACGTTCTGTACAATTCTAAACCTAATTCCCCCTTTTAAACCTCTTTTTGTTTTATTTTATCTTATTTCCTCACAACTCTATCTAATTCTAAAAACAACCCCACAACTTATTATTTGTTTTATTTTTCAAATCTTATTTTATTGAACAATAAAATAAGTCTCAACCTTCATAAAATCACATAAATCACATAATATCTCAAATATAACTTAATTCACATAAAATCATATAAATATTATCTATACTATATAAAATAATTTAAATAATTAAAACGGGCGTTACAATACACATTAACCAATGTTTTCAATAATAATAACAATAAATTGATTTCTTTTCTCTTTTTACTTATTTCCATTGTATGTGTGCCTAAACCAAATATATTTGTGGTTGTGACCACGTAAGAATTGCTCGGTAGATGAGTAGTTTTCTATTTAAGCAATCTATGTTCTCTTCATTGTTTGTTATGTCTCAAATTATAAGTGTTTTAATCAATTTACACATTTTTATAAATGTAATTCATTTTGTTTGGGACAGAGAAATTTTGTGTTACTTTACAAAATTATTCTTAATTAATGGTATGGAAAATATTAGTTAGAGAATTAAAAAAAGGAGCGTAATAAATAGTTAAAGATATAATATAAAAGTTGCATTAATGTTCTATTTGCAATGTAAATGACTTATAATATTAGACAATTTTTTCACCAAAACGACTTATAATTTAGAACAATGTAATGATATATTTGGGGGTTAACCCAATTGGGTTGGCTTGATGGAATTGATGTGGGACTTTGGAATATTCTACTCTTCAAGGTCTCATGTTCGATTCAACACCAACTAATAAGAAGTTAGTGGTTCTGAGTATAAATTCGGACAAAGAATTAAAAAAAACCAATTTTACAACTAATAACGTCTTGATTGAAAAAAAAAATCCAGGTATATCAAACCAGTGAAATATCTTGCTATCTTTTAAAACAAAATTATGGTATATTAGTCAAATGACTAAAAGAGTGAGCCATCGATTTGAGAAAAGGAAACAACCATGAAATTCATGTATTATTTAAATTAATAAAGTGTTTCTGGTTATTGAATTTGTGGTAATTAGACTTGGAGTCGATAACCCAGAATACCAATTTTATTTTATTTTTAAGGTAGAATACCAATTTATATTATGCGAAAAATATAAGTTTTTTTATCCAATTCGAACCAATTAAACTTGATTGGGTTTTTTTTTGAAGGAAAACTTGATTAGGTTATTCACCAAATAAATAAATTAAAATAAAATTTGATTGGATTTTCCTTAAAAAAAAAGAAAAAAATCTTTGATTGGATTTGGTAACTATGCGACCAAAATCACTCCAAACCCACGAAAGTTCCTTCCCACATCCTAGCCCTAACTATGCGTTGCATAAGAAAACACGCGTGAAACTTATACGGCACATTATATATAAATCACAACATGGAGAGAAAAGAAAACAAATTTCCAAACCCTAATTGCATCCTTTGCGAGAGAATTGAATTTCTTCCCCTCCCTCGCTTTCTAGAAAGAAGAAACTCCGCCATGGATAATGAGGTGCGCAACATCTTCAACAAGTTCGACAAAAATGGTGACGGAAAGATATCGGTCTCGGAACTAGAAGAAATGCTTTCAACACTTGGAAGCAAAACAACATCGGATGAAGTAAAAAGGATGATGGAACATATTGATCAGAACGGCGACGGTTACATTGATCTTAAAGAATTTTCCGATTTCCACTACACTAGTACTACAACCGAAAAAGATGATGAGCTTTGCGATGCGTTTGACCTATACGACCTCGACAAGGACGGTCTCATATGTCCAAAAGAACTGCACATTGTTCTTAATAAACTTGGTGAGAAGTGCTCTATTAGTGACTGCGAGAGAATGATAAGCAATGTGGATGGTGACGGTGACGGAAAAGTCAACTTCGAGGAGTTCATGAAGATGATGGCTCGCTGATGGGAACCTTTCCTTTTTATTTTATTTTGAAACTGTTGTTAAGGTTTAGTGATTAAGAAGATATAACTAGTTTTGTTAATATCTTCTACTTTGATCTTTTCTATGTTATGTTTGATTTAAGGATTTAGATCATGACTGCAGATGTAGCAGCACTACCAGAAGTTTTTTCTTCAAATATTCTCTTTGTTTTTATTAATATATTTTGCAATTTAAGAAATTTGTTTTCTCTTTATTGTTGATCATTCGATCCCTCATGACTAAAAATTGTGTCATGTTTACAAAACCTTTCAAAGTGCAAAGAAAAAGAAAATTCTATATATCTCCATTAATGAATGGAATCAATATATTAAATGTCATATCTCCATATTCTCTCTTTCAAAGTGCAAAATATTCAAGAAAATCTCTCTCTAATCAACTCCAATAATGAATACATCGATGACATGTTTATGCCTTATCCGTGAAAAACTGACTTGTGGCAACACTATACTAGATAATCCAAGGAATACATCAAAAACTTACTATTGCAAAGAATACATGAAAAACTTAATATTGTAAAATCAAAGAAAAGGCATTTCCTTTTTGTTAATGTAATATATTGCTTTGATGTGGGTTGTTCATATACATGATTGCCAGGTAAACCGTAAAAACTTAGGATGTCAATTAACCTTTAAACCCCATCACTAAGTAAAGTAATAGATGTGTCACTTGATTATTGCACATGGATGAATTTCTATAATATGTTTGGTTTTAAAAATTTTGTTTGGTAATGACAGATGTAGCAGCACTAGTAGCTAGGAGAGGTAGATTGGTAGTTTTCTCTTCAAGCTTTCTATGTTCTCTTTAGTTTTTATTTATTATTTTTTGGTCTTAAATTATAAGTCGTTTTAATCAATTTACATATTTTTATAAAATATGACCGCTCTTTTTATTGCACCAACACATGCAAAATATGAAAAGTGTTTTTTTTTTAATGAAATTTTGATTTTGATTAAAAGTATATAGATTAAAGACCCGTTTGTTATAGTTTTTTATAAAATAGATTCTTTAAGGAAAGCTTCAAATAAAAAATCGGTTTGAATAACTTATCTTAAAATGTCATTCTAGATATTTCATCATTTTGTTATAATTTTTTTGGATACTAAAATTTTGAAAAAATTTCTAAAAAAAAATCAATTTCAAATAGTTTTTCATAAAAATCATTTTTGAAATATATCATTTTGAAAAAATATGCGATTCTCCCTATGTAAAATCTCGAACAATAAATATTTAGATTAGTGAATGTCAAAATTTTAACTTATAACAAATGAGTTTGAAATAACTTATACTATTTTCGAGTAAATATCCAAAAAATCTATTTTTACCAATACAAAGGAAAATCCATTTTTTTAGAATCTATAACAAGCGGGCCCTAAATATTGGTGTATTTAAAGTTATAACAAACACAACAAACAATGTTTATCTTTTTCGATTTATTTAAAAAAAAAAATGTTTATCTTTTACTATATATGACACCAACAAATTATGTTTAATGACATCAATTTGTTTAGCGATATGATTGCAATAATGAAAACTCAAGTCAGCCCAAAATCCCTTATTGCTCTCAACAAAAAAAAAAAAAAACAAACAAACCTAGTAATTGAGCTAGATAAATGTTACTTGGTCTGTTACAAATTTTGTTTGCGAAACTTGGGCAAAAAGAAAAGAGAACCCTGTTTGCTATATACACTTCATCATCACCTTATGTTCTTTTACCTATATATATATATTGGTTCCATTATCAATGTTTGTCTCCATCATTTAATCTAAGTCTCAAGATTCAATCCTCCCACTTCTTTTCCCAACAGAAATCTGCTTATATTGAGCTGATGCTTTATGATGATTCTTGAAAAAGTGTGATCTTGACAATAAGCAGATTTTTGTGGGAAAAGAACTGGCTCAGGAATTGATGCTATACCTATTGAAGTTAAAATACGGTATCTTGATTCTACCTAATTCTTAGACCAATATGAATCTTTGTTTTTCTTTGGATACAAGACTTTAAATTGTCCACAGCTATTCTCTTTTGATATTACCATATAACATATGTCTATTATTATATGTGCTTATTATTTTGATATTAATTCTTGGAGGTTTTCTGAATTCTAGTAGTCTTAAAGAAAATGCATTGATATTTATTTTGACATTTCTTCCTTTAGATATATACTAAGTAAATCTTTGTTTCTACTATTCAAAGGAAGAGAGGTTTGATTTATGATTTATGAGTAACAGTTATATCCTCAACTTCTCAATTCTCACCATGTTGCAAGTCATATTTGTTGGAAAATGTATGATTTATGTTTGTGCTATTAAACATAGAGCAATACTCTACTCTATATTGACCTATTTTCCCCATGTTTCAAGTTTCAACTAGTATTTCTTTTTTGTATATAGAAATCATAAATCAATAACAAAGTTTTAATCAAAGTCTAAGTGTCACTTAGATTTTGGAAGGAATATCTTTTTAAGCTATAATCGTATGGTGCTAAATTTAAGGATAATCAATGAACAACTTATTTTCAGGATAAGTTGCTTGGAGAAAATCAACTTTCTCCCACAATTGGGAGATAGCACAAAAGTTGGTTAGCATTTTGCATGAATACGGGAATAAATTGCTTCCCAAGTTAAATCTAGATGCCAAAGTTTTCGAGCAAACGTATTCTTCAAATACTGATGTGCTTGTGATCATATTTTAGAGTAAAAAATGGACCGTACTTGGCGGTGTTTCTCTCATTAGAGTCAAGTATGGACCACACTTTAGCATGGATTCTCTTTACTTGATTAAAACTTCTCTATTAGGAAAATACAATGAACGATGAAAAAGGTTGTTTTGGTTGTAAATGTGTAGAAATTGATCTCGATGAGCTGGTTGATGGAAAAGTATGGTTCAATGGATATTATTATGAAGGTGATCTCCACATTATATGTTCATCCTTTGAAAGATACGGCCACCATGCAAGAAATTGTGCGTGAAAACATTTGCAGCCGTCGGTGCAAACTAAGAAAGCTGCAGACAGTGATGTTGCAGTAAAGACCATTCCTGAGCTGGTGGAGAATATTGCGATAACAGTTAGCGGGGGACAATCAGGAAGGAATAATGTGCATTCAAAGGTCATGTAGCAGCTAATTGTCATGGAAGCATTGGTAAAAATCAAGATAAGCATGTTATGATAAATTGTTTTCCCTATGATTACTAAAAGAGTTAAAAATTTGTGTTGGGTAAGTTGATCTACAGATTAACCTCTTGAAAGAATAAGCTGTTCAACATGCTAGGGAAACACACTTTAGGTAACTCAGTCCTCGATTCTATTCCAAATCGATCATTATATATTGGCTTCCCTCTCGTTCTTGTTCCCAAATTAACCAACTAATCAACTAGAAATTGATCAGTCAAACCAGTCCTTCCTTCAAGCCAAACCACTAGGACTTATGGATCCCCAATTTGCAACTCTATGCTGTTGACAACAGAAAGCTTCAGTTGTTGAAGTTAAGTTCTACAAATTACCCATACTATATATTGATGTCATATTCAGTTATTGAAGTGCAATATAGTTTTACCATTTCTCTTCATTGAAAACATTTATGTCACATTCATAAGAGTAAGGTTAATATATATTTTGAATAAAATGCTTAATTATCTCCATGATTGGTGTTTTTCAAACAAGTTAGAGAGAATATCAACCCAAAGATTATTAAAATCCTGAACCATATTCCAAACAAGTTTACCTAATAAACAAATGTTGCACACCCTTAATATTCTGAAGCCTATCTAGGCCACCATATTGTTTTGGACGAGCGATTTTGTTCCACCCTACCAGATGAATACCTTTATTGTTGGTGTTTCTCCATATGAAATTACAGGTGGTATGGTCGATGGTGTCATAAATACTTTGGGGAAGCCAGGTAACCTACATATACTAAGATGGGATAGTGGATATAATAGATGATACAAGAGTCACTCCGTCCGGTTTGTTAAGCAATCTATATTTCCAAGAGGATTGCATTTTTCAATAATAAAATGGAAATCACTATGTTTTACCCTTCCTTTTAGAATAGAAAAGCCCAAGTACTTATCTAAAGTTGTTGCGCTTCTAATACCAGTGATGAAGGAAAGTCTATTAATTTTAACCTGAGGGGTACCTGTTGAGTATAAAGCCCTAGATTTGGACAGTTCATCCGCCCGATAGTGATGATAGTGTGCATCAACATTATTAATTTGCATGAGATATATGAACTTTGAAACAATTCATCCTCTTGCATCCCTTTCCTTAAAATGTCTGCGTAGTTATGAAACGAATAGAGCTTACTTTTTTTTGGGTACAAATAGAGCTTACTTTTGATTTGTCAAGATCCTATATTAAATATTCAATCTGTTGAAATTTTTTTATAAACATTCTTATTCCATAATTGTACTTGTAGAAAAGTACAAGTAGTGAATACTAGGGCTTCTGTCGTTTATAATATAGTTTAAAAATTTTATGTGTTGATCTTGAAGTGTTTAAAATATAATCATGTGTTTAAATTTTAGATAGTACTCCTCCGTGTTCTAAATTATAAGTTATTTGGTCATTTCACACGTATTAAGAAATTTAATTAATTATGTATATGAAAGAGATATTATGAATTATTATACAAAATTGTTCTTAATAAATGATATGAGAAAGATAAATTAAAGAATTGAAAAAAAAGAGTAATAAATAGTTAAGAGTATAATAAGAAAAGTAACGTTAATATTTTAATGTATTGTAAAATGACTTATAATTTGCGACAATTTTTTTTTAATTCGACTTATAATTTGGAACGGATGGTGTAAAATTTAATATAAAAATTTGATTATCTTATAAAATAGAATGAAATTAACCTTTTTTTTTTATATATATTTTGGAATTTTATTAAAATTTACGTCTAATGATCCAATGATCAAACATAAACCAACGCCCTTGGTTGATTTGTTACGGGTTTGGCATAAAAATATGGATTTTTTAGAATATCATTCTTCACCCAGCAACATACAATCCCGTCCAGCCAAAAAGACGAAAATGCCCCTGCGCAAGTTAAGTCACGCTGCGTGACTTAACTTGCGCAAGTTATGTGTGATGCGCAACTTAAGTTGCGTTGCGCATGTTAAGTTGCGCAGTGTGACTTAAGTGTATAACAGCAACACAGAAACACAACTCCCTCATTTCCCAAACTTTCAAAATTCGAATTTTTCCCCTCCAAGTGTGATTTTCACAATTCTTGCGCCATTCCAAGCCAATTTCGCCCTCAATATCAAGTAAGTGATGATTATCCTACTTCATTGCATTTTTTTGGTTGAAATTTAGATTTTTTTGAAGAAAATTGACATTTTTAGGTTTTTTAAAATTTGTCTTGTCTTGCATGTTAGTTTTTATGATTGTTAGTGATGATTTAACTAAGGAATTGTTGTTTAGATGTTGTTTATAGTGCATTGTGGTAGTTTAGGGTTTAGAAATTGTTAGATTTTATGTTGATTGAAAATTGCACTCTAGGTGTTTGATAAAATGTGTCAATGAAAAATTTGTGTGTTTTTTGGATTGTTAATGATGAAATTAGTTAGAATATAGTATGTTTGACAATAATTTGGTAAATTACGGATTGAAATGACACTGTCGAAACTTTCGTGTTGTTCTTGAATTGTTAGAAATGACACAATGTCTGTGTGAAAATGTGTCATTGATTTTGTGCTTTTTAAAATGTTGTGTTGCGTAGATATGTCTCAGAGGGAGAGGACTGACAGACTTAAGTTAGGGAGGCCTACCTATACTAGTAGTGCACGTAGGGAGAAGCAAGCAGTAGTCCATCCTTTACATGGTCGAGGTCGAGGGAGAGTGGGGGGCACGAGACTTGCCAGTGATGATGATGTTGTGCTTGGGCCCTCTTCATCACAGACCGGTCCATCCCAGGCGATGGACCCGATGCAGTATCAGTTTGAGGAGCCTCAGCTTCACCAGTATCATTTTGAGGAGCCTCAGCCTCACCAGTATCAGTTTGAGGCGTATCAGCATCAGCAACATCATCATATGCAGCATGTTGTTGAGCAGGAGGAGCAGCCTCATATTGAGGAGCCTGAGCAGCAGGAAGATATTGCGCAGCCTCAGGCTCAGCAGGATGATGATGTTGGGGCTCGTTTTCATGGGGTGTCGAGGATGGTGTACGATGCCGGACCTGACGGCTATGCAGGGGGGCCTTCTAACCTCTCGCTTTTACCTCGCTTTGGAGGACATGTGGCATGTAGGATATGGGTCGATGCCGATGTAAGTATATTTTAATATTTATTTTACTTTTTTTTTATTTTAATGGTAATTTTACAACTTATTTATTTAACGGTGTTGTTTGTTGTTTTTTGTTTTTGTATTTTAGTTTCGGAGAAAGCATAGGATGAGAGGTATCTCACACGGGAAGAAGCTGAGCCTGAAAAACTTGACGGTGCCTCAACCGGGAGCACAAAATAATTGGTTTTGTGATGTACTGAATGCGTCCGGTCTAACTCCCCTCCTGAATAGTGGGTACGAGAACATCTCCCATGGGCTCGTTTGTGCCATGTCAGAGAGATGGCATGAGGAGACCAGCAGCTTCCATCTACCCGTTGGGGAGATGACCATCACACTGGATGATGTGGCGTGTCTCTTAGGCATCCCCATCACTGGGAAGCTCCTTTCTGAGAGAGAGCTCACCCGTACCGAGGCGATGGAGATTATGTCGACCGACCTGCTTATTTCCGAGGAGGATGCCGCTAGGGAGCTGACCAGGCAGGGTGGTCCGTATATTAGTTTTGGTGTGCTGAAGAGGCGCTACGAGGAGCTCTTGAATAGGTGTAATCAGCTGGTGGAGGTTGACACACAGGAGGAGGAAGACTAGCACTTTGAAGTTAGGCTGGCCTGCGTTAAGGCGTTTATGTTGCTCTTGCTTGGATGGACCATTTTCTCCCGCAAGAACATTAAAAACATTAATCTGTTGTGGATGCTTGCGTTGTAAGATATGGATGACTTGGACGAATGGTCATGGAGTGGGATGGGGCTAGCATTCATGTACGAGCAGCTCTCTCTGACCTCCGATTCATCAATGGCCACATGTGGTGGTTACATGACCCTGCTTGTGGTAAAATTTGTTTTTCTTCTTTTTAACTTATTGGATCGTAAATTTGTGCGTTGTTTAACTTGTTTTTCTTCTTTTTTACATTGTTTGTATAATACTTGTGTTAATATATATTTGGTTTTTTGTGTTTGCAGGGATGGACTTTGGCGCACTTCACGAACCTCATTCCGAGGGTTTGTAGTGATGTTTACAACCCGGCAGTAACCCTGCTTGTAAGCCAGTGGAGACCTCCTAGGGGCTTTACAGACTCTGGACACTACAGAGATTCCATTGATGCGATGGATCACTCTCACGTCATCTGGAGGTCGTACGAGAGACGGCGACACATCACGCCATTCCACGACATATGCCGGTACTATGGATGGATCATGGCCGGCAGAGACAGGATGTTCCATCACTTGCCTGAGCGGGTTCTTAGGCAGTACAGGTATGTCCAGACACGACCCAGGTCTCCTACGGATGTTGAGCTTACTACGGCAAATGTCGCGGCCCAGGCTTTCATTGAGTTTGCTCTACATGTCCTCATCCAGCAGCAGAGGGGTGATCCGGTGCCAGAGGATGAACCGTGGGCTCATAGCAAGGGGTACATGAGATGATTCTATAGAGTGTCACATCCTATTGTGAACCCCCCGGCGGCCGTTCCTGATTACGCAGCGCAGGCACCTCCTCATCCTTTCCCTCCTTACGAGGAGGTTATTGTTGACCAGCAGTGGGCCAGACATCCTCCCGACCCATACCAGATCATCGCCAACATCAGAGCCAGAGTGGATAGTGCTATGGGGCATCCTTATGTGTTTGGTAACCCAGAGGTACTTTGCATGATGTAGGGTATACAGTCTGAGTGGAGCATGCTGGAGCAGATGCATGTTCCACGACGACGGAGCAGGAGTCCACAATAGTATGGTTTAGGCATTATGACTTGTAAAGTTTTTGTTTATGATATTTTGTCGGATTTAGATGTATATTACATTTGCGCTTTTTTAGCATTTTTATGACATTTTCCCTTATCTTAGTCCTTTATTTTTTTCGTAATTTGTTTATGAGTTAACATGTGCTTGAATGAATAACGAAAAATAAAAATCTTGACTATTAACATAGGGATCAAAAAATCAAAAAACAGGTTTTAGGAATATAAGGATTATAATTTAAAGAGCATGTAAATAGACACTGCGCAAGTTAAATTTATTGCACAGACACTGCGGAAGTTAACTTGCGCATGTGTTAAATCTGTGCGCAAGTTAACTTGCGCAGTGTCTGGCTTAAGTCACGCAATGTTTAACACATGCGTGACAGCGCATGTTAACTAACGCACAGTTTTACACTTGCGCAGGGGTATTTTCGTCCTGCCTGCAGCGCGGGAGTGGATTTTGCAGGGGGAGTAGGATTCAATTTTTTATCCGATTCAAATGTCAACCAACCGTTTCAAACTCGAAGTGATTTGGGCCGAGTAGCAAGTTATGGTTTCAAATACATGACCAACAAACCCATTCAGTTTATAAAAATTGTTAAATTTTTATTTTTATGATATAGTTTCAATTTTTATGTTTTAATCTTGAAGTGTTTAAAATATAATCAAGTGTTTAAATTTTAAGTAGTACTCCTTCTGTCTCAAACTATATGTCGTTTTGGTCATTTTTAGACATGGCAACAAAACCCGCCACCGCCCAAATCCGGCCGCCTCCGCCCCGAATTTAACGGGGAAAAACCGATTTAACTAGGTGCGGGTGCAGGTCTGGAGGAAATTTGAGTTTTTAGTACGGAGGCGGGGCCGGGGGCGGGAGATGCTTACACCCTCCCCACACCCACCCCCTCCCCGCACCGCTTTTTTAATTTACTTTATTAAATTGGAAAATGCTAACTAGTGTCCTAATGGTAATGGTTAAGCATCCAAAACCAATAAGTTTTTATAAAAAAAGTGTGTAATCATTACTTGATCAAAAGTAACTTCTTATATTTCCAAGACAAAATTTCTATTTGTAGATTCCTTAACCAATGTCATGAGGGCACCGGTTAGCAAGACCCTATTAAATTTTATAATCTTATTTCCATAAGCACCAACCTATTTTAATATATTATTACTCTTTAGAAACATAATTATTATAATTTTTTTTCTCTTTTGAAAAAAGTTTATTAGATCTTTAATTATTAATATATTTATTGTTTTTTATTGCTATAAAAAATTAAAAAATATACATTTTTTAAATATTTTATAAAAAATAGAGTTTTTGCAGGTGGAGACGAGGGTGGGGGCGGGGACGGGGATGCTTAAACCCGCCCCTGAACCGCCCCGTTGCCATGTCTAGACTCATTTTACACGTATTAAGAAATTTAATTAAACTTCGTGTGAAAAAGAGATATTATGAATTGTTTTACAAAAATGTCCTTAACAAGTGATATGAGAAATATAAATTAAAGAATCGAAATTTATACCTATTAATAAAGGCAATACTATTTTTTGGTGTAGCCTTTTTTTGTAAATCCCAAAATGCCCTTACTTGATGGCTGTTATTTAAAAAAAATATATTCCTTACCCACTAATAATCACACACGGTGGCAGTTATTAAAGAAAAAATCTATCTTACTCACTAATCACACACCAAAACATAACTACAGGCTTTCTCTTTAAAAAAAAATCTGACTTACCCACACAAACAAAAGCATAACCGATGTCTTTCTCTTTCTCACAGTTGCATAAACAATCATAAAAAAACAACTGCTTCCATTCTATTTCTCACAGATACATGGTTTAGTTCTACACAATTGTTCAGGGTTGAAGAAATAAGTATGTGCACACCAAGTGGAGGACCACTAATCGGCAGGAACCACGATATTATTTTTCCTTCTTTTACTGTGCTTTTATTTTCTGTCTGATATTTCAAAAGTTGAAGTTACACTCAAAAAAAGGAACAAGCAGATTGTATCTTTTACCTCTTATCTCATGTTATTTGTTCTAATCAATCAATATTCATCAGGAAAAAAAAATGTATAACTATGCTGCAAGAGAGATTGGAGAATAATAACTTTTTTCCATCAGTGAAATGAGAGTAAAATTCATGTACAAAGAAAAAGAGAGACTCAAACCAAATTTTGTTTGTTAATTCAATTCATTCAAATCACTAACAATGGTTTCTATGGGACATAGAGAATGTCATTGTTGCATTAGAATGGGATTCTCTACATAGTTTGTGATCCATGGTTTATGCATTTCCTCTACCGTTTTGTTTTGTATAGAGTATATTTCTATTCTAATTTATATGTTTTAATATTTACTTGGTTGCCTTGGTGTTGTTAGAGAGTATTTCATCGAGAATTCTTCTTATTTCATTTTTGGAGGATTGTCTGCATTTTATTTTTGGTGTTTGAATATGGGAGGAATATTGTGTGCATTATCTTGAAAACTCTGGTTTGTTTTAATTTATTTATTTTTTGTTTTTAGTTTTGATTCTCATTAATCACTTTTTAATATTCTTAATTTATGCTTTGTTCTATGTAGTTTTTTGTGTTTGGTGTTTAATTATTGTTGAGACTGTTGCGGCGAGTGTTGAGTTCATGCCTATTTGCATTGTGGTCGTTTGATTTTGATTTCATTGCTAAAACAGTGTCGTTGAGGGAAATGTGTTTGCCAATCAATTGTGATCAAATGCTTTGTTTTGAACATGGTTAGATAACGATGAGAAAAACAGAAGACAGTGGTGGTATGCGGTGGAATCTTAGTGATTGGCTGCTTGTGATGGCATCAATTTGAGATCAATGGCTTACCGCAGAGGCAACGGTTCTAAATGGACAACGTTCTGGATTATTGTCCCTTCTATTGTGCTTCCTTCTCCATTATACACAAACTTCATTTTTTTTCTTCTTCAATTGTGTTATAGGTTTATCCTCATTTTTCTACATTATTTTACAGAGAGTAGCATGCCGTAGACAATTAACGTATTTTTCAATTAATCTGGAAGACATTTGCAATTATGAATAGCATGGTGGTAAAAACCATTTCCCCAACTTTTATTCAAACATTCAAACACAAACCGGTTTTTGTTTGTTATTTTCAAATCCTTCCAAATCTGAACAGTATTATGCAGATGTTTAAGGGATCTTTAACAACCATTAGAACATATAGAGAATGTGATGTGAAGAGTATACACTTATTCGGTCTGATAGGGACATAGGTTGAAATCTTATTCCGCAAGTAATTAAGCAATCAATAATTTTCCACTAATTATTATATCTTATTTTTGTTTCATAAAATGGCAACTCCTTTTGTTGCTACTATAGTTTTCACTTTCTGTTATTTGTTATTGCTTAATTTTAATCTTAATTGCTTCCTTATTTTATTTGTGTTTGTTTTAGTGCATCATAATCCTCTTGATCCATTATCTGTTTCTAATTTCCTACGTATGATTTTCTTTAAAAAAATAAAATTCCCTACATATGAATTTTTCCAACGTATGGATACAATACAACATTGGTTTGGTGTAGCCTTCTTTTTATTCCAAATATACACCTGCTATTTCGGTTTTTTCATATGTAATTTCTGGTAACTCAAAGTAACTGATTTATGGCAGTTTTTCTATCTATATTTGCTAATTGCTAATGAGAATTGAGTATTAAACGGTTCTATTGTTCCAGATTACAATTGCAACAGACATTTCATCTATATTTTGAGAGGAAAATATGCCAGGGTTTCACCAAAAAACTATATTTCTTATCTCTTTTATCATCCATTGATTTTGGAACAAAGAGAAAGATATATTTCATCCATTTGGTAACAACGGGTACATACTTTCATCTTACGCTTTTTATTTTTAATTTCAACTAGCAACAAACATGTGCTAAGCACGGAACCCGTGCTCCGCACGGGCTAGGCGTTGAAACGTGGGTTATATGTTAAATGTTATTTGCATTTAGAAAAAAAAAATAGGCTTAATTACACTTTTGGTCGCCGTGTTTTCCCTACTCACGAAAATAGTCCTGCCCTTTTAAAACAGAACAAAATTGTCCTTCAATTGTCATTTGTTGCATTTTTCGTCCTACCTTCCATTTTATCCTCCAAAAACGCTGATGTGTCAGAATTTTAACTGATGTGGCCAATAAAACACATATGTGGCAATGCATATGTGGATAATATCATTTATAAAATCACCAAATTAATTATATTATTTTGGAAAAACATTTTAACATTTTCATAAATAACAAGTTAAAAATTAAAGATATATAAAGCTAGGCTTAATTACCACCATCATCATCGTCACCCAACATACCATTTTCCAGATCCATCATCTTTCTAGAATTCATACCACTATTTTGACATTTTAAGCCTTGGATTATTATATGCCCAACCCCATATTTGATTATAATTGATTTTACTAACATCAATTATATGCCCCAGTTTAATTAAAATTCCACTTTCTATGTTACATTGGCTTTGACAATAAAAAACATTGCAAAATTTGAATAAGTAGTGTGACTAATGTGTAAATATTCTTTCATATTTTTTAAAATGTCTTCGTCCTTTGCAAGACTTGGATGTGTCGTCGAAGTTTTGTTCGTATTTCTTCTACTGGTTTTCCTTTGATTTATTAAATTTTAAATTATGTGGCAGACTCAAATGGCTTGATAAATAATAAAAGAGCATATGTGTACTCTTTTTCTATAAATTGTGGTAGCAATGAGAAAGATTTAAAGTCTTCATCAAACTCAACCCCATAAATGTCACTCATGTTTCATGTATATTCATCCTCCATAGATAGATGAACATACATCACAAAACTAAATATATATTTAGTAACTCCATGTCAAAGAAGTGCATGAATTACATATCTTACATTTTTTTTAATCAACCTTGATACTTCTCTTTTTGATCAAGCTTGATCATTCTTTTAAATCTAATTATTTTCTCCAAAATATATATATAAAAAAAAATAAATCAACATAAATGTTGAAAAACATACTGTTTATGAGTTACATGCGTAGCGCAGTAGAAAGAGCGGACAGACGGGCACGGGAGTGTTTATGAGTTTTAATCGATTTTGAAACAAAAATTCATTCAATGTAATGATAAAATTACATGTGGTTTGATTTTGGATAATAAATTAAACTAATAAGTAATATAAAAAAAAATTATAATCAAACGAATAATAGATTAATAAAAAATGAAAAGTATTAACATATCTATATGCAATTTGGTTTAGTTTTGAAAGTTTAATCCAAAATTTTATCCGAATTGAGCGGTTGGTTTTCGTAAAGGGATATCCAAACATATTTCACTTCACATTCAAAAAGGGATATCCAAACATATATAGGGCCCGTTTGTTAGATTAAAATAAAAGTGATTTTGACATAAAATAATTTAGATATTATATTTTAGAGATTTTGTGAAAAATCAGAATCTAATTTGCGTTTGTTTACACTAATAAAAATCACTTTTTTAAAACAAATAATCTATTTGTTTGGATACAACTATATAAAAGGGATTTTTTGTTACAAAATTAGTTCAATTTTTTAAATCATATTTTCTCTCTCCTCTAAAAAAATCTATTTTTTGAGAAGCTGTTTTTAGATTATTTTTAGATTCTGATTTTTTTAAGAATCTGTAGATGCAAAACTCTTAAAAGTGATTATTTTCTTAAAAAAAGTGATTATTTTCTTAAAAAAGCTATAACAAACAATATCATAATGTTTAATTTGAATCGATTAAGATTTGAACACCCCTAAATTTGATATATATGCAATAAGAGTAATAATATAAGAAAATATATTATACAATTTTTTCTTATATTTTAAGATGAAATCTCATTTATAAATGCTATTTTTCTTCTCCAAAAATTCTTTAAAATAAGGGACTGGTTTGATTCCCTCACAAAAAAGATACCGGTTTGTGCCCGGCTCAGGCTTTGTGGGTCCGATGAGAATATCTCTCTCTCTCTCTCTATCTCTCTCTCTCTCTCTAAAAACCCTTGCCGTTCCTTTCTTATTCCTGTCTATTTAGGGTCAATTTTAACCTAAAATCACCCCTCCTAGTTGTTTTTCCTTCTATCTTAATTAAATAAGTGATTCCCACGTATTTTCAGTTTTCTTTTGTTTGTTTTTGTGATTTTATCGTCTCTACACGACTCTGTTTGTTTTGATTTCCCGTCTTAGTGCAATGTTTATTTGATTCAGGTTGAAAGATTAGCTTTGAGAATGTGCATATCCCATCAATGACTTTGGCGTCAACAAGATTGCATATCCGGAGACATGAGTATTCCGAAAAGTTGAATATAATCATATTTGTAGGCATATGTATTTTGCCGTTTTATGCTATTAACATGGTTGTTGTGAGTTTGTTCGCACATTCATCCTTTTTATTTTTTCGACTTTCGTTTTGTATTATATCAATGTATTCTATCAATTTGAATATTCACATGGCTTTCAAAGTGCAAAAAAAATTTCCAAAAAAAATAAGGTGCAATAAATTTATAAAAAGAAAATTCTATCTACACAAATGAATGGAATCAATATATATATATATATATATATATATATATATATATATTAAATGATATTAAATGATATATTTCCATTCATCAGTAGTTAAGAAAATCTCTCTGTGATAAGAAATTGGATTACATGCCGTCACTTTTTTCATGCATTCATGTAGTTACTTCGATCTTGATCGGATAATTAATTTTTTTTTTTATCATATAGTTTCCAAGATAAGATACTGAATTAAATTTTTGATCGTCTTGTCTTGATCAAATTGTGATCAATCTACAATAATGAATACATTGATCTCTTTCTATTATATGTTTGGAGTTAACATTTTTGGTTAGTGATGGCAGATGTAGAGGCACTAGTAGGAGAGGTAGATGATGAGAAATTCTAATATAGTCACAAACACAAATTTAAATTATTTAGGGGTACACACAACAATACACATTAACCAATGTTTTCAATAATAATAACAATAAATTGATTTCTTTTCTCTTTTTACTTATTTCCATTGTATGTGTGCCTAAACCAAATATATTTGTGGTTGTGACCACGTAAGAATTGCTCGGTAGATGAGTAGTTTTCTATTTAAGCAATCTATGTTCTCTTCATTGTTTGTTATGTCTCAAATTATAAGTCGTTTTAATCAATTTACACATTTTTATAAATGTAATTCATTTTGTTTGGGAAAGAGAAATTTTATGTTACTTTACAAAATTATTCTTAATTAATGGTATGGAAAATATTAGTTAGAGAATTAAAAAAGGATTGTAATAAATAGTTAAAGATATAATATAAAAGTTGCATTAATGTTCTATTTGCAATGTAAATGACTTATAATATTAGACAATTTTTTCACCAAAACGACTTATAATTTAGAACAATGTAATGATATATTTGGGGGTTAACCCAATTCGGTTGGCTTGATGGAATTGATGTGGAATATTCTATTCTTCAAGGTCTCATGTTCGATTCAACACCAACTAATAAGAAGTTAGTGGTTCTGAGTATAAATTCGGACAAAGAATTAAAAAAAACCAATTTTTCGGACAAAGAATTAAAAAAACCAATTTTACAACTAATAACGTCTTGATTGAAAAAACAAATTCAGATATATCAAACCAGTGAAATATCTTGCTATCTTTTAAAACAAAATTATGGTATATTAGTCAAATGACTAAAAGAGTGAGCCATCGTTTTGAGAAAAGGAACAACCATGAAATTCATGTATTCTTTAAATTAATAAAGTGTTTCTGGTTATTGAATTTGTGGTAATTAGACTTGGAGTCGATAACCCAGAATACCAATTTTTTTTTTTTTTAAGGTAGAATACCAATTTATATTATGCGAAAAATATAAGTTTTTTTTTATCCAATTCGAACCAATTAAACTTGATTGGGTTTTTTTTTTGAAGGAAAACTTGATTGGGTTACTCACCAAATAAATTAATTAAAATAAAATTTGATTGGATTTTCCTTAAAAAAAAGAAAAAAAAATCTTTGATTGGATTTGGTAACTATGCGACCAAAATCACTCCAAACCCACGAAAGTTCCTTCCCACATCCTAGCCCTAACTATGCGTTGCATAAAAAAACACGTGTGAAACTTATACGGCACATTATATATAAATCACATCATGGAGAGAAAAGAAAACAAATTTCCAAACCCTAATCGCATCCTGTGCGAGAGAATTGAACTTTCTTCCCCTTCCTCGCTTTCTAGAAAGAAGAAACTCCGCCATGGATGATGAGGTGCGCAACATCTTCAACAAGTTCGACAAAAATGGTGACGGAAAGATATCGGTCTCGGAACTAGAAGAAATGCTTTCAACACTTGGAAGCAAAACAACATCGGATGAAGTAAAAAGGATGATGGAACATATTGATCAGAACGGCGACGATTACATCGATCTTAAAGAATTTGCCGATTTCCACTACACTAGTACTACAACCGAAAAAGATGATGAGCTTCGCGATGCTTTTGACCTATACGACCTCGACAAGGACGGTCTCATTTGCCCAAAAGAATTGCACATCGTTCTTAATAAACTTGGTGAAAAGTGCTCTATCAATGACAGCGAGAGAATGATAAGCAATGTGGATGGTGATGGTGACGGAAAAGTCAACTTCGAGGAGTTCAAGAAGATGATGGCTCGCTGATGGCAACCTTTCCTTTTTATTTTATTTTGAAACTGTTGTTAAGGTTTAGTGATTAAGAAGATATAACTAGTTTTGTTAATATCTTCTACTTTGATCTTTTCTATGTTATGTTTGGTTTAAGGATTTAGGTCATGACTGCAGATGTAGCAGCACTACCAGAAGTTTTTTCTTCAAATATTGTCTTTGTTTTTATTAATATATTTTGCAATTTAAGAAATTTGTTTTCTCTTTGTTGTTGATCATTCGATCCCTCCTGAGTAAAAATTGTGTCATGTTTACAAAACCTTTCAAAGTGCAAAGAAAAAGAAAATTCTATATATCTGCATTATTGAATGGAATCAATATATTAAATGTCATATCTTCATATTCTCTCTTTCAAAGTGCAAAATATTCAAGAAAATATCTCTCTAATCAACTCAAATAATGAATACATCGATGACATGTTTATGCCTTATCCGTGAAAAACTGACTTGTGGCAACACTATACTAGATAATCCAAGGAATACATCGATGACATGTTTATGCCTTATCCGTAACATATTTTTGTTAAAAAAAAATTAACAAAGAAATTTTTAAGGAAAGCTTCAAATAAAAAATCGGTTTGAATAGCTTATCTTAAAATGTCATTCTAGATATTTCATCATTTTGTTATAATTTTTTTGGATACTAAAATTTTGAAAAAATCTCTAAAAAAAAAAGTTATTTCAAATAGTTTTTCATAAAAATCATTTTTAAAAAATATGCGATTTTCACTATGTAAAATCTCGAACAATAAATTTTTAGGTTAGTGAAGTCAAAATTTTAACTTATAACAAATGAGTTTGAAATAACTTATACTATTTTCGAGTAAATTTCCAAAAAATCTATTTTTACCAATACAAAGGAAAATCCATTTTTTTAGAATCTATAACAAGCGGGCCCTAAATATTGGTGTATTTAAAGTTATAACAAACACAACAAACAATGTTTATCTTTTTCGATTTATTTAAAAAAATAATGTTTATCTTTTACTATATATGACACCAACAAATTATGTTTAATGACATCAATTTGTTTAGCGATATGATTGCAATAATGAAAACTCAAGTCAGCCCAAAATCCCTTATTGCTCGCAAAAAAAAAAACAAACAAACCTAGTAATTGAGCTAGATAAATGTTACTTGGTCTGTTACAAATTTTGTTTGCGAAACTTGGGCAAAAAGAAAAGAGAACTCTGTTTGCTATATACACTTCATCATCACCTTATGTTCTTTTACCTATATATATATATATATTGGTTCCATTATCAATGTTTGTCTCCATCATCTAATCTAAGTCTCAAGATTCAATCCTCCCACTTCTTTTCCCAACAGAAATCTGCTTATATTGAGCTGATGCTTTATGATGATTCTTGAAAAAGTGTGATCTTGACAATAAGCAGATTTTTGTGGGAAAAGAACTGGCTCAGGAATTGATGCTATACATATTGAAGTTAAAATACGGTATCTTGATTCTACCTAATTCTTAGACCAATATGAATCTTTGTTTTTCTTTGGATACAAGACTTTAAATTGTCCACAGCTATTCTCTTTTGATATTACCATATAACATATGTCCATTATTATATGTGCTTATTATTTTGATATTAATTCTTGGAGGTTTTCTGAATTCTAGTAGTCTTAAAGAAAATGCATTGATATTTATTTTGACATTTCTTCCTTTAGATATATACTAAGTAAATCTTTGTTTCTACTATTCAAAGGAAGAGAGGTTTGATTAAGAGTAACAGTTATATCCTCAACTTCTCAATTCTCACCATGTTGCAAGTCATATTTGGAAAATGTATGATTTATGTTTGTGCTATTAAACATAGAGCAATACTCTACTCTATATTGACCTATTTTCCCCATGTTTCAAGTTTCAACTAGTATTTCTTTTTTGTATATAGAAATCATAAATCAATAACAAAGTTTTAATCAATGTCTAAGTGTCACTTAGATTTTGGAAGGAATATCTCTTTAAGCTATAATCATATGGTGCTAAATTTAAGGATAATCAATGAACAACTTATTTTCAGGATAAGTTGCTTGGAGAAAATCAACTTTCTCCCACAATTGGGAGATAGCACAAAAGTTAGTTAGCATGGAGTCTCTTTACTTGATTAAAACTTCTCTGTTAGGAAAATACAATGAACGATGAAAAAGGTTGTTTTGGTTGTAAATGTGTAGAAATTTATCTCGATGAGCTGGTTGATGGAAAAGTATGGTTCAATGGATATTATTATGAAGGTGATCTCCACATTATATGTTCATCCTTTGAAAGATACGGCCACCATGCAAGAAATTGTGCGTGAAAACATTTGCAGCCGTCCGTGCAAACTAGGAAAGCTGCAGACAGTGATGTTGCAGTAAAGACCATTCCTGAGCTGGTGGAGAAGATTGCGATAACAGTTAGCGGGGGACAGTCAGGAAGGAATAATGTGCATTCAAAGGTCATGTAGCAGCTAATTGTCATGGAAGCATTGGTAAAAATCAAGATAAGTATGTTATGATAAATTGTTTTCCCTATGATTACTAAGGGTTAAAAATTTGTGTTGGGTAAGTTGATCTATAGATTAACCTCTTGAAAGAATAAGATGCTCAACAAGCTAGGGAAACGCACTTTAGGTAACTCAGTCCTCGATTCTATTCCAACTCGATCATTATATATTGGGTTCCCTCTTGTTCTTGTTCCCAAATTAACCAACTAATCAACTAGAAATTGATCAGTCAAACCAGTCCTTCCTTCAAGCCAAACCACTAGGACTTATGGATCCCCAATTTGCAACTCTATGCTGTTGACTACATGAGAAAGCTTCGGTTGTTGAAGTTAAGTTCTACAAATTACGCATATACCATATATTGATGTCATAATCAGTTATTGAAGTGCAATATAGTTTTACTATTTCTCTTCATTGAAAGCATTTATGTCTCCTGTATAAGAGTAAGGTTAATATATATTTTGAATAAAATGCTTAATTATCTCCATGATTGGTGTTTTTTTGGGTGCTTCCCATATAAAACCTATAGAACTGAATTGGCATCTACAACTCTTTTGATTTTGAGGATTAGGGATGGTATTAGACTCATAACCAACAGATAACTATACAAATTACACATAATAGATAGGGTAAAATACCGCATTAGTATATATAAATAAGTGGGTATGGGTGCCAGTACGGGCACCTTAGTACCCATTTTTAATAAAAATGCGTGTTAATAACATGTGGTAAACACAATCTGAATATGTCGGACTCAATAGATAGATCTAGAATTCAACTATGATCTTAAGATGGTTCTTAGTTGATAGAATAAAAGTAACAAGCACATAGTCGTGATTCGTGAATCATCGAAAAAATGTATGGATTTTGAATAATATAAAAAATGGTAAACAATGCTTAAATTATAAAAGTTGATTGAAACATTTTCGAATTAACAGATACAAGTGTAAACTAAACAAAATTAGGTAAGAACTCTCAACATTAGGGGATTTATGGTCGGACCAACCCTACAACGGTAACAAGAATCTGGTCGTTATTAAAGTTGTGTCTCTGTCTTGTCTCTATTTTTGTCTATGTTTTCTCTTTTTACCGGAAAGATCACCTGATTCGTTACTTTTGGTCTTGGATGAATAAAATTAAAGGAACCAATCGAGATTTCTATACCCCTAATTCGGTATCAAGAGAAAATAGCAATAAGAATGCAAAAGAGTAAGGACTAAATTATTTATTCAAAAATAATAAAATACAAATTAGGACTAATTATTAATATTGTTTAATATAAAATAGAAAGCTGCAACTTTAGGGTTTCTGAACCCAACAAGCAGCACAGCCGTGCAGTGTAGAGCAATTTGGATTCATCCATATATCGCCAACTGTTTCGGTTTTTTCTCTTTCTCACATAAACGAGAGAGTGATAGAGATTTCAATTCATAATATCATGGATACTGCTGCTGCAACAACAGATAAGAATAAGGTTAGTACTTCGAACATACATGACGACATTGCTTTCTCTATTCTCTCCAAACTGCCTATTAAATCTATTACACGATTCACATGTGCTCAAAAATCATGGTCTCTTCTATTCCAAAACCCTTATTTCATGAGCATGTTTTGCAACAATTTCATATCCAAACTTGACGATCATGAAGATGATACACACCTGGTTGTAAAGGAAACTAATGCATTCTTTCAGGTGAAAGGTGAAAGGTTTGAGGAGATGGTTAAATTAGACTGGCCTTCTCTTCCTTCTTTTAGGATTTTTGGTTCGGCTAGGGTTAATGGCACTCTTTGTCTCTGCAAAGACTATGGTTATTACACAACAACTGTATTGTGGAACCCTGCTATCGGGGAATTTAAGATCATTCCTCCTACCCAACCATTGGAGAACATTCAGTTGAATTCTCCTCCTCTGGTTCGTAGTATTCATTATCCCATACGCTTTTCAGGTAGTTGGGTTTACGTGCCTGAGAAAGATGACACTTTTTGGGAGACTATTGTGAATGATCATTATTGGGAGTTGAAGGAGGTCATAGTCCAGCCGTACGACCCTTCCTATGAGATATACAACCTCAGAAGTAACTCTTGGAGAAAACTTGAAGGGGTTGATATGCCTATTTCTTGGTCAGGTAGGTCTCATGTGAACTTGAATGAATTTTCCCATTGGTTAAGCCTAGGAAATATTATGGTGTCTTTTGACTTTAGCAAAGAGATATTTTTTTGTAACAGCCTTACCCTCTGACTCAGGTGTAATACTTGATTGGTTGCAGAGTTACTTGGTTGTGTTAAATGAGTCTGTTTCTCTCATATCTAATTATTACAAGACAACTTATTTTAACATATGGATTTTGGGTAAACTCGGTGCCAAGGAATCATGGACTAAAGTTTTCGTTGCTGGACCCTTAAGTTATGCTATGAGTCCTATCTGAACAGCGAAGAAGAGCCATATATTCTTCAGGAAAGGTGAAGAAGGTTGTGAGCTAGTTAGCTTTGATATTAGTACTCAAAGGATTACAGAAATCGGGGTTAAGGGAAACCCGCTTCCAATGGATATTGTAATTTACAAGGAAAATCTTCTTCCTTTTGAAGGAATGTGTAATTTTTATAAGGAAAATCTCCGTTTTGGATGAATGAGCAATGAATTATATTTTTAGTCCAATCTCTATGTTTTCAGCTGGAGTTTCATGATGTTGTGTTTATCAGTTTGTATCATCTAGCCTATTTTCTGTTTTTGGATTTGTTCAAAATTGTGCAACTTCAATACCTTTTTCCTTCACCTAGAATTTGGTTTCTCAACTAAGGACCAAAAGCATTATATATTTTTTCCTTCAGAATTTAAGTTTATCAGTTTTCTATTTATTCGACTCTAATTATCATATTCTATTTCATTTTGCACCACTATAATTTCTCTAATAGTATATGATCAAAACCAAGAAGTGTTTGCTCTTAAAAGCCGATATCATTCACTGATTGATTGAAATGTTCTTAAGTTTTGTTAAGTCAGCTGAAATACAAAAGCATTTGGATTGTTCAGTGCTATGAGTTTTCACTATTGGAGGAATTGCATTAATTTGTTGATTTAAATAGAGTATTATCTTTCTATTAATTTGTTACAAACTTGATTTTGGCAACAGCTAAATATAATCATATGGATTGTAGATAACAATATAACTTGAATTAGATTTTACTTCTCCATTTTTTTTGAAGGAAGATTTTACTTCTCCATTTTTTTTTCTACCATAGTTTATCTTCTCCTCAAGCTGCATTTATTCAATTATCAAACCGTAAGATCTAATCCATCGGCTGCGTAAGACTATAATAAACGGCAAAACTCTCCTAAAAGAGTATCTAATTTTAGGAGTAACTTTATGGAATCGATAAAAAACATTTTATGTGATAAAAAAAATGCTACAAAGTTTTATTTACACTTTATGTGATAAATAATACACGATGTCAAAAAAAAAATTGACACGATTCGTTATTTTCTCTATTGGGTTCTTTAGGACACATTAATATTACCAACATGTAATTTTTGTATTTTGGGGAAACAAAAGTCTATGACACTTGGATTCAAGGGGCTTACCAGGATCAAAACATGTGTCAAAACTTAACGAGCTTTAAAAAACATACTTACATATCATCTAATAAAGAGGTCCTCACATCGACAACGAAAGTTGAATCCTCAACTTTGTTTGACAGTGTGTCAATTCCTTACCAACTGAGTCAACCATCATTGGATTAATATGTGATATTTAATATGATAAAAGAAATCACCATGTAAAAATTAGTCTTAAACAAAATGATAGCAACCCCTGCAGACAGTTTGGATTGCCTTTATTAAGAGATATTTCTTACATCATAATTCAAGGAAAATGTGTTTGCCATACACAGAATATATGACATAGTTATTATCTGTTTATTGAAATGAAAACTAAAGTTGTTCTTGTAGCTGAGGATTCAATCCAACCATACAATAATTTTACTTCCATTTTCAAATGCTTGCTAAGAATGCGTAAAAAAAGAAAAAACCTAAAGATGTGCTTGCTAAGAATCCAAAGAAGTTGAAGCACATAACGGATGATTAGATTGTTTGTGCTTTGAGTGAAGCCGGTTTTCAAGTTTAATGATTACTAGCAAGGGGTGACACGGCACGAGTGTCCGTTGGCGTGTATTTGAGCGTTTGATTAACAAGAAAGGCTCTATTTTTTTAACCTTGGTTATAGTTTTATGGACTAAATTGTCCAACAAAAAGTGCATTTTGGATCAAAATCACTAATTAAAGGTACACTTGACAGTTAATATGTTTATAATTTCAATACATTCAAGGACAATTTATGACAACAGAACTTTAAAGCCAGCCAACTTTAAAGCATGAAAACAGAACTAACCATTGCACCAAATGTTATACTTTCCTTTGGATCCCTTTCTCAGTACAGTAGCAACATTTTTACTCTTCTCCTTTAAGTATTCATCAGATTTTCAACAAATCCATCAGATTTTCAACAAATCATTGCACCAAACAGAACTAACTTTCCACACCAATGTTCCTCTTCGATTCGGATTTCAGATAGTTTTGATACAAAAATGCATCATTGTAGATTTATATTTCGGTACATTTCTCTATCTGTATCTAATTTCAACAAAGTTCATTTTACACACATTATTTTCACCCAAGAATACATTTAATTGGTAATCATTCTATCAACAACTGTTTCAACATTTTAAAAGTTCAAATAACAAATTGAAAATTAAATTGTAACAAGATCTATCCCTGCTTGAAGCTCGCCATCAACTTTATATGCAAAACTTGTCTGCTTTATGGTTTGTGAACTTGAAATCATTATCTTCTGGACTTGGCCACTTGATAGCTTGGAGTCAATTTTGATTTCATCAAGTAATACAGATTGTTTCTCTTGCAACTGCGAGTATGCTTCTTCGCTTAATTTAAGAGCTGCTTTTGCCATTAAACAACGAGCTTCGTCATCATCAATCAATATCATTAACATACAAAACATCTTCACCAAGTTCATCTTCCAAATTGGGAACTCTCTGGCAATTCCTCAATCTGTCCATCAGTTTCTCAGTTATCATATTAGCTTTTAAGAAACTCATTCATAGTCAGTAATGCTAGAATCGTCTTTCTACTTAATCCAGATTGTATTTCCTGTGATTAAATTTCTTGGAGGCTGTGGTTATGATACTTTAGAAGCTGTTATGGGGGTTCCTTCTTGTGATTGAATTTCCATGTGGTTATCGCACTTTCTAAATGTTTGAGTGGATGATTTTGAAGTTTTAGAACATTTGGTTTGAATCCTTAAGTGAGGCTAGGGCAATACCTTCATATCTGCATCACTGATTTCTTTTAACCCTTCAACAAAGATACTAAGTGAATAAAAATGTCACTAACAAAACTGCTGCGTACTTGCGTTCACAAGGCCACCGATTTCCTTTACTGAAGTGTTTGCACCTCCAATCGAGAAAACATATATCTACTAAAGAAATGTGCAATCCAAGTCTAAAGAAATGTTTGGTGGCAGGTAGAACCACAAAACATGGAAAGAGATTCAAAATATAGTTATAATATGCAAGTTTTTTCATGTCTTTCACAAATTTGACTGCCAATTCCAATAAATAGTAAGTTGTCACTACTTGAATTGCCCTTGTTGTGTTTCAATAACCGACATATAATTACTATTGCAGGAAACACATATAAACTAGATATAGCCATAATAGAATTTTAAAGTAGTGACTACAACATGTTTAAAAAACAGTCATGCTAAGATTTTCAATAGATGTTTATGAATATCAAGAAAATACCACTTTTATATCTTATGATACGTTATCGTACTTAAAAAAGTGGTTTTTAGAATTCGTTATATTTATAGGGACAAAAAAACTTATTCAACCCTAGTTTTTATTACATTTGACTCTCTAATTGTCTGATTACTAAAAAGGTCATTTTACACTAACCAACTTTGACTAATCTTGAAGAAATGTACATATCAATCTCATCCTTGTGCTCACCATAAATAAACCATTTTTCATCATCAACAACAGCATCTTCAAGTTTTAATGTGTTATTTGTATGTTGATATCAAGATTGTCAAAATCGGGATTTTATTCAACTACTTTTGTATAATCGATATAAGAAATCTTAAAATCGCAATCAAAATTGATCGATTTTACCAGAAAAAAGTAATGCTAAATATATGTTATAAATGGTATATAGTCATAAATGACTTAATTTATAAGAAATCGTAAAATCACAATCAAAATCGATGGATTTTACTTATTTTAGGATTCTACTATGGGTTTGAGTCGTCGAAGGTGAAGAAAGTCGCAAAATCCTAGATTTTAGGATTTAAGTTTTTGACAAGAATGGTTGCTATCCTCTAGAAAACTAGCAAAAGCCTAAATCTTAATGGTATCATTTAAGAAAATTAAGCTAATTTGTTTTTAGAATTACCTTGTATTAAAAGAGCATATTCACTATCATAACTCTTCAATCTCCAAAATGCTTGTCCAGTACTATCGAAAAGGTCAGGCTCAGTTCAGACAGCATCCGAACTTTGATTCTCTACAATACGAAAAGAATAAAATATCAACAGCTACAATAGGAAAAACATTAAATTCTAACATTAGACAGAGTGACCATAGATTCAAATTTCTTATATTTCTCTAATTAAATGCATATTCTTGTCAAACAAATTAAGTCTAGTTTGGATGATAAAAAAGCCAGTTCTCATGCAATATTAGCATATGCTTGAGTAGTAAATGCAATCTTTTGAGAATAAAAACATGATGTATAATAACAATAGCATTGAAGATCAATAATATATCATGCAATTCTAATTACTACAGCCTATGATTCTTATATGAAATACTAACAAATGTTTGTGATATTTGCAGCTATTAACATTTCTATCTAAAACATGCCATTTATTCTTTGACAACTTAGATAGTCTTTTCGATTAGACACAATGACCTAAATATTATTAAGTAAATCGGATTGAAAAACTTTAAGCATGAAGTTGACTGAAGAGCAGAACATATGGAAAACTGAAACATAACAACATACATTTAGGAATTGTGCCCTTTGCCTTAAGAAACTCAGTATGAGCTTCAGCTACCTCACTTCTTATCTTTGAAAGAAGAGAATTAGGTTCTGAGATTGAAAGGCTACCCCATTTGAGATAAGAGCTTTTTCCATCTCATCCCGCAACTTCTGCTTCAGACTCCTTTCATGTCGATAAAATTTGCACAATAATATGAACACCGTGTGATAGTTTGCAGAAACAAACAATAAAACACCTGTGTCATCTTTAAAACAGATAAACAGATATATGAAATATGAATATAAATGACAGAAGATTCTCCTAACACTATTTGTAGGTGTCCTTAGTAGGGTTGATCACAGTTATTCATTAATGTTATAAGGGAACAAGGCTTACTATGGAAATTCATTAGAGGATGCATCTCTCTCTAATCAACTACAATAAGAAGGGAGATTGCATCTAAAAGATAAGAAAAAATTGTATAACATATTATCTTATAAATTGCACGTTAAACATTTTTTTTAAAAGGCTAGATATTATTAAGCTAAAATTACTAATAATAACGCAATCAGTACAAGACAAGCAAGATGCCCAAGAACAGTAAACATACAAGAAAAAACAAAAAATCAGAAACACCTACAGCCCAAAAAACACAGCCCCCTTAAATTCACTGCACACCAGCAGCGAATCGAAACAGAACAGCAGCAAAGAGAGTAAACACCACAACAGAACCGTAACCGGAGACCAACCCACGGCCTAATCGAAACATGTCTCATGTACGAAGAAAAACAACATTTATATATGTGATCAATGTATTCGTTATTGTAGTTGATTAGAGTAGGATTGTCTTGAAAGAAAGAATTTTGGAAATATGACATTTATTCCATTCATTAATATAGGTAGAATTTTCTTTTTCTCAATTTCTTGTACTTTGAAAGGCTTTGTGAACATGAGATAATTGTTCTTCTCTGGAGGGTTGGAAAGATAACAATTAAGGTAAAACATTTTTTTAAATGGCAAAATATATCAATAACTAAACACCAGAAGAGAACAGATATGAATAACAAAGCACCAAAAGAGAACATAAAATGTTTGAAGAGAAAAGATAAAAAAAAAAAAGGAAGATATTCTCTAAAACTAACTATATCTTCTTAGTTCTCAATCACTAAACCCTAACAACATCAGCGAGACATCATCTTCTTGAACTCCTCAAAGTTAACTTTTCCATCACCGTCTGCATCGACATTGCTTATCATTCTCTGGCAGTCACTAAGGGAGCACTTCTCACCAAGTTTATTGAGAACTATGTGTAATTCTTTGGGAGAGATGACACCGTCTTTGTCGAGGTCGTAAAGGTCGAAAGCATCACGAAGTTCTTCGTCTTTTTCGGAAGCAGCAGCATCCTTGCAGTGGAAATCAGCGAATTCTTTGAAATCAATGTAACCATCACCGTTCTGATCAATATGTTCCATCATCCTTTTCACTTCATCTGAAGTCGTTTTGGATCCAAGAATTGAAAGCATTTCTTTCAACTCTGAGACAGAGATCCTTCCATCACCATTCCTGTCGAACTTGTTGAAGATGTTGCGAACATCGTCGTCCATAGAGTATTTGCTTTTTCCAGAGAGCCGAGGGAGGAAAAGAAAGTTTTGCAACACTACTACACGACACAACACGCTAATTAGGGTTTGGAATTTTGTTTTCTTTTTCCTTCACGAGGTGATTTATATATACTGTGTCCATTAAGTTTCACGCGTTTTCGTGCAAGGTGTATTTTAGGGCTAGGAAATGGGGAGGAAGGAACCTCGGGTTTCATGGGCTGGGTTGATATTGGTTACATCGATTATCCAATCCAAACAAAAAAAAAAGAAGATTTTTCCTATAGAAAAAAAAAAAAAAAAGAAGATTTCATTTTAGGCCCCATATCATCTATTTAGGCATTCTAAAATTACAAAATTACCCGTAATAACACGTATGGTATACAACATTCGGAGCATCTGATACTTAACTAGCGGATGTTCATTTTTAAAATTTCAATTTTGTACTTCCGATCGACTACAACCAGATATCCATTTTAAAAGTTTTCATTTTATACATCTAGAAGATAGCGACATGATGTTCATTTGAAGACAATTCATTTTTTAACCTTGGCAAATAACTGCCGGATGTTCATGTTAAAAAATTACATTTGTACCTCTAGTACTTGATCAAATTGTAGTCTTTAAGTAGTTTTCCTTCTTTTACACTCAACTTGGATATGCTTCTAAACCTTGCAATTTTTGAGTGATTTTTTGCGTTTTCATCACAATCAATAGAATAAATAGTGTCAATCTTCACTCAATTAAGATCAATTAGTCATTAAACCTTACTTCTTCCTTTCACATTTAGTTAGTGCATAAATTTTAAGATTTCCGACATTTAAAGCATCCGGTAGTCATCTACCAGAGTCGTTTTAAGTTTTTTTAGCTTTATTTACATATTAGTTAGTATTTTAATGGTTTTTTTTTTTACAATTTTTTTTAAGTCATAATGCTTTTGTTCACATGATTTTTTTGGTTTACACTTTTTTACACTATTTTTTTACACGATTGTAATGCTCTTTTCTTTTGTGTTTGTAATTCTTTTAACATTTATTTATAGAATTCTAATGCTCTTTTTTTGTTTACTCTATTTTACACGACTTTTTGTTATGTATATATAGATATAGTTGAACCTGTTGTTGTTCCAAAGTCGGATTCTGAGGTCTATTATGTTGATGTTGCGGAATATTGTTACGAAAGCGAAAAAGAAGTATGAAGATGGAGATGAGATGATCAGCTGGGCACGATGTCTAGAACTAGAAATCGAATTCATCGTATAAGAAATTATTGAGAGACACTCTACTGTTTTATAAGGTGATTTAGATCTAGTGATCAATGTTGTCAAAATCGGGATTTTAATTTAGATCGACAAGGAATAGCAAAATCGAAATTCGTAAAATCAAAATCAATACATTTACTTAACTACTTTTGTATAATCGATATAGGATAGCAAAATCGAAAATCGAAAAATCGCAATCAAAACCATAGATTTTACCAAAACAAAAATAATCTAAATATATGATATGAATTCCATGTATTCATAAACGACTCAGTTTCAAGTCCACAAAATACTTATACATAAATGTCCTGAATTTTGGGATTGAAGTCGTAATTTTGACAACTACGGTTGTAAGAGATTGGTAGACAGAAAAGCATAGGAAGTTTGTGGCATTTGAGATAGTTAGAGATCAAGATTGAAAACAAGTGAAGCCGGTTGCAAGTTTAATGATTAATAACAAGAAGGGGTGATGTGGCATCTTATACACGCTGTGTGTCCGTTGGCGGGTGTTTGAGCGTTTGATTAACAATAAAAACTCTATTTTTGAACCTTTCTTATAATGTTATAGACTAAATTGACTAACACCAAGTGCATTTAAGGATCAAAATGAATAACTACAGATACACTTCACAAGGACAATAATGACACGTTTCAGAGACCAGAATGACCATTAACTTGTTCATATGTTTCTGAACTTCTGAACGATATATTACATGTATAGTTTGTCCTTGTTTTTTTTTCCTTTTGAATTGTAATCAATTTGACACCAAATATTGTCATGAATACGTATGGGTTAGACTATAAAAAACGTAATTGTGCTTCATGTCAAAATCCTGTTAAAGCCAGCCAATTTTAGATCATGAAAACACACAAAAACATTGCATTTTATCATATTCAAGCTCACCTTTCCAAAAGAAAGAGAAAATAAAAAAGAAGCAGGGAACTAACACTTTTTGCTAACACCAGAGAAAATTACATTTGATGCTTGAATGTTGCATGATTCTCAAACTGTTAAATGTTTTTCCTACCAAAATATACAGAAATCATAGTCCAAAGGCTGAGAGTAAAACGTGTATGTAAGAAATTTCACAAGTGTGAAAGTAGGTAGCAAAAAGGAGAAAAATTGGCTGGCTTAACCTCAATGAGGTGGATAGCCTTAACCGAGGTGTGTAACATCTCTCCTTTTCACGATCACGAGATTATTGGATGAACTTAGTTTATAAAGACTATAACTTTTTTTTTATTATAACCGATATGGGACTATAATTTTAAATAATCTCATCATCACATATTCAAATACACATATGGGACTATAATTTTTGGCCTCTCACCAATTTATCGAAGAATATTATGCTAACCAACAACACAATGCACAAATACACATTGTGTTTCTATAGCAGGAAGACGATAAATGAAGATTACCGGCAACTATTTAGACACAAAAAATAAATGTACAAGCTGCCACCTATCTCGATGCAGCCGTTGTCGACACCATTCCTTTGGAAACACTTAGAATTTGGGTTGGACCTTACGTACAAAACTGCTTAACTTTTAAGTTTTAACAGAAACAAAGCGACATATCTCGATTGCGGCCATTATAGACACTATTACTTTGTAATTTTCCAGTCCCATGCACGCCTCGTGGTCCTAACTATATTGCATTCAGATTATGTCCAAAAGCAATCAATTGGAACTGTCAAGCATCATAGCAGCAGCCTAGATTTTTCTTTGGATCCCTTTCAACATTTACACTGCTTTCACTTGGAAATGTTCAAGTTAATCTCAATATTTAAAAGTTCAAATAACATATTTAAAATTAAATTGTTACAAGATCTAGCCCTGCTTGAAGCTCACCATCAACTTTATGTTCTCTTGTTTCATGTTCAACACTTAACTATTAGCAAACACTTCAAATGAGAAGGAAGAAACACATAATACAGATAACTTGGAATGCAAGTTAGATTTAGCTTAGAATTCAAGTTATGTAATTTTAGTTTGAATTACATTTGCATTTAGTTAGTTATAAAGAGCTGTCATTTATAACTAGTATATAAACTACAATCCGTAACAGAATTGATTCATTCAATAATAATCAGTTTTCATCAAACTCTATCTTCTCTCATGCTTGAGAATTGCTTTGATTGACTTCTTGATAGTTTGTGAACTTGGAATCATTATCTTCTGAACTTGGCTACTTGATATTTTGGATTCATTCAATAATACAGATTGTTTCTCCTGGAACTGTGACTATGCTTCTTGGCATAATTTAAGAGCTGCTTCTGCCATTAAAAAATGAGCTTCCTCGTCATCAATATCATTAACAACATCTTCACCAAGTTCATCTTGCAAATTGGAAACTCTCTTGCAATATCATTATCATAATAGCTTTTCAGAAACACATTCATAGTCAGTAATGCTAGAAACGTTTTCTACTTAATCCAGATGAATTTCCTGCTGTGGGTTCCTTCTTGTGATTCAGAGTCTAAAGACATGTTTGGCGGCGGGTTGAACCACAAAAAATTGAAAGAAATTCAAAATATTGTTTCTAACATGCAAGTTTTCTCATATGCCTTTCAAAATTGGACTTCCAATTGCGTGTAGTGATCATAGATACTATATATTTTTCACAAATGTACATATCAATCTCGTCCTTCTGCTCACCATAAATAAACCATTTTTCATCATCAGGAACAGCAGTATGTTCAAGTAGTAATGCGTTATCTGTATGTTGCTATCCTTTAGAAACTAGCAAGAGCCTAAATCTTAACAGTATCATTCAAGGACATTCAGCTAATTTGTTTTGAGCATTACCTTGTATTAAGAGAGCATATTCACATCGTAACTCTTCAATCTCCAAAATACTTGTCCACTACTATCGAAGAAGTCAGAGTCAGTTCTGACATCGTCCGAACTTTGATTCTCTACAATACGAAAAAGAATAAAATATTAACCACTACAATAGGAAAAACATTAAATTCTTACATAGATAGAATGGCCATAGATTCAAATTTCTTATAATTCTCTAATTAAATGCATATGCTTGTAAAACAAATTAAATCTAGTTTGAATGATAGAAAAGCCAGTTCTCATGCACCAATCACATTTTTCATTAGAAGTTGATAAATTTCAACCAATTTAAACGAATTAATAATTTTAAGATTTGAGTAAGTATACTGCAATCTATTGAGAATATAAACAAGATCTAAAATAATAATAGCATTGAAGATCAATATATCATGCAATTCTAATTAGTACAGCCTATGATTCTTGTATGAAATACTCACAAATGTCTGTGATATTTGCAGCTATTAACATTTCTACCAAAGACATGCCATTTATTCTTTGACGACTAATTAGATAGTCCTTTCGATTAGACACGATGACATAAATATTATTAAGTGAATCGGATTGAAAAACTTGAAGCATGAAGTTGACTGAAGAGTATAACATATGTCATAAATGAAATAAGATGCGACTTCTGTGAACAAGCTCACGAAAGTGGTGCATGTTTACCATCTGACATATGTGCTAAAAATGAGGATCTTGCCATCATCGTATAAGAAATTATGGAGAGACACTCTACTCTTTTGTAAAAGGTGATTTTGATCTAGTGATAGTTTGCTGAAACAAACAATAAACCACCCGTGTCATATTTAAAACAAATAAACAGATATTTGAAATATGAAAAACAAAGTACTAGACTCAATCTGCTATTCTTTTCAGATCTGAATTGAGGAAAACGGATACAGAAGTTCTGATTTTATACATGAAAGATAATGCTAAAAATAATGAAACGAACTCGAGACTTGGGCTGAATTTAAATGACAAAAGATTCTCCTAACACTATTTAAACCTGTGATGATGTGGATTAGTAAGTGTCTGCAGAAGGGTTGATCATAGTTATTCATTAATGCTATTACTGCTGGAAATTCATTAGAGGATGCATCTCTCTCTAGTCAACTACAATAATGATTAACTGTGATGCAAGGCATTGGTTTATAATAAATTTTCGGATAACAAAAATAGCATTTAGAAGGGAGATTCCATCTAAAAATTAAGAAAAAATTGTATAACATATTGTCATATAAATTGCACGTTAAACTTTTATTTTAAAGGCTAAACATTATTAAGCTAAATATTATTAATAACGCAATCGAGCACAAGACAAGCAAAAGGCAAAAAAACAGCCCAGAAAACACAGCCCCCGTGAATTAACCGCACCCAAGCAGCGGATCGAAACAGAACAGCAGCTAAGAGAACTGTAACCGGACACCAACGCACGGCCTAATCGAAACATATCTCATCTATGAAGAAACACAGCATTTGTATGGGAATAAGGCATAGTATGTGACCAATGTATTCTTTATTGTAGTTGATTAGGGTAAGATTGTCTTGAATATGAAAATATGACATATTCATTCCATTCATTAATATTGATAGAATTTTCTTTTTTCTTTTTTTTTTTTAATTTTTTGCACTTTGAAACGCTTTGTGAACATGACATAATTCTTTCTCAAGAGAGTTGTAACTTGGAACGATCAACAATTAAGATATAACATTTTTTTAAATGGCAAAATATATCAATAACTAAACACCAGAAGAAACCAGATATGAATAACAGGATATAGAAAGAAAAAAAAAAAAAAAAAAGAGAGAGAGAGAATGTTTGAAGAGAAAACATCAAAAAAAAAAAAAAAAAACCACCCTAACAACATCAGCGAGCCATCATCTTCTTGAACTCCTCAAAGTTAACTTTTCCATCTCCATCAGCATCAACTTTGCTTATCATTCTCTGACAATCACTGAGGGAGCACTTCTCACCAAGTTTGTTAAGAACGATGAGCAGTTCATTGGGAGAGATGAGACCGTCCTTGTCAAGGTCGTAAAGGTCGAAAGCATCACGAATCTCTTCCTCTTTCCCAGCGGCAGCAGCAGCATCGTTGCAGTGGAAATCCGCAAATTCTTTGAGATCAATGTAACCGTCACCATTCTGATCAATATGTTCCATGAGTTGCTTCACTTCATCAGAGGTCGTTTTGGATCCAAGCGTCGAAAGCATTTGTTCCAGTTCCGAGACTGAAATCTTTCCGTCACCGTTCTTGTCAAACTTGTTGAAGATGTTGCGCACCTCATCGTCCATTGCGTAGTTGCTTCTTTCCAGAGAGTGAGGGAGGGAAAGAAAGTTTTGCAACACTATAAGACACGCTAATTAGGGTTGGAATTTCGTTTTCTTTTTCATCCACGAGGTGATTTATATATACTGATTGTTTAAGTTTCACGCGTTTTCTTGCGCAGAAATTAGGGTTAGGGTTAGGAAGTGGGAAGGAAACTTCGGGTTTCATGGGCTGGGTTGATATTGGCTACATCGGTTATCCAATCCAATCAATAAAAAATAAAAAAAATTCTTTTTAACCCCACATCCGGTATGTAATTGCCCTTAATAACACATCTGGTACGTAACCATCGAAACATTGATACTTAACTACTGTATGTTCATTTTAAAAAAATTTATATTAAATTTTTATTATGTACATCCAGTAGATAACTACTAGATGTTCATTTCAAAAGTTTTCATTTTCTACCTTCGGTAGATAACTAGTAGATGTTAATTTTATAAAATTTCATTTTTGAACCTCCGGTACTTATCTACCAGAATACTCATTCTATATATCATTTGCATTTTTAACCAGTTATTTTCAATCTTCTACTCAATTTAAATATGCTTCTAAATCTTATGAGTTTTTGCGTTTTCATCACAATCAATAGAACAAATAGCGTCAATTTTCACTCAATTTCGATCAATTAGCGGGTAAACCTTACTTCTTCTTTTCACATTCAGTTTGTGCATAAATTTTAAGTTTTTTGACATATAAAGCATCTGGTAGATATCCCCGTGAGCATAACTCAGTTGGTAGGGACATGCATTGTTATATGCAGGGGTCGGGGTTTGAACCTCGGACATCCTACTTATTCACTTTGAAAAGATGAATTATAGCAACTAGACTACCTGACAAAAAAAAAATCCGGTAGTTATTTACGAGAGCTGGGTTTTAATTTCTTTTAGCTTTATTTACATATTAGTTAGTATTTTAATGCTTTTTTCTTACAATATTTTTTCAAACCATAATGTTTTTGACTATTTTGTTTTCACACAATATGCAATTTTTTTTGTATTGTAATGCCTTTTTATGTGTTGTAATGTTGTTTTTACATTTATTTTTGGTTTTGAAATGCTTTTTTTTGTTTACACTTTCTTACACGATTTTTTTTGTTATGTATATAGAGATATGGTTGAACTTGTTGTTCCAAAGCCGGATCTTCAGGTCTATTATGTTTTTTTTTTAAACAACAAATTTTATTAGACGATCAAATCTCTGCTCAAGACGAACAAAGACCGATGAAACTGAAAATACAAACATGAGGCGTCGTATATAGGCAGAAAACCCGAAAATAAACACCCTAAAAACTCCCCCGAGGACAATACCCACCAAAAAATACATCACCGCCTAAAACAGACTCCTTCATGAATAACACTCACTGTCAAAACGATATTCAACACCACTCGTCGTCACTACTCGTCCACAAAGGAAAAAACACCCTGCAAAATAAAACTCACAGTCCTGAACATCAAAGCTGAGCCACATCCGAAAAGCTCATATCTGAAAGATCATGCAGCTTCCACCACCTCTCGACCTCTGATCCACCGAAAGAAACCATAAAAAGCCCAAAACCAAACTTGATCGAAAGAATTGACACCCGATCTCAAATCAAAAGTGATCGGCCCACCAGACTTTATGACCAAAACATAAGGGCATCCCTCACCTTCGGTACACCAGAGAAACACCAGATCACGCCAAACTAGCTTGCAGCTAGATACCGACTCCCGATCTCGAAGCAAAAGTAACAGGCCCACCGGAAACCAGCACACAAAAAGAATGACAAACTACATGATGTTTTGTGGTGTAAACAAACAATAGATCAAAAGGAAAAGGCTCAAACTCAACGGGACCCACTTCCTCCAAACATCATAAACATCTGAACAACCCAAAAAGACGCAAACAAGAGCTAGTGACGACGAACAAGGAATCGAGTAACAGAGGCAGCCTCCAAAATAAATCCCCCAACAAACACCCGTCTCCTCACCTAAACAACACCAGCCACCCCCTAATATAGCTCACGTCCGTATACCGTTCTGACACCAAATCCGAGTCCAAAAAACACCACAATCCCTAACGTAAAACCACCACCACCACCTTAACTGAAACATCACCACCACCACGCATCACCACCTCCACCACAATAACACCACGCAAACAAAATACAACATCAAAATAGTAACAATAACGAACACAGAGAGACCTCGAGGGGTTTGCCATCAAACAAGCAAAATCTGAAACACCACAAGCACCGGCGCGAACAACCTCAACCACCACGATCCTTATGACGTGAAACGATCCGGGAGTTCGTTGAAAGAGGATTAATCGTGAAAGATAGAGATGTTGCCACACCTGCAACCGTTGGAAGCAGATCCCACATATCGGTACCACATAACACCCCCTCCACACCAAACGTCCGTCACCACCATTGACCACCCTGTCACCTCCTGATTTTGCGACGCCGAGACCTCCACTACCACAACACCTCACACCACCAAAACCGTGACCTACCACTATCATCACCGCCGCACCTCCAAAAACTGTGATTTAGCTCACCACTGTCACCTCCTTGCACCACCATCACCTCAGATCTGGATCTAAATCGGAACAAAACACGGACCAACGCCGGAAAAAAGAACCTCTTACACGAACAGCCGTAAGGCTACAACTGTCAAACATTGTTTATATAAAGTGAGTTCCTGTCTAAAACACCAAATCCTGTCTCGAATAACAAAACCATTGTCGGAGACCCACAAGACAAAAACCCGGCTACCAAGGAAACAAAACAGAACAACAACAAAAGCCATCAAAGGAAGCCAAACACCAACCAAAGACAACAACATAAGCCATAAACAAACAACCTCGGACCATGGACCGCCAACAACGATCGGTACGAACAACCACCACTCTTGCAAGAGCTAAATCGGATGAGACCCAAAATGAATCCACCACCCTTTTGCGGACTCAAAACATATCGGATCTAGAACATAAGAGCAAGTACAACAGCAAAATGGAAACCAACGGAGGAAATCTGAAACACAACAACAGCCGCTGGTGAAGGAAAGGAGAGAGGAATAACTCCGACGGAAGGGACGAGGGTCCCCTAGTGGTGCAACCAAAGGGGCCGAGCTCACCGCCTCTCAAAACAGGTCTACATCTTGGCAGATTTGGTTTGGATTTAGGGGGAGAGTTGAGTTTGAAACAATGACGGGAAAAGTTTCGATGAGAGAGGTGGGAGCTTTTTCTTAGAGAGAGAAAGTTTTGCCTTTTGTTTATGGTCTAAGGTCTATTATGTTGATGTTGCAAAATATTTTGTTACAAAAGAGAAAAAGAAGCTCTCTCAAAAAAAAAAAAAAAAAGAGAGAGAGAAAAGGAAGTATGAAAATAGAGAAGAAATGACCAATTGGGCACGTCGTCAAGCAATAGAGACCAAATTTACGTTTATAATAGATAAATCTTATAGTAGTTATGGACGTACAAAATCGAAGCGTGTTTTAGATTGTGAAAGAAGTAGCAAGTACAAAGGAACAAAGAAGTCTAAACAAGAAGACACATGTTCAAAGACCATAGCCATTTACGATACATAGTCCTAAAATATCCATAAAAAACTTCTTCTAATAAAAGGTTATAGTAGAAAACGGGAGAATTTGTTTTTAGTTTCACAAAAAGTGAAAAGTGGATCAAATAGATATAGATATAAATATAGTTAAAAAAAAATCAATAATAAACTTCTTAAAAAAAAGAACAAAAAACAATTTCTTCTCAATGATATAAGTAGTATAACATATTAAAACATTTTTATTAATAGTAGTTATTGGAGTAGTTATGCGAAATAAAATTCAATAAATAGATATATGTTAGTGAAAAATAATAATAAATACTGCATTGATATTTTAAAGTGATAATTATCTTAAGACGAAAAAATAAATGCCAAAGTGACATTTGAAATGAAAGAATAGAGACGGAGTAATGAGTCAATATTTTGAAGTGATAATTATTTTAAGACAAAAAATAAATGTCAAAGTGACAATTGAAATGAGAGAATAGAGACGTAATGACTCAATTCAAACCAACCTATAAGGATGTGTTAGTTTCAGCTTTAAAAAAATATGGATTTTGAGCTAAAAGAATCTAGAGAATTTATTTAAAGATTTTTAAAAAAAATCTAAAGTTATTTTTATTTGTTTCCTATTATAAAAATCATTTTTTTTACTATCATAAAAATCATTTTCCAATTTTTTTTTCTTCCTTCTCTCCTCTCATTGTTGTTTCAGTATCAACTAATTTCTATTTCACATGTTTTCTTTATTATTGTGTTGCATTGAAATAACAATATAAGAAAATTAATTAATATGTAAAAACTACAAACAATGCAATAAAAATAAAGCTGGTTCAACAATTAATTGTAACAACAGAAAGAAGGGGTAATGTCTAAGCCTAGCTAATTATTTATGACTTTGTTGTGTCCCTCTTCTTGTTCTTTTCTATCTTTGAATCAATAGTAACCCATTTATATTCAGAGGGAATTGTAAATAGGTCTTGTGCTTTACTGTAGTTTTCACCAGCAGATATATTGGACTGAGAAGGAGTTCTTATCCACTGAAACCATGACGACGACGACGATGAGGCTTCTTCTGATGCATTCTCAAAGTCAGCAGAAGTAGGACTTGATGGTGCTGATTCAAATTCATCTACTTTTGGTAATTCTTCAAACTTTGTAAATGTAACCATTACTCTAACTGTTGACACCACAGGGATTGCAATCTAAATTGGCAAAGAAAGACAACGAAATGAATTTACGGTCATATATATAAACCAAAAGTGTAAAAATTGAAATGATCATGAAAACATTAGAAAACAAGAAAGAAAAAAAAGTAGATGGAGTGTAATGTCTATTGGAAAGAGAGACATGCAATTTACAGCAAAAATAATTATAACGATTTGGTCGCGAATGAATTATTAGTCTTGCTATTGGAAATAAAAAATTGAAAGCAGCACTAAATTTATTATTTAGCCTTTCATGACACTGTTTTCTCTTGATTTAGCATTTACCTTTGAAAAAAATAAATCAGAGATGATAGTCTGCTAAATTATGCAGCAAGGATTGCAGAAAACAATCAAACATTGCCTGATGTATGCAGCCAGAATGGTAGATACATTGAAATGGTATATAGTGCATCCAAGGTGGAATTACTGTTGTGACATTGTGCTAAATTATTGGCATGCCATTGGTGTATTAACATATTATGATACTGTAGAATTGGCAAAGTGTAAATTCCTAAAATAATAACATTCACTTTTGGTGGGAGGGAATTTCTTCTTCTTTTGGCCACTACTGTGAGAAAGAAAAACAAATTATAGGTATATTTGTATTTATCTTATAATCATATGGTCTAACATAATTAAAAGCAAATCCACTAGCAATAGAAACAGAAAAAACCAGTTTTCTGAAGTTAATATTAGTCTTTACCTAGGAGACGTATGGGTCGTTTGGTGGCCGGGAAGGGAGAGTTAAGGAGTAAAGTGATAGCAAAATAGTATAAAGAACCTTTTGAATACAACAAAGCTAATAGCTCCATTTCAAGATGATATACATCAAATAAACAAAAAAACACAGAACTAAAGAGAACAAATCTATGATGTATGTAAAATGCATATACAAACAGCAAAAGAGAGAACAAACCTTGACAGGAAAAGTTTCCTTTGGAAGTTTTGTTGTAAGGAGTTCTCTAACACGACGAACAGCTTTAACTTTTTCCGCAAGAATGTCGAGCAAAGGTAAAAACTCTTCAATTTTTAACGGAAAGTTTGGAGAAAGCCAAAGTACCGGCATCACCCCTCTTTTAAATTCACTCTCACCATTTTCCTCCTTGTGACTACCACTACTGCTAGCTGAATTGGAAGAATTAATTTTGGTACTTTTCCCCTTGTGATGATGATGATCCTTTTCTTTATGTCCACTAGACTTCCCTTTCTTTCCTTTCTTCGACTCTTTTTTATGACCATAATTTTCTTCTGTAAAATTCATTTCAGCTTCTAATTGCTTTCTTTCTTCATCTGTCAAAATATCCTCAAGCTTTTCATTCTCCTTCTTCGAATTCTCTTTCGGAGGTAACTTAGCCTGAGCTTGAACACCAGGAACCTTTTTGGACTTAACAGTGAAAACCACATTTTGCATGTCATAAACCTTACTTTTCCATGGCCCTACACTTTCTTTTTTCTCTTTTCTCCTCCATGTTATTTGAGGAACAAGAAGTGCTTGACTCACATCAATTCCAACCCTAACAACTTTAGCTTCGGTTGATTTTTTAGCCAAATATTGTTTCATTTCTTTTTCATCTGGTTTTGAAGGTCTAGATAAATAAGGAACAACAACTTCTTTTTTCTCATGTGAAATCAAACACATAAATCCCGGGTGTATTCTCTCATCATCAGATTCATCACCAAGAAAAAGAACACTTTGATCAGATCTTTTGATTCTTAACCCATCAAAACCAGCCAAAGTCATATCAGCTCTCATATTAGCACCTCTTTTCCAAATTTTATAAGTATCCGAAGGGGCAATCCTCGAGATAAAAGGTATGACAGAACTCTCAAAATGGAATGTAATCTCCATATAAAAGTCTCTCATCCTTCTCATTGTCCCGAAATAACGAGGAAACCTTCGGAACCATTTTTCATCCATTTCGTTATAAGAATGCTTGATCATAATCAATGCTATTTTATCCTGTTTGTTTATGACAGCTTGTCTGAGAGCACTCCAGCCTTCATTGTTTTTCAATCTAATATTTGCACCAGCAGCCATGAGCATTTCAGCAGCGTCAAGATCGCCTAGTTTTACAGACAAGTGAAGAGGTGTGTCACCATTTAACACATCTCTTCTATCTACCACAGCAGAAATCGCAGCCGCTTTTTCATCTTCGGCTATTGATGCAGCCTCAGTTTTTATCTCATACGGATTACTAAGTTTTGGTAAACCTCCAAGTATCTCCTTAAGATTAGCATAATCCTTTAATATTATGGATTTGTGTATAGGACTATGAGCAAATGCTGCCACATTAATGCCTGCCATACCTCAAATCAAGAGGATGATTAATTAAACTTTGAATTGAAACTTCATCAACATCATGCATCAAATCAATCCAATTTTCCTCTAAATAAAACAATCAATCCAATTTCAACAACAATCAATACATTAGAAACCAAAGGGAAAAGAGTCAATAAAATCATTCATAATAATTCAAGAAAGACAAATTTGTTAAAAAATGTAAAGATTGAAAATTTTCAAGAAAATAGGAAAAAAATAACAATGGGAAATAAAAGTGAGGGGAAGTTAGAGGTACTTGGATGCAAAAGGCTTAAAAATAGGAAAATGATTATTTTAGACAAGCATTTGTGTGACATTCATTTCTCTCAAAACAAGCCATTAGAGATTGAGGGGATTTTTTATTTTTTTTTTATTTTAAAGAAAATATTTTGTACATACGTTAAATTTGCCTAAATTCACTATACATGTCATGATCGAGGGGATCCTCTTATGTTTAAAAAAAAATGAGAGGTTATGTTTTTAATCCCTCATGTATGATCCATCTATCTCTTCTTTTAAACACACAGTATCACAATCAAAGGTTGAGATTCAACAAGACCAAAATCTAACACGTGAAGATCTATCTCTTCTTTTAAGCCAGAAATTGAGGGATACATTTTTCTGCCAGAAATTGTGGGATATTTTTTCCAGAATTATTTAATGGTAATTTCAAAGAAATTTTTTGTATTAATTTTATTTTATGTGTGTTGTGAATAATATGCGCAGGTTGCAAGTATCCGTTTAAATAGTGTCACTGAACCAAATTAAGCTAAATGACTAGTTCGTATAACACGGTATTGATAAAAAAAAAAAAATTATATGGAATTCTGTTATACAATATTATTCCGTGTTTAAAAATATTAAACACTTATAAAATAGCACAAATGTTTTTTTTTAAGAAAGCAAATCAATGCATTTTATTAGTTAAAATATGTCAAATACATGACGGTATATCATCATAAGTACGATGGCTAGGTTTACATGGGAAATAATACAAATGATTTTTTTTTTGATAAGGCTAAGAGAAAGGTTAGGCATCAGAGGGAACTGTCACATCCCAACTAGATTGACACCCAACAAAAACCCCATCCTCTACCCCCTTTCCAATACGAATATTATTAAAAAAAGGGAAAAATAATTACAAGAGGGGGGATTAGGCCAAAACCCTCAGAAAATAAAAAATGAAAGCAACAAAAACAGAAACAGAAATGACTAAGTGTCAGTCAACACATGACCCAATGAAGCAAGCTTGTCGGCACAACAATTCCCCTCCCGAAAAATATGAGAACAAAGCACCATCATCCCATGTTGAAAATAGTTATGCCACCGATTCCGAAGACCAATAAGAATGACATATGGATTCTTGAAAGCATGCACCATGCTAGAAGAATCCCACTCAAGCCACAACTGATTACAATTATGCTTCGCAACAAACTCCATTGCAAAAATCAAACCCAACAGTTCCACCTCAAACACAGAACCCCGACCAACATTTGCAAAACAGCCGAAAAAAGTTCCTCTAAAATCACGGAAGATCCCACCACAAGAAGCATTATGATCGATAATTGAACCATTCGTGTTCGCCTTAACCCAAGTAATATGGTGGGTGGCTCCCAAGCAACCAAAACAATATCCCTAACATGTAACGCCCTATTTATTTATCTAATTATTTATTTAATTATTTTAATTGAGTTTGGAGTCTTTGTTGATTTATTTGATGCTATGTGACGAGTTTTTAAGATTTATTAGTAGGTTGTTATAACATAAAAAGTAAAGGAATCTAAATAGATTAGATTTAATGAGGCATAAGGGTAGGTTGGTAATTGGAGGACTTTGTTAGGTTAAGATTTGAAGAGATTATATATATAGAAGAGAACATTATAGATTGGGAGAAAAGAGGAGAAGCTTGTAGAGTTCTGTAAAACAACCAACCTAAGGTAAGGGTGGGACTAACCTTCTTTAATCATAAGCATATGATTCTGAAAAGATTAATCTCTTGTTGTTGTTGAAAATTGTTGTTGTGAAATTAAGTTTTGAATTGAATTAGAACTGTTAAAAACATAGGTAATCTCATGAATTAATGTGAAAACTGATGTTAAGGTTGTAAAATACTCCTAGGTAATGTTTCCTATCAAATTTGGGCATTGGGTAGTCAAAATTTGGGTTTTTGGGTGAAAAATGGTGAAAATCCATAAGTGTTCTTCAGAAAACGGGGCCCAGTTTGCTTGAGCGAGCCCCAAGTGAACTCACAAGCGAAATTGAGGTTCCTCTCGACGTTAATCTCGCTTGAGCGAGATTTGTCTCGCTTGAGCGAAATGCCCTATGACAGTATTTCCTGTTTCGCGTTCTTGCGTCTTTTACACACGTTTCTGTTTTGAATTGGCCTTTGGTGTAAACATAAAAGTTGTAGATAATTGAGTTAGCTTTCCAATGGCTCTGGTTTGACTTGAAAATGTTTTGTGGATTTTGAATTATAAGAGAAACACTCCAAGTAGGTCTTCAAAGACTTTTAAGAAAATTTAGCATAACCGCTTCTAAATCAACCCGAAACTTTTGGTTTGCTTCCAACCTTCGAATCCTAAGTATTATGAGTTCAATTAGAATGTTTAAGAGTATTCAATCTATATCTTGATGAATCAAACTTAGTTTTCTTTTGATAATGAATTGGTGAATTATATTGATATGTTGTTGTTGATTTATGGTTAAATCTATGATTATATGATGTTTATATGAAGGTTTTTTATATGATACTTATATGAAAGATGTTATTGTTGTTATATTTGAAGTTGTGTCCTTGTATGAATAATTGTTAAACGTTGGGGGCTTGATGCCTGTCAAGTCAAATTACGACATTACTTGTTGTTGTTGTTGCATTTCCGAGTCGTATCATTTCATAAGCATTTGTTAAAGTTGAAGGCTTGATGCCTTGTTAAAGTGGAGGGCTTGATGCCATGTTTTGTCGAATTACGACATTATGTTGAGAGATTGACGCTCTGTTTGTACTACATGCATAACTATATTGCATTTTGTTGAGTTGTTGTTGCTACGTTGATAAGTCGTTGTTGTTACGTTGTTAAGTTGTTGTTGCTACGTTGTTGTTGCTACGTTGTTAAGTTGTTGTTGTTAAGTTGTTAAGTTGTTGTTGCTACGTTGATAAGTCGTTGTTGTTACGTTGTTAAGAAATTGTTGTTACGTTGTTAAGTTGTTGTTGCCACATTGTTAAGTTGTTGTTCTTACGTTGTTAAGTTGTTGTTGCTATGTTGTTAAGTTATTGTTGTTACGTTGTTGAATCGTTGTCGGTGCATTGATAAATGAAGATAATTGATAATTGTATTTGAAATTACATGAAGTACTTGTTGATGATTATTGTGGTTGTTTTATGTTGGTTAATTCTTATTTATAAATTGTTGCTTGTTATTAATGAATGTGAAATCTCACCCCTTCTGTTTGAATGTTGCCTCTATGTGGGTAACGTGCAGATAACCAGGAGTAGCCGCCGATGTGAGTTGATTCTCGAGTCGTTATAGGAGTCTTGCTTTGATATGTAACGGGATAAGGATTATTTATTTGCTTTGTTTTTCCTTTGTTACGTATCACTTTTTAAGATGTTGTTAAACCATTTTTAAATTGGGTTTTTATTACGTTGATGACGCTGAGGCCTAGTGCCAAGCTTTGACTTTAATGTTGAATATTTTCCGCTGCGACATTATTTGAATTATTAAAAACATATGTTTAATTAAATAGTGGAGTTTAACCTTATTTATAATGAAATGATTTTTGAAGTACGAAATGTGACATCCTGTTTAAGGTGCACTCGATGTATTTTGCATTTATTTATATGTTGGGAAAACGGGGTGTTACATAACACGCCTATAAGAAGGAGGAATCAAAAATTTATTTAAAACAGCAATATCCAAGGACGAAATTCTGGCCAAGGTCGCATGAATACAAGGAGAGGCCGAGCTGAAGCGAAATGCATTACGGACAATCCAAATACAATACACGGTGTGAACAATAGCAGCCACAATAACGTCCCGCAATTGAGAGCTGCAACGAGCAGGAACACACTCTAAAAGATCTAAAACTGATGTCAGAGGCACAACACGCTGAAGCTTCAAGCCTATGCACTTCCACACAGCAACCACGAAGTCACAAGTAAGGAACAAATGAGCAGATGATTCAGCTTGCTTGAAACATAAACCACATATAGAGACCAAGGTACACCCACGCTTTTGCAAATTTTCGTCCGTAGGGAGCTTGGACATCATTAAACGCCAGAAAACAAAGGAGTGGGACGGAGGAATACACATACGCCAGATGATGGAAGCCCATTCAATTCTGTCCGAGTGGGGATAAAGAAATTGAAAAGCCAGCTTAGAGGTAAGAGTACCATCCGGAGCATGGATCCAAACTCGCTTATTCGGCAGAGGGGTACCCGGAAGCGTGACTTTTTTAATACTATCCGCCACCGTCGGATAATTCAAAAGCGACGGTAGAAGCTGCCACCTACCATTAATAATAATCGAATGAAGCTTAGTAGTAAGAAAAGGATACATATATATTTGGTGGAGTATTGAGAGTAGAAACTAGCTAGGAACCCATTCAATTATCCAGCCAAAAATTAATTTTTTCACCGTTACCAATAATCCAAGCTGAATTTTCCGTTACCGTATTAAAGAATTCTTTCACTCCCGGCCAAATAGAAGATTTAAAGTAGCGGCTTCTAGGAGTACCAAAAGAAATAAAACGCTTCTGAAATAGAGTAGAGCATTGAGAGTCTTAAGTAAAAAGTTTCCAACTTAAATGCAAAAGCAGAGAAGCATTGATAGACCGTGTCGATTTGAGATCAAGACCACCATTTTCCCATGGTCGACAAACATAATTCCAAGAGACCGTACAAATTTTGCGAGTGTGAATATCACCACTCCAAACAAAAAATTTAATCCACCTATCCAACATATGCAGCTGACGCGCAGGCCAACGGTGCACTATGGACTTCACCAATTGAACTCGTCCCATAATGGATAAAAGAACACCTTTCCAAGTGGCAAGCTTCGCCTTAATACGATCAACGATCGGTTGGAAATGAATACACTTAGGCTTACCTTGGAAGATGGGGAAGCCTAAGTATTGGAATGGAAGAGTACCGACCGAAAAACCAGACATCCATGCTAACATATTCCTTCTAGTAACTGTCATGGCACCAGTAAACAATTTACTCTTTTCGAAATTTACAAATTGGTCTGAAGCTTCAAAGTAAGATTGAAAGACTCGCAGAAGGCAACAAATATTTTTCTTCGAGCCAACACAACAAATGAAAATATCATCCACATAGAGAATATGTGTCGGCATCAACATGCCCCGAAAATAAGACATAGGCTGCAAGCTATTAGAAATTCTTTCCATCTCTAGAGATCTACTAAGCACTTCCTCTGCAAGACAAAAAAGAAGAGGGGAATGGGGGTCTCCTAGCGCACACCTCGCTTACAAGGAAAATAACCGACTGCATTTCCATTAAATAAAATAGACAAGTGGGCTGAATGCAGAATTTCCGTAATCCAAGAGCAAAACAAGCTTGAGAAGCCAAACTGCCTCAAGACATCCAATAAAAAATTCCAATCAAGCGTATCAAAAGCCTTGCGAATATCCACCTTACTGGCAATGTTACCGCCAAATTGCTTCTTTGTTAACAAATTAATAACCTTGGAAGCCATAATGACACACTCAGAAATGTTACAGTCTCTAAAAAAACCTCTCTGATGAGGAGAAATAATTCGCATACAAATAAGAGCCACTCTCTCTGCAATAATTTTAGTTACAATTTAGAATTGGAAGTTCGCCAAAGCTATGGTACGGAAATCACCCATGGAGGATGTGATAACACGTAAAATGCACTATTATTTTGACTCGACTTAAACATTTTTTGATTTTGATTTTATAAATTTTTGCCATGTTACGTTGGTATTGTGTGTCTATTTCAGGTATTTATCTATTAAAGGTCTCCGCGCGTCAAAATGATGAAATTCGGCGAAAAAAGGAAAGAAAGAGTAAAAAGGGAAAATAAAAGGTTTAAAAGTCTGAAGTCAATGGGAAGTAAAAACCAGACCAATTCTTTCCCCACATTTCAGAAGCAGTTTGCCCACTTCCTCCATTTTCTCCACTACTTGGAGCATGATCAGAAGCACTTCAGAGGAGATTTTTGCCTATAAATAGACCTGAAGAACTCAGTTGTAGATACCAAGCTTTTTAGAGAGAAACTCAGTTTTTATAAACAACTTCTTTTACCTTGTAGCTACCGTACAATTTCATAACCTTATTTATTCATAGTTTTGAATTAAGTAGTAGCCATTTTCATTCCAATTGCCGTTTATTATTATTATTATTATCCTTTCATTTCAATTGCTTGCTTCTTTTCATATTGTTACGCCGTGGCCCTTTACACTTGAATTAAACCTCCATAGTTTATTTCAATTACAAATTGCCGTGACATTTATGCTTTCTGTTGTTATACATACTGCTGCGTGGCTATTGTTGCTGCACCTCTTGTTGTTCCGTTTGGTTCAATTACATGCGTGTGTAGCTGTTCCGATTTGTTTCAATTACATGCGTGTAACCTTCAATTGCAGCAGTGGAATTGTACTTAATTAAAGTTACCATCTATAGCAGGTTCGTTTTCCCTTTTGTTATTTACTTGTTTTCCTTTTAACATGAATTCATCGAAAATAGATTTAGATTATTATTTCATTATGTTTGAGTAGATTTTTGTGTAGTCCGGAATGTGATGAATGTCGTACCAATGGTACTCTGTTAAGTTGTATGATTAGTAACTATGACAGGAATTATTTTTAAGCCTGAAAATTCTGATTCTTAACTATAAATATTTACAGCGAAAGCTGGAATAACGCAATACCGATTTCATATCGAAAGAGTGAAACTTGTATCTGTCGTAGAAAATTCAGGAATTGATTTTAAAATTCAGCGAAAGCGTTTTTTTTAATTAATTTAGACATTTCTAATTTTCAAAAATGCTATTTTAAACTTGTGGCCGTACACGCGAAAGCTGGCGTCTGTGAGTTTAAAATACGGTAACGGACGAGCGAAAGCCGACGGTACCTTTAAATTAAAATTTCTACTAAAAATAACTTTTCAAACGTAAATTGATTATTCTTTTCAAAGAAAGTTTTGAAGTTGTAAGGTGTGCGCGTGAAAGCGGTCGAATAGATTACAAGGTCAAAACTCGGTGTCGTACACGCGAAAGCTGACGACCCCTTTAATTTAATCCTTTTAACGCGCGAAAATATTTTCCTGTTACAATAATAAAATACGATTTAGCAAGCATCAACGGTCGACACAAATTATATTCCGGGCTCTCGTCATTTAAAGTAATTAAAAACAAGTACTTTTCCCAATTTTGCAACCAAACTAATTTGCATCGCCTTAGATAAACAACGTGACGGTAGATAACGGTACTTGACATTGGTCTCTGTGGATTCGACATCTTTTATACTAAAACCGATATTTCCGTGCACTTGCGGACTTATCAGGATGCCCCCGCAATTTTAGGAATCATAACTAAAATATTAGCATTCATATTCGGAGCAAGAACACCCGTGTAGAAAATTTCTTGAACCGAACTCACGACATCTACTGACATAATGTACCAAAAAAACTGAAAAAAATGAGCATCAAACCCATTTGGTCCAGGGGTGCCATCCACATTCAAACCAAACACCGCATTTTTAATCTCCTCAAGTAATGGCATAGTAGTCAAAGCAACGTTATCTTCCTCCGAAACTAACAACGGGAGAACTCTCGCAGCCAGGCCATTTGGAATACAATTGTTATCACCACTAAAAGTATTCTGAAAATAACTAACAACATGTGCCTCCATATCTTTTGTATCCGTTACGCGAACATTACCATCTTGAAGAAAAGTTATAATCTTAACCAATGATTTTATTCTGGCCATTCTATAAAAGTATGTTGTGTTCCGGTCACCAAAAATAAAACTCTGATTCATAGCCTTCTCTCGCCAAAACTGATCCAGACCATTCATAGCTCTTGTCAAGGCCAGATGCGCTTGCAACTCTTGAACATGTACTAAATCCGCATCCAAACCCTTAACATCAATCAAGGTCTGAATGTGCTCAACCTCATCTGCCGCAAACTTAACTTGCCTCTGAACATCACAGAAAACAGACTTGTTCCAAACCTTGAATGCATCTTTTACCCTCAGCAATTTTGTCTGCAAACGATGCATTCCTGAACAAACAACCTTTATTTTTCCAAACATTCAACAATAAAGGTCGGCATTCAGCATTTGTGGTCCATGTTTTAAAGAATTTAAATGATGCAGTCTTACAGACAAATGAAAATTCAGAATGAACCAGAAGAGGGTGATGATCTGAATGTGTCCTCAACAAGGCCGTACAAGAAGTAATACCTCAAAAATCAGTCCGAGCTTTGTTACAAATTGCACGATCAAGACCAAAAAAACAGACGTTGAATCTAACCTGCCATTCTTCCATGTAAATTGCACACCATTAGTATTCAAATGCAACAATATATTAGCATTAGTCCATGAAAGAAAGTCCGTGCATGAAATAGTAGGTGGGAGACGACGACCCGTTTTCTCATGCGCACCTAACAACGCATTAAAGTCCCCCACAAAAATCCACGGAGCGGTATAATTATTCTGAAGCAAAGTTAAATCTGCCCAAAGTTGTCTACGCAATAAATAGGAAGTGCTAGCATAAACTCCAACAATATAAACTCTAGTACCCTTACAAACATGCTCGAGCACCAGACACTGAGATGAAGCAAAAATAACTGAAAAATTAACATCAGGTCCCCAGATTGCCCAAAGATTAGGAAGCAGAGGCTCTCTTTTATTTACACAAAATTGAGTAACATTAATGTTTCTCCATAAATAATTAGGAATAGAGTCATGAGAAACCATATGTTCAGCAATAAAAATCAATAAAGGTCTATTTAATCAGAACATATCAGACAAAGCAATTCGGGAATCATTATTTCCAATTCCCCGAGTATTCCAAAAAATAATATTCATTGAGAAGGCAGGACGGAACCCGATGAGCGGGTTTGATAGGCAGCCTTGGTGTTCTTATTCCCTTTCTTTCTCTGATACTTCGACACAACTGGTATATAATGAACATCAATCTTGGCAGCCTTAGTCATCCAAGCATTCATAAACTGAACTTCTTTTTGTAACGTATGATCAACACTAGCATCTGGTGCCATAACAAACTTACTAACATCAGAGGTGTCTATGGCCAGGGATATAATAGTTTCTTGCTCAGCCCTATGTTCATTTCTAACTGTAATATATTGCAAAGTAAATGGAGGATCACGGTTTACCAGATTATCAATCGGAGGATATGTTACAGTCTTTGTGCTTTCCTCCTCCATATCAATAGTTGTGGCCTCATTGGCTTTTAAGTTGGCCTCCAAAGCTATAAATTCTTCAGTAGAACTGTTGTGTTGCACTGACCCTAAGGTTCACTTGGGTGATGCTCAACTAACAGACTTGACTGAACTGTTGGCTGTTGTTATTGTTGCAAGACCTTCTCCACCACCGTGGGAGTTGGCTTAACCGTTGACTGCTGCTGTTGTTGCAAGACAGTGACATTCTTCACCACCGTGGGAGTTGGTTGAACCGTTGGCTGCTGTTGTTGTTGCAAGTCAGTGACATTTTCTACCACCGTGGGAGTTGGGTGAGCCTGGAATGCTGTCGAGGAGCCAATGCTTGATGGGTTGTCCTTAAAAGGAACCCATTCTAGCCTCTTCGTCGGGACATATTTCTTTCCTTGTGCCACTTTTTCTTTTGATGCATCTATGTCCTTTTTGTTTCTAGGATAGAGCCAGAGACAAGCGGTAACGTCATGCCCGATGGTTTGACAGTGTGTACAAAAGTTCGGAATACGCTCATAAACCACTTCAACCGGGAATGCATAACCCTCTCTTTCAACAACAATTTCATAAAAAAAATTGCGAGAAAAATCCATGTCCACAAGTATTCTTGCATAGTGGCCGAAAATGCACTTGGTCAACATCGCATTATCGATAAGTAACGGGGTGCCTACCGCACTAGCAATTTCGCGTAATGTTCATTCAATCCAGTACTCTTGAGGTAAAGCCATCAACTTAATCAAAACTTGGGCATGTGTATTTCTTTGCGTGTGCAAATTGAAGTCTTGAGTCCATTCAAACAACCGTAGAAGGCCAGGTTTTAAATTCATTGTTCCCATCGCCCAAACAGTTCGAAGATCATTCTCAGAGGCAAAGGATAATTCATAATATCCCCTTCCCAAAGAAAGCATCGACCAAGCCCCTGGCGTCTTCCATAGCTTCTGTAATTTCAATTCATTGTCCCTTGTCATATATGGTTTATCAACCTTGTTAAGGACCAGACGACCACATAAGTGATGTTTTCAAAATGCCCTGCCTTTTTCATAAATTTCTTGTGATATTTTGATACCGAGTGTCTCCCCTCGAATGTAAGGATGAGGAAGGTTATCATTGTAGGAAACAGGTAGCGCTGTTGTCAGGACCTGAGCAAAAGATGTTGCGTCCTTTGGAGTGGAGGAGGGAGGAGGCCGCACCCTAGCAGGTGGTGCAGGGACCACCAAGGCAGAAAGCTCAACTTACCAATCAAAAGGCATAGCAGCAGCTGAGCCGCAATCAGAAGAAGGGAGAAACTGTCAGTAGGTTTCCAAATGATTTAATTTGAAAATTTGCAAATAAATAGTATAATCTTACATTAATTAACTATATTTTGATGATGAGGCACCTCGTTCTTAATTGTTTTCAAATTTTATCTTTTTCAAAACTTCGACCCTTTATATTATATTTTGTATATCAAATGAGCTATGATCATGAGACAATAAAATGCTACTCGATATAAGAAAGAACAATCCAACCTATATGTCCCCAATTTTGAGTTTTTTTTTTTTTTTTTTTTTTAATTTTGAGTAGGATTACACTCTACTGTCAAAGTCAACATCATTAACCCAACTAAAGTGGATGAGTTTCTTTTTTATTATTCACCACGGGCACTCACATGTCATGCTTTCCATTTTTTTATCGCACTAACATTTGAAAATTATGAACGATGTTTTTTTTTGTGAAATTTTAATTTAGATTAAAACTAAAAATATAAATGTTTGTTACTTTCAAATTATAACAAATCAAACTAACTATGATTATCTATTTCAATAAAACCAACAATATAACCCAAAAAAATATAATCTATTTTTTTCAATGACACCAACAACAATCTTTGTTATAGAAAAAATTGTTTAAGGGTATAATTGGATAATAAAAAAGTATGTTTAAATATACACATCTAGTTTGTTACACTTTTTAAATGATAAAAGAAAAAAACCAAACATATATATATTATATTCATATCGATTTTTTTAAGAATATATATATATATATATATATATATATATAAATATATATTCATATCATGATTATTTATTTTTTAATATTTAAATTTATTCTTATAAATTTATTACATGTGTTATTTGTATTGAAAATTAGAGACATTTTTGAAAAGAGAAAAAGTCAACCTAAAAGAAGGAATTTTATATATATTATTATAGATTAAATTTTTAGCTTTATATGGTATAGGGTAACTTTCTAATGATCGAGTAATATTCTCTCTACAATTTAAGAGCTAATTAATCACAAGTACAAAAAGAAACAATACCGGTCAGCAAAATCCTAGTTGTGTTTGTTATGAGGTGGATAAAAGGTGTAGAGACTTCTTGTAAGGAGAGAATATTCATCTTGTGATTTTATTTTATTTTTTGATGCAAACAAATTCAAGACATTTCATTCAGGATAGTGTTCCAAATACATTGAGAGATGCTTGTAAAACATTGCTAATTGCTAATAACGTAATTGGTAGATGTTTGTGCAAAGCGAGAGCACTGGCATTTATGATTTGATTTGGGATAACACTTGTGCTCTGAAACAGGCTAGAGGTTTGAGTTTATAAGGGTATATTTGTAAAAATATTTCAAAAATTATAATAATTAATGATGGCATTTATGATTTGATTTGGGATAACACTTGTGCTCTGAAACAGGCTAGAGGTTTGAGTTTATAAGGGTATATTTGTAAAAATATTTCAAAAATTATAATAATTAATGATTGCATTTGTTTTGATTTTTTTGTTGTTTCTTTTTTATAATAAGGACAGAGGAAGAATTACCAAATTTTATCTTTACAAAAATTTATTTAGATAATATATTTATTATATATTTCTAATATAATATCTTTACTAAGATTTATTTAGATAATAACTCAATTATATATTTCTATTATATATTTTACTAAAATTTATTTAGATAATATCTTTATTATATATTTTTAATATAATATCTTTAATAAGATTTATTTGGACTATAATTCAATTATATATTTTTAATACAATATCTTTTACTAAGATTTATTTAGATAATAACTCTAGTATATATTTCTAATATAATATCTTTAATAAGATTTATTTAGAGAATATCTTCTTACTCTCTCAATTGGCTTAGGCCCATATCTAGTATATTATTATCAGAGTGGAACTAAGATTTATTTAGATACTATCTCTATCTCCGGTATATATTTTTAATATAACATATTATTATCAGAGTGGAACTGAGATTTATTTAGATACTATCTCTAGTATATATTTGCTATAATAAAAACAAATAGCTGAAACATGGGAGACTAGTGTTCTAAGTTGAGTAGCACATAGATAAACAGAAAACCTCCAATTTTCAAGTAGTACTTGAACTCTCTCTGCCTTCAAATAGCAGAAACAAAGCCTTTCAACCAGTATTAACTCAAGACTATCTAATCGACATATGTTATATGGTATAACCACATAGATAAAAGAGAAAAAAATAGAAGGGAAAATAAAGTAACTTCACTAACATAACTTGCATTCCAAGTAACAAAAATTAACAAAGTGACATATCCGATAGAAAATAGAAATAAAAGAAGCATTATCAATCTCCCAAATACCAACTACATGCTTCAATGCAAAGAAAAACAGTAGGGCTAAACAACAAAAATTAAACAATTGGTTGTAAACTAATTGACTTTTTAAGAACGGAGAAATCAAATCGTTGGTTGTTTTGATCCCATCGAAGACCGATTTGATCGCCTTTCTTCAGTTCCCTTCTGTTAACAAACTCTCTGGTCCAAGTCTTGGTGAAGACGTACATTTTTGCCGAAGGCCAATACTTGAAAACTAGAGAATGAGGAGATTTGGTGTCAATGTCCCAGAGTTGAACTTGGACTCCTCCTTTTCCGAAAGCAGCTGCAGCACCATCCAACAAGACCGGAACGACAAATTTCTCAGCCAAATCCTTATTCAACAAAAGCCTACAATTATGGCTACGGATATCACTCCTCTGAAGCACCTTATTGATCTCCCATTGATCATCAACCTTGCATGTCTTGTGTTTTTTAGGTTTTTGGTACTTACGTTTGTGGTTCTTTGCAACTTGTTTCTCACTCTCATCGCAGCAGCTAGTCGGTGTACACGAGGGAGAACCCAGTAAAAGATGGAGACAAACGTTGGTATTACCGTCGTCGTCGAAAGCCATGGTGTTGTTGTGTTTTTGCAAAGGAACAAGAACCACCGAGTGTTAGACAAACACAAGTTCCAATGGAAAGACATGATGCAGAATCAACATTGATGTTCTTGTTGATTGGAGCCATTAAAATAGGGTTTGTTTGTGTGTTTGATTAGGGTTTGTTTGTTTTGCTCGCAAATAGAGAAACAAGAAAGAATGTTTCGCTCGCAATAGTAAGTAAGTAAGAACTGTGTTAAACCCAATACTTACTTGTATTTATAATCATAGTTAGGGTTTTCTTTCTTTATTTTTGTGGATCTTTTTCTCACTACTCGGCCCAATCGGAAACTAGTCTGAAGTTTCTTTCATAACTGCTAGTTTTTTTATCTTCCTTGTTACTCAAGATTAGGTTTTTGTTTATTTCATCAATCTTTTTGTTAATACTTCCCTTTAGTAAAAAAAATAAAATCAATCTTACTAAATCATATTAGATTTTTATTCGCTCAACGCTTACTGAGGAAATGACCAAAATATTATTTATATCTAATTATCTCTTTTTTTGGTGAAAATACTTAATCTTTTTGTGATTAAATATGTTAGTTATTTACATCTGATTAAAATCGTTACAGAATTTATACTCATTTATGTTTGTAGCTCTGTCTATGTCAGACTATGATTTTTTATATTTTTATAAATAGATAAGACTAAATTTTTACAAGCTTATTTAACTAAAATTGTCAGCTTACCAATAACAAAGAAGAATTATCCTTTTAGGCCTTCTACGTCATCCTTATTAACTAAATATGAATACTTTGTTTTTATAATTGATCATTATATTAGATTTTGTATTTTGAATTAGATTATAAATTGATAAAGCTTTTTTGTAATTTAAAATTATTAGTCTAGGTTAATTTTTTTGTATATTTGAAAGTATTGTTCTAAACTATAATTAAAATATGATATTATGATATATAATCAATTTTCTAAAATTTCATGATAAATATCAGAATGAAACTTAATTTTATTGGTTTATAGTAATTGAATTATTTAAACATTATCTAAAACGTAAGTGAAGCACCGAACATCTTTGATGCATTATTTAAAACGTAAGTGCTCAATGTGGATCAGAGCATTCTCATTATCAAGACTTTATTTTTTAATTTCCAAAGCATCCCACATTGTTTTAACCATTTTACAATGTAATACTAAGTAATACTCATTTACGTCTAGGACGGAGATGAGTATATTCATCGCTTTCAAATTGTATTAGACTTTCTTTTTATTATCGGTTGTCCAATCGGCCTTAGGCTTCGTTTGCATGATACTGTCAACATCTATTTGCAGTTCAAACCAACCGTTGACGAAAGCATCCTAAACATTCATGTCAACCGATTGGATATGCACGTTCATGCATTCTTTACAATAGTCATAATTGTCACCATTAATAACTGGAGCTATATTGTATGCCCCGTTAGGATCCTTATCCATCATTTTTACTCTTTCAGTTGATAAACCACGACCAAATAAACCAAGCTCTTGATGTCACTTGTTGGTCAATATGACGAGTACAACAATTAGCTAGAAGGTGGTTGTGAAAATATTTTCCCCTTTAATTTTTTTATCGGAATAGTGTTTTGAAAAAGCAATCAAATTAACAAGTCTGACTATCGGAATTTGTGCAATCGATATAAAGAAATTAAACAAGCAATGCTAAAACACAAATCAAATTTGAACGAGAAATTCACACTTGAATTAATGTTGCCAATGAGTTATTAATACACAAAGTAATCTACAAAACCAACAATTTCAACCCACAAGAAATAATTATACACTTATGATATATGTGATAGGATAATACTAGTTGATCTCTAATGTGACATGTGATTGAATTGATAACTTTGTTAATGAAAACAATGTTTTTGAAAGCTAGGTTTGAAATTATTTAATCGCAGAGCATATAACAATTAACCTAATTCATCATCAACATATATCAAATTAAATTTACTGATATTAAAGAGAAAAATAAAAAGAGAACACCATATTTCTAAAGGTTCCCCTATCATCCTCGCTATGGGTACATTCTCTCTTCGTAGAAGAAAACACCTCTTCTATAGACTTCCACTAGAAAGTTGAAAACGTTTACAAAAGTTAATTACAAGGTTCCTTCAATTTATGAATCACCACGATCCTAAATCTTCTACACTATGTAACCACTCCAATGCCTTCAATCTTCAATATCCTTGAAATTCGACGAGTACCAAGGTATTGAGATCATGCTAGCATGCAATCCTTCGATATTCTTACCCAGTAATCTTCTTTTATATAACTATTCTCCAATCACATTCAATCTTGATTGTTTAAGAAATAACCCACACAATTACCTCTAGAGGTGAAAGATATCTATGTTTGCTTTAGATCCTTAATGCTCTACCAAGATCCTTGATTGAAACCAAACATACAATTAACTTATAGCCCCCTAACAATCTAGATTTCAAATCCTACAAGTGTTTTTAAGAGAAGTTTGTAGAAAGAAAAATAATATATATATATATATATATATATATATAGAGAGAGAGAGAGAGAGAGACGATTTTAGAGTGTTTTTGTAAATTGATTCAATGACAAGTGGAATGAGCAAGGTAGGAATAAGTTTGGCCAAAAATTTAACTAATTGTGTTTAATTCAAATCAAGGCATTTGTGATTCGAATTAAATAGTGTAATTTTTAAATCTGAAATCTAATGAATATTAATTTGATAACCATGAACAGTGATTCAATTCTTAGGTTTTCAGTTGAAGGTTGATACGAATTGGTCAACAAGATTTTAATTCGAATCATACGTCGAAAAGGGAGTAATCATTCGAATCATTTTTCTTTTTAAACAGAGTTGAGTCGAATCAAATAATTTGAAAGAGGGTGATATTCAACTTCTTGGTGGACAGGGTGTTAGAAGCTGGTTGGGGGATAACATTGAGGAACAGCCAATAGGAATGCGCCAAGTGGACCCATCTGAGCAAATTGACCTTATGATGGGGACAAGTGGTAAAGAAAAAGAAGGGGGAGTGGGATTTTCTGCAGATTTTGTAGCTCCTATCTGCAAGGGCCACGTTTCAAATGCGGACAGGTTGATGGGAAATGTTGAGTAGAGAGAAAATGCAGAGGTGGACCCAGTAGGTGAATGGAGGCGCGTGCATCATGAAGGAAGGGAGAAAGGAAACGTGGCAGATAGAGAACAAGGAGAGGTGGACCCGGCTGGGTCTGCTAGTTTGGGCCTTAGGAATTCAGTTTTAACTGATTCTGTGGATGCTGTTTCAATGGGGGTTGGGGGTGCAATTAGTAAAAAGGTGAAAAAATGCAAAAAATGTCCCCAAACTTTAGGAATGCCGAAATTTGTTCAGTTGAATGAGAAGTTGAATGAAGGTAAAGTTGGGAGGAAGGGTAAAGAAGGGCCGGAAAAAAAAAAAGATAAAGAAGGTACAAGTAAGGTTGATAGTGAGAGGGATATTGGAGGTGATTTAGAGGTGGTGCTTCCAATTTGCCCGTTAACTCTGATGTCGGGGTTGAATTTTTTATGGAGGAAATGGGTACGATAGTCCCGGAAACTCCTTTGTCGGTTATGTCTGAATCTATGTGTAAGGAGGTGGATGCGGCTAGAATTTTGGAGTTAGAAAAAGAAGCTGGGATTACTTTTAATGTGATTAATGGTGAAGTGGTCAAAAGACTAATGATTATGGAAGATGCGGATGTGGCGAACAAAGTGGTTAGGGAGAGGAATGCGGGTGATCAATGATAGTGTTATCTTTTAATGTGAGAGGTTTGGGGGGGATGGTGAAGCGAAAGAGGGTGAGATAACTTGTAACGGAGCAAAAGGTAGACTTTTTGGCTATTCAAGAAACAAAATTAGAGGTGATTGCGGAGAAGTTATGTTATAGCTTATGTGGAAATAATTATTGTGATTGGGCGTTCCTTCCTTCGGTTTGAAATAGTGGAGGTATTCTTTATATTTGGAGGAAATCGGAATCGAATCTCGTTCATTCCTTTGTAAAAAATGGATTTGTTTGAGTGTGTATGGATTGGGGGGTTCATAAGAAAAGATGTTTTATTTTGAATATTTACTCTAAATGTGATTTGGTGTCAAAGAAGATTATGTGGGAGAGTCTTGGAGTAATGAGACATGTGTTGGGGGAGGGTGCATGGTGTTTGATTGGGTATTTTAATTCGATCTGTGCAATGGAGGAGCGGAGAGGTATAAATGCAGATTATACGTCCGAGCAAAGGTTAGAGTTGCTACTTTTTAATAATTTTGTGAATGTTTTGGAATGTGAGGATGTGAATATTTTGGGGAGGAATTTTACGTGGTATCATCTGAGTGGTTTGTCGATGAGTAGAATAGATAGAGTGCTCATTTCAGAAGATTAGAGGGATTTGTGGGGAAGTGTGGTGTTTTGGACCCTTCCTAGAGATGTCTCGGATCATTGTCTGGTAGTTTTAAAGGTGAATTCTAATGATTGGGGTCCTAAACCTTTTCGCTTTAATAACTTTTGGCTTTAAAACCCAAAATTCAAAAAGGTGGTGGAGGAAGAGTGGGGTAGTAGAGTTGTGAGGGGTGGATGGGTTTTGTGTTGAAAGCTAAATTGAAGGGGTTGAAAGCTACTATCAAGAATTGGAATATAAGAGAATATGGGGATATGGACGCAAACATGGATAAGTTGAGGAAAGATATCGTGGCGCTCGATTTGAGGAGCGAGTTGGATATCTTGTCGGTTGAAGAGGTGGAATCTAGGAAACGTTTATTCGAGGATTTATGGAGATTATCCAAGAGTAAGGAATCTTTGATTTTCCAAAGGTCGAGATCCAAATGGCTTAAGGAGGTTGATACTAATTCTAAATATTTCCATAAGTGTATTAAGTCTAGAACTTCCCGGAATGATATTAAAGCTCTTAAAGTTGATGGGGAGTGGGTGCAAACATCGGGGGAGGTTAGAAGGGTGGTGGTGGATTATTTCAAGAGACAAGTGGAGGGTAGTTGTTGGGTTCGGCCGACTTTGGAGGGGTGCACTTTGACTCTATTGGGGATATGGGGAATAGGGATTTAATTGCCCCTTTTTCTTTAGAGGAGATAGAGAAGGTGGTTAAAGATAGTGATGGAGATAAAAGTCCGGGTCCGGATGGATTCAATTTTGCTTTTTTTAAGCATTTTTAGTATTTAATTAAGAATGAAATTAGGATCTTTTTTGACCAATTTCATGGTAATGAGGTGTTTCCTATAGTATTGTTGTCATATTTTGTTGCTTTAATCCCCAAGGTGAAAAATCCAACTTGTGTGAAGGAGTTTAGGCCGATTTATCTTTTGGGAAGTTTGTATAAGGTGATGAATCCTATTATTTCCTCTTCTCAATCAGCTTTTCTAAAAGGTAGGCACTTGATGGAAGGTGTTTTGATTGTTAATGAGGTGGTGGATTTAGCTAAAAGAAGGAAAAAAGAGTGCTTAATCCTTAAGGTGGATTTTGAAAAGGCATATGACTCGGTAGATTGGGTTTTTTGGAGTATATGTTGGTTAGGTGTGGTTTTTGTGCTAAATGAAGGGCTTGGATGAAGAGTTGTGTTTTTGGAGGAAGTATGTCGATTCTTAACAATGGGTGCCCAACGGAGGAGATTAATATCCAAAGGGGTTTGAAACAAGGAGACCCTCTTGCTCCTTTTCTTTTTCTACTAGTTGCGGTGGGTTTTAGTGGCTTGATGAGAAATGTGGTGGGCCGGAATTTGTTTAAAGGTTTTGAAGTTAAAGGGGGGGGGGGGGGGGGGGGGGGGGGGGTAACACTTTCACATCTTCAATATGCGGATGACATTCTTTGTATTGGAGAACCTAGTATTGAGAATCTATGGACTTTGAAGGCTTTATTGAGGGGTTTTGAAATCATTTCGAGTCTTAATGTAAATTTCCATAAAAGTTGTTTAATCGGGGTGAATGTTGCTCCAGATTTTATGGAAATGGCATGTTCTTTTTTCAACTGTCGGCAAGGAGTGTTGCCTTTTTGTACTTGGGTCTTCCGGTGGATGCAAATCCTATAAGAGTGGAAACGTGGGAACCGATGGTGGAGCAATTAAGGCGAAGGCTTTTTTCGTGGGGTAATAAATATATTAGTTTGGGAGGTCGTGTTGTTCTCCTAAATTCAGTGCTTAATTTGATACCTAATTTCTATCTCTCTTTGATGAAAATGCCGAAAAAGGTGGTGAAATTGATTGTATCTATCCAAAGAAACTTTCTTTGGTGATGGGGGATGGGGAGAAGGAGGCTTTGTTGGGTGAAGTGGAGGCGGGTTTGTACACCGAAGGCTAAGGGTGGCTTGGGAATGCGTGATATTAGGCTAGTAAATCTTAGTCTTCTTACTAAATGGAGATGGAAGTTACTTAATGATAACGGCTCTTTATGGAAGAGGGTTCTTGAGGACAAATAATGGGAACAATTGGCAAGTTTGGTGGATGGAAATGGTGTCAGTTCGATTCGAGTTACCTCTAATTGGTGGAAGGACTTGATGAATTTGGAGGATGTTGGAGGTTCGAATTGGTTTAAAAGGGAAGTCGTGAGAAAATTGGGTGATAGAATGGAAACAAGTTTTTGGAATGATAGATGGAAGTCCGAAGGAGTTCTTCGGGAACTTTTTCCAAGACTCAATTCGATCTCAACTCAAAAAAATATTAAGGTGGGGGAGTTATGGTGTAGGAATGAAGAGGGAGGAGATTAGGAGTTCACATGGCGTAAGGACCTCATTGTGTGGGAAAGGGAAAATTTCCAAATTTTGGTTGTTTTGTTGGAAGGGGTATCCATAAGAGAAGGTAGAGATATGTGGAGGTGGCGTCCGGGTGAAGAGGGTGGTTTCACGGTGAAGTCTTGCTATAACTTGCTAGAGCAGTTGTAGTTGGTATAAGGGGGGTTGAGGATTGATGAGGAAAAGGTGTTCGGTTATCTTTGGAAGTGTTGGGCACCAACCAAGGTGTTGGCTTTTGTTTGGACTACTCTTCTCAACCGGACTCCAACAAGAACAAACTTAGCGGCAAGAGGGGTGTTGGGGTGGAAGGCTCAAATATTATTTTTACTAAGTTACTAGTGGGTTGTGGTAATTAGTTAAGAGCCGGTAACTATTCGTATTTTTTAACTGTAAGTGAGCAGAAACATTGTGAGTTGGTTAATGAGAGCTTTGAGCCCATTAAGACATTTTGACGGTTAAGCCCATTAGTGTGGAGCTTTTATAAACTCTAGTCTTTAAAGGAAATAGGGTTTCACATTGTAACGCCCGTTTTAATTATTTAAATTATTTTATATAGTATAGAGTATATTTATATGATTTTGTGTGAATTAAGTGATATTCGAGATATTATGTGATTTATGCGACTTATGTGATGTGTTGTGACTTATTTTATTGTTTAATAAAATAAGATTAGAAAAACAAAACAAATAATAAGTTGTGGGTTTGTTTTATAATAAGATATAGTCGTGGGGAAATAAGATAAAATAAAACAAAACAAAAAGAGGTTTAAAAGGGGGGAGTTAGGTTAGAATTGTACAGAACGTACAATTCAGAGCTTTGGGAGGAAAAAGGGAGAAAACGGAAGAGAAGAACCGGAGAGGCTGTTGCTCGAATTTCTTAAGGTAAGGGTGAGCCTATCATTACAATATCAGTAGAACATGTAATTCATGATTATAGTTAGCAAATTCTAGGTTTATTTCATGAGAATTAGGAATATGAGAATTAGGTCATAAGTGGTAAATTGATGATTAGACGATGAAAAACTGTACCGTTGACGTAGGAAAATGTTTACAGACATTAGAATAACTATTGGACATCATTATAGTCGAATTTGGGAAGAATTAGGATGAAATTTGGGGTTTTGGGTGAAAACCCTCGTAACCCCGTAACTGTTCTGTCGCCGCTCGCCACAGCGAGCAGCCAGCTCGCCACGGCGAGTACTCATCAGCTCGCGAGGCGAATAGAACAGCTCGCCATAGCGAGCAAACCTCAGAAGGTTCGCGAGGCGAACACACTACTCGCCGTAGCGAGCAACACCCAGGAGCTCGCCAGGCGAGTAACCCAACTCGCCATAGCGAGTAGTGCCCCTGATGCTCGCGAGGCGAGCAACCCAGCTCGCCGTAGCGAGTAACCCCTGTAATGGTTCGCGAGGCGAGAGATCCCACTCGCCATAGCGAGTAGTCCTGTATCAGGCTACCTTTTAGAATAATGTGACTCTTGTCGCACGATTAGTTATGAGATGACCCCTGGTTTGGGAATTAAGTACTGAGATATTAAGAAGAAATGTAGAGTTGTTAGCTGATAATTGATTTGTTATTGTGACCTATACATTTGTATATGCTTTTCTGAATCATAAGTGACGATGTATGTAAGTGTTTACGATTTTGCTGTTGTCTGAGATGTGATTGCTGCCATGCTGCCATGTTTTATTAATTAAAAGCTGCATGTGTTGTTATAAGATTCATGATGTTGTAATCCAAATTATTGGAGTTTATTTGAGATGTCTAAGCTTAAGAGATTGAGTCCATGCATATTCATCCAGAGACGAGGGCTCATGCCCTGGGAGCTTTTTCTCAACAGCGACGAGAGCTTATGCTCTAGGAGTATTTTTATGCTCAATAGCGACGAGGGCTTATGCCCTAGGAGTATATTTATACTCAATATGGTACCACATGCATGATTAAGATGTCTAAGTTGCATAAGTCGAGTCGATGTTGCATTGTCAAGTCAAACTATTAAGTTGATTTATGATGTTGTTTAAGATGCTACTTGATTGTTATTATGATATATGATGATGAAGCTATGTTGTTAATTGTAATTATTGAATTATATGTTTAATGTTATTCTTATGAGAATCTCACCCCTTTCTGCTGGAATTGCCGCCTTGTGGGCAAGTGCAGGTGATTAAGCTTTTGTTGCTGTTGCTGTTGTGAGAGGCTATCTTCACCGTGTCCTTTAGGTGCTCTGATACGTAACGGGATGGGAACCTTTATGTTTACTTTCTATTCCTTACGTATTTGATTATGATTTAAGTTTGCAGTTAATTTATGACGAGACTTATTTATGAGGCCTGCGTGCCAAAACGATTTGTTAACATTAAATTTTATCCGCTGCGATGTTAGAACAGTTTTGACTAGAATAAATGTTTACTTATCCCTTTTTGAGAATTTAATGAGATGTAGCACTCCGTTTTATATGATACTCTGATTTATTTATGAAATTTTGAAATTTGGGAAAACGGGGTGTTACAATTGGTATCAGAGCAGGTCGGTCCGTCCGGCCAAGTAGATCGAGTCGTTAGTGTCGAGTGTTAGTTTAATTCTGTTTGAATTTCTCTAACCCGTTCTCGTTATGTAGTGAACTAAGATGGCTGGAAGAAATGATGCTGCTCTTGCTGCCGCATTACAAGCGATGGCTCAAGCTGTGGGCCAACAACAGAATGCTGGTGGAAATGATGGTGTGAGGATGTTGGAGACCTTTTTGAGGAATCATCCACCTACGTTCAAGGGAAGATACGACCCCGATGGAGCTCAGACATGGCTCAAGGAGGTCGAAAGGATTTTCAGAGTGATGCAGTGTACGGACGTTCAGATGGTGCGCTTTGGGACGCACATGCTGGCAGAAGAAGCTGACGACTGGTGGGTGAGTGTCCAACCGGTCTTAGAGAATGGAGGTGTTGCTGTTACGTGGGCTGTGTTCAGGAGGGAGTTCCTGAACCGTTACTTTCCGGAAGATGTTCGCGGGAAGAAGGAGATTGAGTTCCTTGAGCTGAAACAAGGGAACATGTCGGTGACTGAGTATGCTGCCAAGTTTGTGGAATTGGCTAAGTTTTATCCACACTATACTGCTGAGACGGCGGAGTTTTCTAAGTGCATCAAGTTCGAGAATGGCTTGCGTGCTGATATCAAGAGGGCAATTGGTTACCAGAAGATCCGTAACTTTTCCGAGCTGGTGAGCAGCTGCAGGATTTATGAGGAGGACACTAAAGCTCACTACAAGGTAGTGAATGAAAGAAAGAGTAAAGGACAGCAGAGTCGCCCGAAGCCTTATAGTGCCCCTGCTGATAAGGGCAAGCAAAGAGTTAATGATGAGAGGAGACCTCAGAAGAAGGATGCTCCTGCTGAGATTGTCTGCTATAATTGTGGTGAGAAAGGCCACAAGAGTAATGCTTGTACTGGAGATGTGAAGCGGTGTTACCGCTGTGGTAAGAAAGGACATGCTACTTCGGCATGCAAATATGATGATGTTGTGTGCTTTAATTGTAACGAAGAGGGTCATATTGGTTCACAATGCAAGAAGCCTAAGAAGGCTCAGACTACTGGTAGAGTGTTTGCTTTGACTGGCACACAGATAGAGAATGAGGATCGTTTGATCAGAGGTACTTGTTATTTTGATAGTACTCCTTTAATTGCTATTATTGACACTGGTGCTACACATTGTTTTATTGCTATTGATTGTGCTGCTAAGTTGGGTCTTACTATGTCTAATATGAATGAGGAAATGGTTGTCGAAACTCCAGCTAAGGGTTCGGTGACCACTTCTCTTGTGTGTTTAAGATGTCCTTTGTCGATGTATGATCGTGATTTTGAAATTGATTTAGTTTGTCTACCCTTGAGTGGTATGGATGTGATTCTGGGTATGAATTGGTTAGAGTACAATCATGTACATATTAATTGTTTTCGCAAGTCAGTGTATTTTTCCTCTGATGAAGAAGAGAGTGGGGCAGAGTTTTTATCTACTAAACAGCTGAAGCAGTTAGAACGTGAAGGAATGTTGATGTTTTCTTTGATGGCATCTTTATCTATTGAGAACCAAACGTTGATTGATAAGCAGAAAGTGGTATGCGATTTTCCAGAAGTCTTTTCCGATGAAATTCCTGATGTGCCTCCAGAAAGAGAAGTTGAATTTTCGATTGACCTTATTCCGGGAACGAAGCCGGTGTCTATGACACCTTATCGCATGTCAGCTTCCGAGTTGGCTGAGTTGAAGAAACAGTTAGAAGATTTACTTGACAAGAAGTTTGTTAGACCAAGTGTTTCTCCTTGGGGAGCGCCAGTATTACTAGTAAAGAAGAAAGACGGTAGTATGAGGTTGTGTATTGATTACCGACAGCTGAACAAGGTAACTATAAAGAATAGGTATCCACTTCCGAGAATTGACGATTTAATGGATCAATTAGTGGGTGCACGAGTGTTTAGCAAGATTGATTTGAGGTCGGGTTATCACCAAATTAAAGTGAAAGATGAAGATATGCAGAAGACAGCTTTCAGGACGCGTTATGGGCATTATAAATACAAGGTGATGCCTTTCGGTGTTACGAATGCACCTGGTGTGTTTATGGAATATATGAATCGCATCTTCCATGCATTTTTGGATCGTTTCGTGGTAGTATTCATCGATGATATTTTGATTTACTCCAAGTCTGAAGAAGAGCATGCGGAACATTTGAAGATAGTCTTGCAAGTGTTGAAAGAGAAGAAGCTTTACGCTAAATTATCGAAGTGCGAATTCTGGTTGAACGAAGTGAGTTTTCTTGGCCATGTTATTTCTGGTAATGGTATTGCAGTTGATCCGTCTAAAGTTGAAGCAGTGTCGCAATGGGAGATTCTGAAGTCGGTTACAGAGATTAGAAGCTTTTTGGGATTAGTTGGGTACTACAGAAGATTTATAGAAGGATTTTCGAAGTTGGCACTTCCGCTAACGCAGTTGACCTGCAAAGGTAAAGCATTTGTATGGGATGTTTATTGCGAGAATAGTTTTAATGAATTGAAGAAGCGTCTGACGACGGCTCTAGTTTTGATTTTGCCTAAGTCCGATGAACCTTTTGTTGTGTATTGTGATGAACCTTAAGTTGATTTATGATGTTGTTTAAGATGCTACTTGATTGTTATTATGATATATGATGATGAAGCTATGCTGTTAATTGTAATTATTGAATTATATGTTTAATGTTATTGTTATGAGAATCTCACCCCTTTCTGCTGGAATTGCCACCTTGTGGGCAAGTGCAGGTGATTAAGCTTTTGTTGCTGTTGCTGTTGTGAGAGGCTATCCTCACCGTGTCCTTTAGGTGCTCTGATACGTAACGGGATGGGAACCTTTATGTTTACTTTCTATTCCTTACGTATTTGATTATGATTTAAGTTTGCAGTTAATTTATGACGAGACTTATTTATGAGGCCTGCGTGCCAAAACGATTTGTTAACATTAAATTTTATCCGCTGCGATGTTAGAACAGTTTTGACTAGAATAAATGTTTACTTATCCCTTTTTGAGAATTTAATGAGATGTAGCACTCCGTTTTATATGATACTCTGATTTATTTATGAAATTTTGAAATTTGGGAAAACGGGGTGTTACACACATCATTTCACATAACTTTTGAGAGAGCTAGAGAGAGAAATAGCTAGAGGAAGAGAAAAAGGTTAGAAGAAAAGAGCTTGAAGATCAAAAAGGGGGTAGAGATTCAATGAGCTAAATTTAAGCTAAGGGGGCTAGCGTTCTCTCATAATCTTTTAGTATAATCTTTTTTCTATCTCAATTCATAAGTGCTTAATTGTGAAAAGTGATTATTGTGAATTTAGTTGATGAAATTTGTGCTCTTATTTTAATGTTATGTTTGAGTATGTGAATTTGATGATAATTAAGTTGTTGATGTTGAATTTACATGCTTTAAGATGTATAGATATAGATGCTTTGGGTTTTTTTCTCAAAATTGGTGAAGTGTGACATTGTTGTTATTGGGTTATTGATGAATTCATGGTTAAACGTTGTTGTTGTTGTTGTTCTTATGAGATGTTGTTTTTGATGATTGATGATTGATGTCATGGGTATTCATAATTATGGAGTTGTGGTGTGAATTGAGTTGTTGTTGAGATTTTTTGTGAAAAAAGGGTTTGATTATGATTTTGGATGTGAACTTAATAATTTGAAGTGGTGCAAGTGTTTATTACAAGTGTTATGACCATGGACAATGTTTTTAATTAATTTGGGAGTGTTGTGTTTGAGTTTAGTGATTTAAGAGTGATTATTAAGTGAAAAATGCAATTTTAAGCTGATTTTTGAACAGTTGTGAAGCCTAAAATAGGCCACCGATTCTGAGCTGTTTTTCTAGCTTTTGGTTCGACAAAAATCGGTCACCGATTGTTGCAATTCGGCCACCGAGTTTCTGCCAGGAAAATCTGGAAAACATTCCCCTTTTTCACCATTTTCTGTTTTGAATTGGTTTTTGGTGTAAACATGAAAGTTTTAGATAATTTTGTTAGTTTTCCAATGGCTTTGGTTTTACTTGAAATTGTTTTGTATATTTTGAGTTATGATAGAAACACCCCAAGTATGTCTTGGAAGAATTTTACGAAAATTCAGCATAACCACTTCTAAATAAACCCGAAACTTTTGGTTTGTTTTCAAACTTCAAATCTTGAGTATTATGATTTTAATTAGGATGTTTAAGAGTATTTAACCTATGTCTTGCTGAATCAAAATTAGTTTTATTTTGATAATGAATTGCTTTTGCAAAATGATAAAGAGAGACAAACTTTGTGATTTTCATGATTTCGTCGTATTTGATCGGTGAAACACACATGTATACACAACTGTACTCATATGTGGTCTATGTGTATACATAGTTGAGGAATTAGAGCTTGTTTGCTTAGTTTTGATTGAATTGCTTAAATTATTTTAAAGTTGTAAAACGATAGACGAACTTTGTCAAAAAATAACCTTTAAGGTTGAATACCTTGAAAATCTTTTGTGAATAGTTTAATAGGATTGTATGAAGATCTACGAATGATTGATTAATAGGTGTTGAACATGATATTTATCATGATGTGATATAATTTTCTTCTTTACTTGAATTATGAGAAATTGTATGAAGTTGTGGATTTGTGGTAAGGTTGTTGATATTGATGTGAATATGCTAAGTGTCGATTGTTAATATTTGATATGGTGATTGTATGTATTGAATTATGTTGTTGAATTCTTATATGCAAATTTGATGGTGATTGTTGTTGTGCTTGCATGTATGAAAGGTGTTTGTTTTGGTGATGAATTATGTTGTTGAACTATTACATGCAAATGATGGTGATATTGATGGTGAATGCATTTTGCATAATGAAAATGTGCATAGTGTGTCATATGTTCATGCATTCATAGTTGTGGGATATTTATATCTAGTTGAGGTGATTATGATGTGTTGTTGACATCATGGGGTGACGGCCTAGACGTTGTTGGTGACGGTACCGCATGCATGTAGTAGTCGTGTCTAGGCGCATTACATACATTTGATGAATTTGTTAAATGCGTTATATTTGATTATGTGTTTGGTGAACCTTGGTGATTTATGTGCAATGGTGAGTTTGATGAATTATACACTTGATGATATTTGGTGAATATGTGAAGATGTGTACTTGATGATGTTTATTGTTAATGGTGATACTTGTACATTTGATGATTTTAATTGATGATGTTTATTTCGGTGAAAATAATGAAGTCTGATTTATATGAATGTGATTTTATGATCTTTTGGTGACGATGACTTTCTTACTTATACTTTGAAATGATGAATTGTATTTGTTGAGTTGATTAGGCTAACTGAAGAATATAGTGAGTAATCCTTTCATTGGTTGATGTTGATAAATGATGTGCTTATGTCAATAACTTGATTAGAGAATTGAATATGCTTGTTATACTATGTATTGTGATAACATGATGTGTATAGAATGGGGGACACTATTCAGGCGATGTTAGTATCCTAGGAGAGATGGTTATGTATATGTGTCATGCATGAAATCCTTGAATGCTTATGTTTGTTTATTCTTGATTATGATTGATGAGAAGTTAACCCCCAGTGGTTTGTAGTGGACCGCCTACCTATTTGTATGAATGGGTAGACGGCGTGCAGAATTGATCTTTTGGCGTGCTTGGTGAGTTGCTTGAGGATAGCGGGAGCTTCCTCTGTTTATCTTTTTAGAGTCTTAGTATAGGCTCTGATGTAGGTTATCGGTCTGTATCTTTATTTGGGGTTTTATCCATATTCGAATATTTGGAGTTTATCTGAGAAATGTATTTGTTATTTATACTATGGCTACTTGGTGATGTATGTTATTTATCCGCTGCGAAGTTTTTTAGATTTGTTTATATGCATGTTTTAATATATTTTGGAGGATGTAATGTCTATTTCTTGAATAAATGCATTATTCGCGTTTTTTATCGCTTTAATAGAAATAGAGCGTTGCAGTTAACACCCACCCACTTTGTTACGGTAACATTTATGTTTTGAAACACACAATTATAAACCCAAATGTATACAAATATGTTTCATTAATTCATTTGATTCATAAATAAAGTTGGTGTAAATTAGTTGATGTAAATTAAGAAACATTATATTCAAATCTACAAATTTTTCCTTTAGTTATATCTAACTCAAACTAGTGACAAGAGATTATTATCTTCAAATAAAAATGAGCACACTTATTAACTTAGAACTTTATGATTTTAGGCTGGTCTTAGCTAGAAACCATGTGTATGTGTATGTGTATATATACACACATACACATGGGCCACAAAATATTAGGGTCTTGTGTTGTAGCTCAGTCTTTGTAGGTTAGGGTCATTGATGCCTTTGTTTTTATTTTACTTTTTATCAGTCTTCTTTCTTATTTAAATAATTTATTTTAATCATTGATTCATTATTTTATCTCATCTAAAATACATCTAAGATATCAAAAATCAATAACACCCAATTGAAATAAAAAAAAAAAAGTATATGAGATAGGGCGAAGAGGACAACTAACCTAGGCCCTTATATGTCAAAAATTTAGGCCCCAAAATAAATAAAAATTTAGGGATCAATTAAGACCAAAACAAAAAACAATACTTAAATTTTAAAGAGAGGAGTCGGATTCTGATGCAAATGATCATTTTTCGAAATTAAAAGTGTTGTAATTATTAGCGACTTCGTATCTAGAAATGCTTGTAGAAATTGTTTTATATGAACCTTTTGATATTACATAAAAAGATCAATGTTTTTTATTAGATTGTTTCTTAATGTAATAAAAACTATAATCTTCAAGCAAATTATTTTCTCACTTTATGAATTCATTTTTTTTCCAGATTGTAAGTTTGTCATAGACCATCAAAATCTTAAAAATGGGTCTGATTAATCAGTATTAAAAGGAAAATATTACAACCTTTTTTTATTTACTATAAACAAGGTCATGACACTTGGAGTATTAAAAAAAACATTTTTTTTTTTTATTTTGAGCAGGATTTTCTAATTTTTGAGGAGGAACCATGGTGAAAGAATGTCTTGGAATCCATGTAAAAATAATATTTCATCTGATCAATCATTTTTATAAGAGACAAATAAGGGCTATAAAATTTCAGATATTTGATTTGATTCATAAAGTTTCCCAAATACATTATTTTTATTGATTCGTTTCTCTCTTATGAAATGGACCGGAGTGTGTATGTTTGTTGCTAGGCTTAAATCCTCCTGTGTGCCGATAGTTGCGTTTGTGTTGAGTATAATGGCAGAGTTGATGGGTTTGAGTATTCGAATGGCTTTTGCAGCATTCTCTCTGCCTTGATAGTTCGCTTCTTCCTTCATCAATTTCAAAAGGGGTCCCACCCCTCCTTTCTCGATAATCATCTCCCCGTAACGGTCACTTTCATTTGCTAGAAATACGAGGGATGCGGCTGCATCAGAACGATCCTCCAACGAGTCAGTACGAAGGATGGAAATTTGTTCGCAAATGAAGGAAACGACGTGCTTGTCCGCTGCTATGTCAGAAACGAAGAAAGCAATGGCTCTTGCAGCAGTTTGTTTTCCTTCTTGTGTGTTCCCTTCCTTCATCAACTTCAAAATGGGAACCACCCCTCCTTCCTCGATGAGATAATGTTTGCAAAAGTTGCTGTCTTGTGCTAGTGACAGAAGTAAAGCGGCGGCGTCTGAACGATCCTTCGGGGAGCCAGTACGGAGGATGGCAATCTGTTCCCAAATGAGGCCAATCATGCGATAATTTGCGGCTATGGGAGGAAGGTCGAGATACTTGTTGTCGTCGTGTGCTAGTGACGGAAGTGAAGAGGCCTCGTCCGAACCATCCTTTGGGGAGTCGAGGAGGATGGCGATCGGTTCCCAAATGAGGCCACTGATGAGATAATTTGCGGTTATGGGAGGAAGGCCGAGATACTGGTTTTGGTCGTGGGGGGTGGAGGTACGGAGGAGCCAGGAAACGTTGTTAATGGAATTTTCAAGTTTGGTGGAAGTTTTGCTAAAAGCGGAGACAGAGACAGGGATGATGATGAATATGCGTTTTTTGAGAAGCAAGGAAAGAGCCTTGTTGAGTACCTTCTTGGTGTCCCGGAAGATACGTAAAGTCTGATACTTGTACAGTTCAGAGATGAACGCCTGTCGGAGAAGATCGGAGAGTTTCTCCACTTTGGATTTGATGTCCCCACATTCTTGCTTGAACGGGATTGCCTCCTCTGCTGCTTTTGCTACTTTGTCGGCCAGTTGGATCAACTTTGCTAGTTTTTGTTTCACTACATCATTGTTTTCACCCATTTGATGATACAATGTATATTCAAATGCCTATTCTAATTCTGTTCTATTAGTGCTGCCTACTACTTATTCTTTTATAAACCTGCAACTATGCTTCTGGGGTCAAACCGCGGTTTAACTGTTACTTTCAATACAGTTGTGAACAATAAACAAGTCAAGTTTACTCCAACATGACCATCCAATGACCCAGACATTGACCAGGTCTTAAATAGAAAAAAAAGATTCATCTTTTAACTTTTAAGTATGAATTTTCAAGTTTAATGACCCAGACATTGACCAGGTCTTAAGTATGAACTTTCAAGTTTAATGCTTTAATCCTCTTTTTTCTAAATAGTTTAGAACATGCGAAGCATAAAGTCTTTTTTTTTTTTTTAATTTTTTTTCCAGCATTGAGAGACTGCATTTAGGATAGGGTACTGCCTCCGGTTATAATTATTATAACCAAAACTATACTTTTTAAATACTTCAATTATGTTATATTAGTGGATGTCTATCTCTTAACCTTCCACATGATTGTAACTTTCACTAGTGAGTGGATTGTAATGTGATCTTACATTTACCTATATGTTTCCTTAGGTCCTATATTGCAATGTAATGACACACTTGTGAAGAGAATAATACAAAGTGTTTTCATCTTCTTATCTTCCTCTTCTCTTTGATCTTGTGTTTTTAGTTTATTTCATAACATGTTATCAGCACGAAACTCTAACCAACTAAGATTCAAAATCTTAGGAGCATACTCCCTCCGTTAGCAAAATTGATTTTTTATGTTCATTCATTTAATGATGTATGTGGTCCATAATATGGATCATGCACATCATTAAATGAATGAACTTAAAAAGTCATTTTTGCTTATATTTAAAAACGGATGGAGTATGTTATTGTGCACTTTCAGGTAAGTTTTATGATTATGTGAGCAATGGTATTAATCTTTTTTTTGACTATTGTCATCATAAACTAGAATTACATACTATTGTTCCTTTTTCTTTTTTGGGTTTGAAAAATCATATATTAGTTTCCTCTCCTAACTATGTGCACATTTAAACATGATTAAAATTAAAAGGCAACTAATCAAATTTTTCATTCTTAATTGCACAAGATATTTTCTTTTTATTGTTGCTACACCTTTTGCCCTTTTCATCATCTATGAAGCTATGATATCTTCAAGAATTTGATGTTTATATTAATTATACGATATTATGAAGCCATGATATCTTCAAGAATTTGATGTTTATATTATACGAAATATATAGAGATAATTTAGCATTGTTGTTCATATTGAATCTATTTTTTAATCTTCTCTTCACGAGTGATTCATTGGTCTTTTACATATTGAATCAAATAATAAGTCAATTTTGGAATAATTTAATATAGAGCATCCCCGAAGGATTGCATAACGAATGAATTGTTATAGTAGATCATTACAAAGATCATGTGTAATATAGTTCCTGAAGAACTAATTATATTAAATATTAAAGCATTTTCGATGGTTTGCTCAAATAATGAATCCATCTTAACCATTATTTAGAAATATTGGTGGTATAATTCTTGAAGAACTAATAACTTAACATCAAATATCCATGAAGGATTAAAGAAATAAAAATAAAAATTTGTGATTTCCTTGGTCATTGGTGATAGAGATTTGTGGTATAGTTTTGAAGAACTATATTTCTAGAACATAATGAAGTCTATAAGTTCTCTTTGATCTTAGAATTAATTTAAATGGAAAAAATTTAGACTTAAACATCCCTGAAGGATATCAATCAAATTTTAATCATTGTTTATGAATATCTGAGATATAGTTCCTAAAGAACTTAAATTTAATATTAGAGCATCCTTGAAGGATTGCTCGAAGAATGGATTTTTTTATTGTTTATGAAGGTTTGAGATATGGTTCTAGAAGAACTGATAATAACATCAAGCATTTGTGAAAGATTACAAAATAAAAATATTATGATTTTCCTTTGTCATTGTCGATAGAGGTTTGTGGTTGAGTTCTTGAAGAACTAGATATTCGTTCATAATTTAAATATATAAGATCTATTTGATCTTAGTATTAGTTGAATTTGCTCCTGAAGTAACAAAATCGAGAAAATAATATCAAGAATTGATATAGTAGAGATTATCATTTATATGATACATGCGAAGATGAGAAAATAATATTATAGTTGTGAATTTGCCAATATTTTTCTTTTTAATAGATTAAGATTGAAGATCAATATTGTGTTGAACTAAGAACAACACATTTAAAGAGAAAATACGAGACAATATGTCTATTTCTATGTCATTTGAAATGCTCCTGAAGTAGCAAAATAAGTGAGTATCTTCAAGAATATTTTTGAAAGATTGGTCACACTTGTAATTGAACAAAGAGTGGCTCTTGATTAAAATGGTGAAAGGTCGCATTGAACGTCATTCCCATAAGTGAATGGTTCGTAATATTTGTTTGATATAACCAATGTTGTGGTTATGGTAATTGATTTAGTAGAGTCTACTATTGATACAATACAAGTCAAGATCATAAAATTCCATTAGTATGGACTTATATGTTTGGGTAATTAGTGTTTGATCAAAGATTTTCCTGATACAATCATGTCTATTATATGGACTGAAACGTGCAATATTGTTTCCTTATTCTATGATCAAAGTTTGGTTATAATTTTGTCTGAATTACAAGGTAAGTAAGCACAAACTCTTTTCTATATTTATATGAGTTACATTCTCTTATTTACTTTTAAATCCTTCAAGATTATTATATATTAGATATGTATATTTTCTTTTGAAATAATAAATTTATTTGATTTTGATTTTATATATAATATAAACTTTGGAGATGTCAAACTTTAAAAATATATTCTATTGATAGTTTGTGTAGCCTAACTACTCACAGTATAAATGTGTATGATTTATAAAGTCTTATATGTTGGTAATGCAAAAGATAAATAAAGGTTTTATAATATTTACTATATAGCTTCACTTTGACATAATTTTTTTTTTTTTCATTTTTGTTTCAAATAGACAAGAACAAATGAAACACATACTATTATAAACCAGAAGTTTACAAATCATGTTTCAAAATGGATTAGAACAGATGAATCATATATTATTGTAAATCAGAAGTTTACAAATCGTTGGCAAGACCGGTTGGGTTATCCCGGATCTATTATGATGCAAAAACTAATTTGTGAGATTATTAGGTCAACAATTTGACTAAGAGTTTATTTTCTGAACTTTTTAGAAAGCATTTGATAAGTATCGTTCGTCAAATTAAATTGACATTGAACAACTGGTAGTATATGCTCATAAAAAATGGACTTGAAGATCCATTCTTTAGACGTCTAAAGTTAATTGTATAATTGATACTTATCAGACCATACCTTATAAACTCTAGTTTGGTTATGAGACCATGACTTATATACTCTATTGTGGGAATCAATAATCTTGTATGTTGAGATATTGATTTGCATTAAGCCAACACATTACTATATATAAGTTCTCCCCTTAATCTATCATTGGTTTTAGGTTAACAACCTAATATTTCTTATCTAAGTGGATTTTGGATGTGTTGTGTATATCACAATTGCTTCAATATAATGCACTAGATAAATCTTGAAAGAATATTGGGAAATTATATTTGATATGAATCTTCATCCATCATTAATTGTGTTGAGCCAACTTATTTACTGCCTGATTATCAATTGATGGATTAGTTTTTCCAATATTAGGGGGAAATAATAAGCAGCTGAAAATGTGAACCTGAAGTTCAAATAAATTATTTGAAAGGAAATATTATTGTCTCATCTTGATCCTCAAGATATAACTCATTTGCAAAGGTAAATAAATCAAATATCAGCTGCTAATACTCCAAATGAAATAGATGTCCTTGTCGGATAATCTAATATGCAAATGAGTCTTAATCGTGCCTGAAATGAAACATGGTAGATCAATCGGTTCCAAATATAAAAAGGTCTCGAATAAGAAAAGGAGCTTAAAGAAATGATAACCCAAACGAGGATATAGAAACTCTAAAAGAGTTTTCTGACATAATTGATTTTTATGTTCCAGAAAAACTGACCAGGTACCTGAAATTATGAAAAAGAAAGAGATCTCGATAAATTATGTCATGAATGGAATGAGATGGAACCGAAATAAAGTCAACGACGACGTGTTTTTGGATATAATATAGCGCTATATGTGATAATTAATAATGAGGAACGTGAATTCAAGTCTATTAAAGATTATAGAAAAATAAAATATATGGAGATGAAAAGAGATAATTTCAGTGAAATCAAACACGCTTTGCAAAGCTAAATTTTCTAGACCTGTAGTCCATACACACGAAGATGTGAAGTTAATTAGATATGTATGATTTTTCACCTGAAGTTAATTATATCAAAGTTAATTAGATGACACCAAATCTTAACCATTCATTTTATTTAATCAAAGGCTAATTATAAGGCCGCATTTTTATTTATTTATTGTGTATCCTTTTTCTCAATCACACTATAACATAGATCATCTCAATTATAGAAACATAATCACCTTTATTAATATCCAACAAAAACAAATCTGGTTTTTTTCTCTACAGAGAAGCAATTCAATTTAGGTTAAAGTTACAATTTTAACAAAACTCACAAATTACCTCTATTGAGATCGTTTAACAATTACAGATGGAAACATATTTTGGTAATTTATGAAACTATTATTCACAAATTATATTCTTGGGAATTGAGTATTAAATCAGTATAAACCAATTTGAAATAAACTCATTCTATAAATATGGAAGTAAATCAAACAAAACACTTGTTAATCACTGAATGGACACACAGGTAATCTACATTTATCAGTCTACAAAGTCACAATGGTATGCAACTATACAAATCATTACAAAAGAATGCTTCTCAATAATTAGAACATTATGTGTAGGCACGACATGTATCCTCTTTGTTTCAATCATTGATCAACTAAAGTTTGTTCCTAGGAAACAGCTGATGCAACAAACATGGGAAGTCAACAATGTAGTGTGTAAAAGTAGAGAATTATTAGAACAGGGGAATCTTATATTGAGCACAAAGATCATGTAAAAAAAATAAAATAAAATAAAGCAGTCGAAATGGAAAATATAATTCTAAAATTTGGAGTAGTGACGTAAACAATTGAATGCAACATAAACAATGCTGAATTGAAATGGAAAAGATAGGTACAGATGAAATTCTGAAGAAAACTAAGAAGATCAAGAAATAGATTCAAGAACTACAATACAACGTTATCAATTTGTAGAGCCTAAACGGGAAAAAGACGACACAGGAACTGCCATAGATCATATGTTGATTGAAAATAGATACAGGCTTACAGCGACATCGGTTAACTCCAGAGTAACTGCCAATAAAATTAATTCTGCCCCAAAATATTGCTGAGACAAAGCATCCCTAGTTACTGCCAAATGGATGAATAGACAACAATATAAGACTGAAATTTGTGTGTGAGGAACATGAGAGAACAAAATATTTCCCTGAACAATTGTAATTTTTATTAATAGGGGGAAACTTTGGTTGATTCAAGACCAATCTAAGAAGGGATGGGAACCTGATTGGCCGAGTAATTGGCAGCCGTATTGATTGTTAGATGATGGTTAGGATTCAAAGAGATTTCTCTTGATTAAATGGAGTTTATTATGTAGCATCATCCTCCTTAACATAGGAGTGCTCATTATTTTCCACTCCTTCACACTCACCATCACCAATGACATGGTACCTTCAGATTATACACCAGAACAGAAACCAGTCTTGCGATGACATATATCTATAGTATCGCCATTATTTTCCATAATAACAAGTTGATTCCCATTGTGTCCTGTTCTCCTCATTTCGAAGTTTTTTCATGCACTTAAAAGAGAATATATCGGATGTTAAACTAACATTTAAAAATAAGTGCCAAAATTGCTTCTTGTTGTCTGCAGCATTCACAATTTCACATATACTTGTAAGTTAAAAGCAACAGACCATTGACAAACTAATAGAAACAGACTAAACTCAACTATACCACTTCCCACTTGACAACCTTGTTGCAAGACCATGCAGATAGTAGATCCGGACTGTCATAAGATATTCACCACATCTCGGCTTAGAGTTGAATAGGTTAAATTATACATGGTCGAGCCTCGGCCCACATGTTTTGTATTTAGTCCATAATCTTCTTACTCGACCCGTCCTTCCTTATACAACCTTGTAACAGATAGAAAGAAACGGACTGTGAGGTTGTTACTTCCACAAACCTACTGGTAACAGACAGGGATCACACGAAGAAGGTAAATTCTAGAGGACGGATAAGCTTAAAAAGTTGTAGATGCTTGGGAAAGAAGACCAAGTCTTTCATTATTCACACAAAAAACACTCTGATCTTGAGCGCAACACATCGTCATAAAATGTCTTAGATTCAATCTTGGAACAAAGGAGTGTTAAATAAGTGCACATCCAACACTGTTTAAAAAAATTTCAAAAGATAAAGAAGTTATGTATTTATTAAATTGGCACATGTTTAACTTGTTTAAAAAAGGAGTGTTGTGACGATACTTAACTCTTCTCTTGTGCGCATAGTTGCGGCGTTTGAGATGAGTATAATGGCAGAGTTGATGGGTTTGAGTATACGAATGGCCCTTGCAGCATTCTCTCGGCCTTGAGTATTCCCTTCTTCCTTCATCAACTTCAAAAGTGGACCCACCCCTTCTTCCGCTATGATAATCTATCCATAACGGTGGCTTTCATGTGCCAGTAACACGAGGGATGCAGCAGCATCGAAACAATCCTCCGGCGAGCCGGTACGAAGGATGGAAATCAGTTTGCAAATGAAGGAGACGATGGGTCCGTCCGCGGATTATGTTGGAATTGAAGAAAGCAATGGCTCTTGAAGCATTTTGTTTGCCTTCTTGTGTGTTTCCTTCTTCTTTCATCAACGAGTTAGCTAGACTTAGCTGTCCATATCTTGTAGCTGTCGATTGATGTTCAAAATTATGAACATATGCATGAATTTGCACAGTGAGGGGTATTATCAATGGAAATTAATATTATCAATGAAACCATATTAGAAAGGCAATAGTAAAACCAGAAACAATAGAGGTATGCATAAATATTTATAAATGTTATGCTTTTTTGATGTACAAAATGAACGGAATTAAGGACAAGGGAGTTATACCATATCAGTATAGTTATTTGCATTTACTATTTCTTTATGTGATCCTTTACTATTTTTTTTCCTGAACACAACTGAATCTCTACCTGTCGTTTTGCTTCTTCCACTGCCACCATTCCATCCTTTGCCCGCGACGTCAATCTTGCTAGCGAAATGTAACTTTCCCTGGGCATGTGACACCATTTTTGCGAGCGATGCTGTAACTTTCCATATGTGCGCGACCCCATGATAGTATGTTCTGATTTCCAAGTTCATCATACCAGTTCCTTGTCATGCAGGGCGCTGTAACCATTAGTTCCAGCTGTGTTTTCTTCGTTCCAATGCACAATGGTTTCGTTCCAGTTCCTTTAGCAGAAGATCAGATGATGAATACAATTGGAGGTGAAAATCCAAGAAGCTTTTAATTTGATGATAAATTACTGAGAAATGGAAGAAATTTACATTTTACCGCTAACTAACATGATGTGTATTATCTATACTTAGACTCAATAGCTAATTGGTTCCTGTCTGGAATTATATGGAAGAATAACTAAAGCAACATCAAATTCAAGTTCTTATTATTCCTAACGACATGCATATTTACAACAATATGTTTAAGAACTGTGATGGATTAAAAACTAGTACTAGGAGATCCAGATCCAGTTAAGGAAGCAACATTGTCATTTCGCAAGCTCTCTTGCCAGTTCTTCCTAATACTAGCATTCATAATTTAGAGGATGAATTTCAACAGTGTATTAAGATCCAGTCACAATAATTTTGCTCCAAAGTCAGTGCCTTCTTAAGTTTTTCAATTGCAGTATCAATGTCATGTATGCCTGGCGAAACGGAAGCCTTCCAGCCATAGTAAAAAATGACAGAAGCTCCTAGCCTATGACAAAAAGCTCTTCAATAACCATACCAACCTGTCTTTGGCGGAATAAAGTTTTGTCATTGTTATCACCTTCATACATTGCAAATTAAGTATCCAACAGTGTGAGATCTCAACTGAAATAGTCAGGGTTGAATAGAATGTATTACGTACCAAAAGTGTTAAAGATTCAAAACAGAAAGACAGCAAAACAGACAAACAGATAAAATAGTTAGTAATCAATTATTTAGACGGAATCAGATACGAAAAATGCAAGCAGCCTTTAGGAAAACTTAATGAAAATATAACTTAACTTAACCAATAGTCCAAGTAATCTAGGTGACTTTGGCAAAGGATCATTGATTTTCCTCGGTTCCTCTATCACTGTTTGCAGTCATGTCTTATGGTAGCCAATTCATGCAGTTCCTTCGATCAAAATTACAAGACAGAAACATCATTAGACGCATAAGTGCATCTATCTTGGGCAGTGTATCCAACTAATTAATACAATTATGAACATATAGAGAAGCTTTTGTGCTGAAAATTTATTTCAGCATCTATCTATCTTTTCACTTTAGACATCTAAATTTGGTAAATTATGAATTTTTTTAAATGCTTGAAATTAACCAATGCAGACTTCATTTTCTTCTGCTAAACTGATTTCCCATCTCTACTTTTTTCCAATTCAATCAACCAACTCTGTTGACTCTTTTCAGAAACACTCTACTTCTTTTGAGATAATATTTGCTTTACATATTCATACAACATACATGAAGAAGCAGAAAGGGAAAAGTATTAGAAATGATACAACAGAAATCTGAAGTTTTAATTATTTACACCTGTTCAAGCAGCAAAATACATTATCAAAAAAACTCAAGTGTTTGAATTCTATTTTCATTCACAAAAGTAAATTCCACCACTGAAAGTTACAAACCATAATAGTGATAAGAAAAAATCCTCTACATTCAAATCAATCAAATAAAAGACCAATTATTATTATTACATATTTTCCACATTAAGCCACTCTTCATCAATTTCAACCCTCAATTCCACTATATTTTCATACTAGCTTAGTGCACATAACCTATGTAGATCCACACGAACAAAATTAGCAGATTAAGACAAACACAAAAGGTGGAAATTGGTAATCTAAAATTTATACATATTGTGTCAGCAAACTGCTCAATAATCGATATTGATATTATAACTAAGGAAAATTAGATGACAGCATCGAGGGTATCCCACACGATTCATAAAAAATTATAAACAGAAAAGAAACACTAATTGGTTTCATCTTCAAAATCATCACTTGGAAGCTCATTCAAATCAAAATTCCTGACAACTCTTGGCCCTGGTTCGGTTTCATCTTCACTAACATTCTTCTTGCCTTCAATATCAAGGTTAGAGCCTGCAGGATCCTTGGAATCTTTTGATGTTTGAAAAATCATATCTTTAGGAATCTTCAACCTCAGCACCAAGTTCTTTTCGTTGTGGCAAACACACCTTGTTAGCAGCACACCTTGTTCCTTCATCTTCTCATTGTCATCCACCGTATTGCTGGAAATCTTCTGCCTTTTACAGTGACGGTAATTCACATCAAGATTGGTAGTTGATCCCTCATAACCCCCACCGTGAGACATGTATAACAATGTTTTTGCTGCAATAGTAATTTCCTCATCATCATCAGCAATATGCCTTCTCCTTGGACTCCGTTTTTTGGTCTTATACGATATTGGCGGCAAGTACTTTGACAAGTCAGTAGCTGGTAGAAACTCAAGATGGCTCTGCTCCAAGGAAGATGGGGTAGTCGGCGGTGAGTGAATAAAAATACCCTTCTTCAAACCCTTTTGAGTATGCCATATCATATGTTCCTTCAAAGCATTTTTGGATGAAAGAACCTTGTTACAAACATCACATGTATGGTTCTTCAGTTTCCCATCATCATCATCATGATTGTGAAGAGAAGAAGAAAAAAACCAAGTAATTTTTGTAGTCTTCTTCAAGGTGCCGTTGTTCACAGCATGATCACGGATCCGTTTCTTTGTTTTAGGTTGAAGAAGAATGTCGGAGGAGCGGTGAATGGTTTTGTGGCCACAAAGTGATCTACGAGAGGTGAATGTTTTGTAACAAAACTCACAACTGTAGATTCTTGAACCTAGGTTTTTCTTATCATTTTCAAGAGTCTGTTGGTGATAATGGTCATGGCTGTTTTTGGGTTTACCAAACGAATGATGAGAAGAAGGTGAAGAATAGTGTTTGTTCATGATGTTGTGAGTGATTTGCTCAGGAGAGTGTACAAAAGAACTATAGGGTTTGAATTTAGGGTTTGAACCTTGTTGTTTCTCAATTTCATCATCATGATCAACTGAATGATGGAAATAGGTTGAAGAGAAAGAACTCTCCATGATGATGATGCTGTGATCGATGTAGCAGTGGAATTGAACTGAGACAATAGGGTTTCAAGAAACAAAAGCGATGGAAAGCGTGGATGTGAAGCAGCAAAAAGAACGCGAGGTTTATAAAGTAATAGCTAGGGCTTTTTTGCAGAAATAGCTAGGGTTTATCTTACTTTCTCTTTCTTTCATCAAACTTCAACTTTGATACTATTAGTTTATTTTCCTCACTCCCTTATTCTCATTTATTTTACTCTACGAAGAATAATCTCTTTTTACTATTTTTTTTTGAATAAATAATATAATTTTAGTGAACTAATATTTGTTCTTTGCAATTTTTTTAACGACGGTACATTTTGTTTCGGACTGAGCCAAGGCTTAATCCTTAGGTCAGTGATCGAGTCGTGGAGTCAAAGGCCCAAAGGGACACACAAGTCCAGTACAAACCACTTACAACAATGCAGATTTGTGCTACAGACAATAAATAACAAGGGGACTTCTACGGTACACTCATAAATTTTAGTGTACCGGTACTCTTGTTTCACAAAATTTATTAAATAACGATCACTTTTATGAAATAAAAAGCTATTTGTTAATATTTATATTTTAGAAAACATCATTTCATAAGAAAAAGCATCATTTCATTGTTTACAAGGATCATATTTAAAAAAAAATTACATTTTGTCATAGAAAATAATCAATATTCATTGTTATGAGCAATAAAAATTTGTAAAAATTAAATTTTATTTCGCCGAAGCTCTTAGTAAATAAAATTTAATTACTATAGTGATAGAAAATAATTATTTTTCTTCAAAAAACAATTCATTTATTATTAATTTAACGACATAATGCATTTCTCGAGATTTTTAGGTGAGAGAAGCCTTGGTTGACCATGGATCTTGAGACATCATCTACTCCAACCTATTCCGAATGCTACAATTTCTCGATGAGAACCTAACAGTTTATCGGGGATCATTCTTCCAAGGATTTGACAACCCCACCACTTGCCTTATGGATTTACCAAGCTAATCGTCAACTTTGGAAGGAGAGAAGGTAGTTGATTTTGTGGTGGCAAGAAGTGTTTGTTCTCCACATTCAATGTGACCGGGATGCATAAACCTCCCCACTTGCAATAGAGGTCTACGCAAACGAGTTTGATGCAACGCCTGAAGAGACATCTCAGACGGAGATAAGTAAGAGGAGAAAGCAATAGATCATGAGGCCATGACGAAGATTAGAAGGCTAGTGCCAAATAGAGACTTCATCCTCATCATGCTAGACGAAGACCCGCATGGGCAATCAAGATAAGATATGAGAATCCCGAGCATTTAGGAGAGTGGTGGATGCCTTCCTAAAAGGAAATGAAGTTTTTTCACTTGGATTCCCTAAAAAAATGCGTAATACCGACTTCTGTTTGCTTGCTACCAACTCTCCATTGACTTCTTGTTTAACTAGGAACACGTCAAACTTATATTCGTTAGGGACCAAAAATAAAACAAAAAAATCGTGAGAATGAAAACACGTCGTTTTATTTTTTATTGACTAAAATTAAAATTTGTTATATTTATAGGGACGGAAAACTTTTTTAACCGTTATTATTGTCGACACTTTTGTACAATGGCAGGACATTGACCAGATCTTAAATGGAAAAGATAATTCATCTTTTTGTACAATGGCAGAGACATTGACCAGATCTTAAATGGAAAAGATAATTCATCTTTTTGCATTACATTGTGCAGTTGTGCTAAAGATTAGTGTTAAATATATTTTTCCTGTTAAAGAATATGGCTACTGCTTCCACCAATGTTAATTAGTTTGTCTGACCAACTTCACCTTATGATTTTAAGAATGGATTTTTTTTATTATGGTTTCCATACTTATTTGAGATATAATACGATTAATTTACACAAGTGGATAAACGAAGGGGATAAATAGTACTAGCATTTCAACAAACAAAAAACTATACTTCCTGAAATATTGTAGAGTGAATAAAGCTCAAAGATATATTTTAATTTTACAATTTGCCTTAAAAATGAAACTTCAATTGAAAAACCTTCAAATGGTTTTTTTATTTTTGAGGGGAACCTTCAAATGGTTTAATAAAAGATAACGATCACTTGGAATAATAATAATAATAATAATAATAATAATAATAATAATAATAATAATAATAATAATAATAATAATAATAATAATAATAATAATAATAATAATAATAAATAATAATAATAGTAGTAGTAGTAGTAGTAGTAATAATAATAATAATAATAATAATAATAATAATAATAATAAATAATGATATTTGAAAATACCATTCATTTTTTCCCTTCATTAGAGAGTCAGCTAGCTATTGACTCGAGATATTGGTTTGGTTGTCCTTGGCTCCTTGCACTACCTCTCATGTTTCTGACTTGTCATAACGAAAGCATTTAGAAAAAGGAACAAAAAAAAAACTGATTGTGACTCAGCAAACCAATTTGTTTTTCCGATGAATTTCTACACAAAACCTCATTGAGTTATATAATATTAACTATACTTGATTAAAATTTATTTTAAAAAAATAGATTTGTCATAAGTTTATATGAATTCTAGTGTGTATCTTCCATTACATCTCAACAACGCCACTAATCAGAAATATTGACTACAATTTTGGCAAAAGTTGATCTACTTTCCTGTTATTTCAACAACTTCAGTATGATCCATGCCTCACAACCACTCCAACACACTCTTCATTCCCTCTTATATAATACCAAGACTTGCATTTCAATCCACTCATTCAAACAAAGATTCATTACCACAGAATTACTAGTATCTACATCTGAAAAACTTTGAACAAGATGGCTATGGGATTACTAACTATAGCTCCCTTGGCAATGTTGGTTGCTTTTTCTTATTTAACAATGTCTATAACAGCAGTTGACCCTATTGCAGCCACAGGGAAAGAACCAATCATTGAGTTGTTCATGCATGACATTCTTGGTGGAAGTAACCCAACGGCTCGACCCGTAACTGGTTTGTTGGGCAATATATACAGTGGCCAAGTGCCCTTTGCTACACCAATAGGATTCAACACTCCACAGGGTGGGATTCCCATACCTAATGCAAATGGTGCTATTCCCACTGTCAATGGCGTTACCGGTATCCCATTAGGAACTGGTTTGGCTGGTACTTCCTTTGCACCAAATAACAATCAAAACAATGCTCAGGTGCAGTTAGGACCTGATGGACTTGGACTAGGATTTGGTACAATCACTGTTATTGATGATATACTAACATCTCAACCTGAATTGGGTTCTCAAATGGTTGGGAAGGCTCAAGGTGTTTATGTGGCCAGTTCGGCAGATGGGAGTAGACAGATGATGGTATTCACAGCCTTGTTTGAAGGAGGGGAATATGGAGATAGCTTGAACTTTTATGGTTTGTACAAGATAGGAAGTACTATGTCCCGATTATCAGTAATAGGGGGTACAGGAAAGTTCAAGAATGCAAGGGGGTTTGCAGAACTGAGACCTCTTATCCCACCAGGACAGATTGCCATCGATGGTGCCGAGACATTGTTGAGGATGAGTGTCCATTTGAAATACTAGAACTGTGCTGTAGAAATCAAAAAGCGGCCGAGTGGTTTTTAATTACAGATGACAATGAGATTAGCCTTGTATGTTGTCAAGTTTGATTGCAAAATTGTATTTGAAATATTATTTGTAAGCTAATGAAATCATATGGTGATGTGTATTTTTTTTGTTAAAGAAGGGGTAATGATGGTCATCTACTGCTTACTTATTGTCATCTAATCAATCTTAAGAGTATTTTTTAATGCAACCAGAAGCTACAAATGCCTCAGACTACATAAGTGGTGAAACAATAGTTATTAAAGCACATAAACCAGAATGAGAAAGGGAAAAAAGCATGACAGAACATAATCACAAAAACCTATAAGAACAAATCCAAACAAATAAAAAGTTTACTGCATATTATGAAGCAAGACATGTACGAAAATGTTACACATTCCCTTGTATATACATGATTAGCAATGCCTTGACAATTAATGAACAACTTTCAACAAATCAATTCTTATACATAAAACAGAAATTATGAGGAATTAACTTTCAAAACCAAACCCATATGGAGACGTTGACCAAACTAAATAAGAGGGGAAAAAGACCCCATACATTATTTCTATCCAAGTCAGTCTAGTGAACCTAAATTGGTAACCATTTGTTATTACTAGCTATAGTTATTATTGACAAAAATTGTAAAAGATCTTCGCCGTCACTAAGGATATATCTTCAAGTGATGGATGCCAAAAATAGACAACTATGAACTATGATAGATATGTCATAATGATTACCAATTTGCAAGTAGTACATACAGATCTTCAGATTTCATCACAAGCTAGTGATATTAACATGAGATTGCAAGGTAGCTTCATCAAGACTGTAGAGTGCATCTATCAAGTGAATCCGCAATGATGCAGGACCATTCGCCATCTTCATTCCCAATTCACCGGCAACGCCAAATACAGCTAATGCCGATACTGCCGCATCTAAAGCATGGCTTTTGTCAACAGCAACAAAGGCAGCAATAACTGCAGTGACTGAACACCCAGTTGCTGTTATTTTCTGCATCAATGGCACACCATTGTGAGCGCCAACAACTCGATTTCCATCTGTGACAATGTCAGTGGCCCCTGACACTGCAACTATGGCACCACTTGTTTGAGCCAGCAGCTTTGCTGCTTCAACAGCATCCATTGAACCGTGAGTACTGTCCACACCCTTTACAACAGAAGAGCTAAATTACAGAGTGCAAATCCAAAACCCCAAATCATAGTTTAGGGAAAACTATCAGAAACACAACAACCTCAATTATCTCATGACCAAACAGCCTAAGTAGATATTCAATCATCTTTTCTACCGCCAGTACAACCTCAATTATCTCTCTAGAGTTGGATTTAGATCCCTTGCCTCCATTGCAAAAGATACACACACCTCTAATGCTATCATTTCTAATCCTAACATGTTCGTTAAGAATTTCTTAAATAATAAAATTCTTAAAATTTAGGAATTTCTAAGGTTAGGGAACTCAACAGCTTATAAACACATCTTCAACTTATATGTAATATTTAAGAATTACCTTAGCAGCTGCGGAGGATTGAGAGGAAGAAGAAAGGGAGATAATTTCAGAAGCATTTCCTCGAATAACAGTAGGTTTGAATCCAACAAGCAGCATACAAGCATCGAAACGGAAAGAAGAGGCTGATACAGCAACAGGATCAAGAACCCAAGGGATATCCAACTGAGAGCATAGCTTAGCAGCAGCTATCATACCAGGAAGAGAAGAAGGAGAGAGTGTTCCAACATTAAGACAGAGAGCACTGACTTTTGGAGTGAAATCAGGAATCTCTTCGAGAGAATGAACCATTGCAGGTGATGCACCAGCTGATAAGAGAATATTCGCCATTAAATCCATTGATACGAAGTTAGTTATGCATTGAATCAGCGGTGATTCGGTTCGAACCTTCGAAAAAACTTCCCATGCTCTTTTTCCCCATTCCAACTCCTCTTTCTCGTTCTTCTTGCTGGATTCCATCAGAAAGCAAGGGAAACACCTCTTCAGGAGATAGTCTCCGCAGATTCTTCTCAATTCTAGCTTGAAATATTTTGTAAAGTTAGGGGATAAATTTTTTTTTTTTTTTATTAAATGGCTAAAATTGTAACTCTTGAAAAGTTAAGAGATCAAAATTGTATTTAGGCTTAAATATTTTTTTTTTGAAGAAATCAAAATGGGATTATATTACTGCACTTGCAAGCACAAGGTGTGCCTACAACTACTATCAAAAGTACAGAATAGTCAACCACAAGGTAAGCACAAGGTGGGCTTAAATATTGTAGTCGTCTTTGCAAATATGATCCTTTTAAGTTTTCGTCTTTGTAAAAAAAGATCAGAAATTAATCCCTACAAAAAAAAATTTGTCTTTTAAAAATACCCTTGGACTCATTTAAGCAAAGCCATGGCACCAAGATACCTACGTGGTGCACGTTGATTGTGCAGTTGTGCCCACGTGGCATTTTAAAATTAAAAAAATGATTTTTAATTTTTGAAAAATCATTTTCTGTTTTAAAAATTAAAAACAACAATTAAAAATAACAAAAAACTTATTTGGAAATTAATTTTCCAAAATTTAAAAAAAATCAAAAAATCCTTTTTGGAAAATATATTTTCTTATCGTTTTTTTAATTCTGAACTTTTTTTCCAGATTTTTTAAAATGTGATTTTAATTTTGTTAAAAAATTAATGAATTCTTTTTAATTTTGAAAGAAAAATCTGAAGATAATTTATTTAAAATTTTAAAAAAATGTTATGTAACTTTTGTTTTTTTTAATTTACGAAAATTAATTTCCGAAAAAGATAAAAAAAATATTTTATTTTAATTTCCAATTTGTTTTTATAATTTTTGAAAAATATTTTCTAATTTTTTTTCTTTTTAATTTGGAAAATTAAAATCCATATTATTTTATTTAAAAAAAACTGATTTTTTTTATTAATTTCGATTTTTTATAATTTTTTTTATTTCAAAAATTAATTTCCAAATATTTTAAATTGTTTTCATATTTTTAAATTAATTTAAAGGCCACGTCAGATGCCACGTGGGCACAACTGTACAGTCAACGTGCGCTGCGTAGGCATCTTTGTGACATGGCTTTGGCTTAAATGGGCCCAGGGGTATTTTTAAAAGACAAAAAATTTTGCGGGGACTGATTTCTAAAAAAAAATTTACAAGGACGAAAACTTAAATGGACCATATTTGAAGGGACGGGTGCAATATTTAAGCCTTAAGAAAATAATGAAATGAATTATTTTTCTTTTGTATAAATAAAAAAAACTATGTAGCATAGAGACCGAAAAGAATAGCACAACACAACATAAAGCAAAATCAAGTAGGACAAATTTTTACGTTATTGAATAATTTTTTGTCTCATACGATTTTTTATGGACAAAAGACTATCTTGATATTTTATACAACTTGTATGTTGGACAAAAAGTTGCGTTGTGGTTTAGTGGGAGGCAAGAATTTCATTTCATGACATGTTCATGGCCTAATTTGTCATGTCTTTAAAACAGTTATACAATTTAAACACTGTACAACTGAAGTTGTCAAGTTCTTCATTTTTTTAGACAATCAAACGCATCTTGTTGAATAATAGAGAAAATATAGACATATGATGAAAATCGCGTGTCTGAATGCCACAGTGAAAGATTTATTATATAGGAGTTAAGTAGCATAGAGACTAAGCTACATGATATTCTATCCTAAGTAACTTAGAGAGTAAGCTAAAATATATTTACAACGTATATATAATTATTTACTGTTTTTTTTAAATATCAACACTCCCTCTCAAACTAGAGCATATAAGTCAAATGCGGCAAGCTTGCCGCATATATAACTTATTTTAGGACCTCGGAGAGATTTTGTAAAAAGATCTGTTAACCGATCATTTGAATTGACAAAGCTTGTGACAATGTCTCCTAATTCAATATTATCTCTCACGGAGTGACAGTCTATCTCAATATGTTTGGTCCTCGAGTGAAACACTAGATTTGAGGCAATATGCAACATGGCTTGATTATCACATATAAACGTCATTGGTCGTGCTTCTTCGAATTGAAGTTCCTTGAGTAACTACTTCAACCAAATAAGTTCACATGTTACTAGTGTCATGACCATATATTCTGCCTTAGCGCTTGATCTTGCAACTACATTTTGTTTCTTACTCTTCTAGGATATCAGATTTCCTCCAACAAGTACACAATACCCAGAAGTGAATCGTTATTCAATAGGTGAATCTGCTCAGTCAACATCTGAGTAACCAACTATCTGAGTATGACATTTATCCTCATAAATAAGACCTTTCCTGAAGCACATTTGATGTATTTAAGAATTCGAATTAAAGTATTCATGTGTTCTTGTTGATGAGAATTTATATGTTATATATATATATATATATATATATATATATGTATATATATATATATATATATAAAAAGAAAGTAACCTCTTTCAATTTTTTTGAGCTGATTTTTTCTCTTTCCAAAAATGCTCTCAATTTTAAATACAAATAACACATGTAACAAATATATAAGAATAAATTCAAATATTAAAAAAAGAGTTTAAATTTTTTTTTTTGTTGAGAAATGTTAACTCATACACCCGGACATTAGTTAAGAAATTATAAAGAGAAATATTTTCTTGGAAACCGTGCATGCTACTTTTTGAAACTTGAAAATGTGTTAATTTTGTCTTTTCTTATCGTTTTTAGTTGTTTAACTCTTATGGCACTGGTTAACATAACTCTTGTATCTTATATTGTTGGTGCCATTGAAATAGTTAATCATGATTGATTTGATTTGTTATAACTTGAAAACAACAAAAATTTATTTTTTTAGTTTTAATCAAAATCGAAATATAATAAAAAATGTGTTCACAATTTTCAAATGTTAGAGCAATAAATATAGCGGAAAGACGAACATATGAGTGCCCATTATTTCGCTAGTAAGTATAATATACATAGTAAAAAACAAATAGATTAATCCCAAAAAAATTGATAATTTTAACTAATGTCAATTTAACATGAATAATTTTATCCACTTTTTGTGATGAGTAAATAAAAAGAAACTCAAAAGTTTGAATATAAATTTAGAAAGTGACCCTTATAAATATGGAGAAAGAGAATACTCATTACTATTAATCAATGTGAAAAGACAGAAAGAAAGTAGAGAAAGTGAGAGGGGGAATCAAAGGAAGGAAAAGACAAAAGAAACACATAGCAAAACCAACACAACATGAGATCACAACAGAAGCTGTAGAAAACAATCATCATAGAGGAAAACAAAAACAAAAGAAAAGCATCATCACAATGCAAAATCCAGGAACAACAACAACAACATCACCAACAACACCAAAACCACAATGTTCTTCTTCTTCTTCACTTTCATTTCTCACAACAACGTTAATCAAAGACCCTAAACCAAAACCAATCCTCTACACATTCCTAGCACTCTCTCTCTTCTCCATCCTCCTCATCCTCTCTCTCACTTCATCTTCCTCTTCTTCAACCCACATCCGACCCGACCCATTTCTCTTCCCGACCCATCAAACCCACCGTATCATCTACGACCAAGATAAAACCAACCCACCACCACCTTCCATAGCATATCTCATTTCCGGGTCAAAGGGTGATTCGGGTCGGATCCTTAGGCTACTGTCTGCAACGTATCATCCTCTTAATCAATACCTTCTTCATCTTGACCCTTCTGCTCCTCAATCAGATCGTGAAAAGTTGGCTCTTGTTGTTCAGTCTAATACTGTTTTTGAAGCTGCTAAGAATGTTCATGTTATGGGAAAACCTGATTTTGTTTATGCTAAAGGCTCTTCTCCTGTTTCGTTTACTCTTCATGCTGCTGCTATTTTGATTCGTTTGTCTTTGAAATGGGATTGGTTTGTTAGTCTTAGTGCTGATTCTTACCCTCTTGTTACTCAAGATGGTATGGTATGGTTTTTGCTTTTGTTTTGTTTATTTTGTTTTGTGAAAAATATGTGTTTTTTGTGATCTGATGATGAATTTTTTTCTGGGTTTGTTAGATCTTCTCCACATCATGTCATTTCTGCCTAAAGATATGAACTTTGTAAATCATTCAAGCTATATTGGGTGGAAAGAGTAAGTTCATTGTTCTTTTGTGTTCAATTGTATATTTTTATGGTGGTTTAGGCATGTAGAGAGGAGGCCCGTGGATTTTGTAGTAAGGAGAGTAGATCAAACGGATGGGAGTCAAATCATCAGAGGCAAGAAAACCTAGAAAAATTGTAAGGAAGGATCTAGATATTAATAAGTTGGATAAAAATATTGTTTTTAATAGAACATTATGGCGTCGTTTGATTCATATAAACAATCCAACTTAGTGGAATAAGACTTTATTGTTGTTGTTGTTTCTAGTAGTCATAAGCTTTTGGTATTTAGTATACCGACACTTCACATTGAAGAAGAGTCTAGTGTCCAATGCGGTAACTAACACCGACACGACATGTGTTTACTTTTGATCACTTCCATTTTCTCAAATTATTACCAATGTCTGCGTGTTTGTGTTGTGTCTGCGTTTATGCTTTATAGTTAGCTTAAGTGAGTATAATCAATCATTGTATAAGTGGTTAATATAACATGTACATGCTTAACTATTTGTGGGTTTGGTGAAATATCAAGGCTTGATTTTCTTCTCTATCTACTCACTCAAAGGAGTCAATTACAAGGTTTTGGATTGGAAATTTGAATATTTAAGTGTTTATTGACTATGGAGATGATACTAAATTTCCATATGCTTTGATGGTCTAGGTCAAGGAAGTTGAAACCCATCATTGTTGATCCTGGTTTGTATCTTTCTGAAGGGACTGAAATGTTTTATGCTACTCAGAAAAGAGAACTCCCTAGTGCTTACCGCATGTTTACAGGTGTGTTTGGCTCTCCTTGTATTGTATCACTTTTATTTGATTATTATAGAGTGTGCCATCTTATTAAAGAGTACGTGAGTCATATATATGCATAATTAAAAAATGTGGACTTGATAGATAAGTGAGAAAATTGAATAGTGATTTCCTAATATCAGATGCAGAACAATTTTGGGATAGTGAAAATAGCGTCTTGGCTGTTGAGAGATTTTGAGAATGAAATGAGTTAGACAGTGAGAACGAAATGAGTTAGACATCAATTTACAAGAAATTTAGTGGCATATACTATGTAGTCTTTTTCCTTTTATTTAGTGTGAATTATATACTTTTGTTAGTGCTTAAATCTATTATTGTGTACAGTTTATGATGCAAATTTATAAGTATGTTTGGCTAAGACTGTTTGGGCAGGATTAGTGTTTTGGGTTCTATGGAGACTAGCTAGGGAAACATAAGTTAGGAATCTACTAGTGGTTTGATTGGATAAAATTTTAATTAAAAAAATAATAAAAAAAGGAAAAAAAATAGAAATGAAACTTAGGCACGACAATGGGGGTCTCTAAGTGATCATACCTATGGTTTATTTCTATATTAGAATTTGATATAGTTAGAGAAGAGAAAACAATTCCTGCTCATGATTCTTAGGCCCCTATATATAGGATATGATGAGTCCCGTCCTGTCACTACTGTGCACTGGAGAGCATCTCTGTGTGTGTGTGAAAATGATACTATGTCTTAATGAAAAGGAGATTATTCAAATCATTATACATGGTAACTAACTGGCTCGCGTCAACTTTTTCAAGAGTTCCAGATTAGACTCTACTTCCCCCCAAGTTCATGGATCCAAGTCCGGTCCTGGTCAATAATGCCACCTAGTGGTCATCCCAAGGTGATACCTTGGTGCCTAGGGCATTTGGCGAGTAGCCTATGTGAGAAAATCTTTTAAGCAAGTGGCCTGGAGGCAACCCTCTTTTGGTAGATAAGTGAGATGACCTTGGCTGTATTAACTCTGTCATTTCTCCTGAGTTTTCCAGTTTTCTTATGAAGAAAGACTGGTTTGTAGAACCTCTTATGGTTGGCAATGCCTGAAAATTCTTGGAGTGGCTTATTTATCACCAGAAATTAAATTAAATAGATTATTTTAAAATTCTGGGCAACAATAGGAACTGGAAATTATACGGTGTCTGTTGGTGCTACTGCTATGAGGCATAGTACAATAGCTTATTTGTGAAAGACATTACATAGTTGACTAAACAGCTGTTTCTGTATAGCTATTTGGCCACATGCTAGTGTGCTTGTGAAGTTAATTGGGTTACATGACATATATAACCCTGTCTCAAAAACAGGAATCTCTAAAACTGACTAGATTTTGAATTGGAAGGGAATTGATGGGTTATTTAAGTACTAATTAAGGATTTCAATATATTTACATGAACTTTCTCCCCTGGAACAGTACTTGACTCGCAAATTGCAACCATGTCTTTCCCCCCAATATAGTGACTTATTCCCTGTGAGATTTCATGTTAATTGCACAGCACATAAAATTTTGGAATTTAATCATTATATCAACATCAATCATAAATATTCTATTGTTTCTTTGATAAATGGACAACAAAGTTTTTGCACTATCAGTAAACGTGAAAGTGGTGTATCATTTTATGATAGAAAAGTTTTCAATTTTCACTTGAAATGATACGAGTTGGGCAGTGAGAGTTATCACTTCTTTGAGGTGCATTAGCTCTGCAGTTACAGGGGTCATCTTCTGTAATAGTTCTGGTTCAATCAATAATACACTGTTCTGTTTGTCTTTAATTCGAGTTCCAATCATAGTCATTGCAAGATTCTATTACTTTTTGTTGAGAAGTTTATTTTTACTGACTTGTTCTTTTCTTGTGCAGGTTCATCTTTTTCTATGTTAAGTCGTAATTTTATGGAGTTTTGCATTTTAGGAGTAGACAACCTCCCTCGGATTCTACTGATGTATTTCTCAAACACACCATCATCCCTGTCCAATTATTTCCCTACAGTTCTCTGCAATTCTCGCCAATTTAACAAGACAGTCATAAATCAGGACTTGTTATATTCTATTTATGATAGCCATAGAAACGATCTTCGACCGCTCAACTCAACGAATTTCAATGACATGATTCATAGTGGAGCCGTCTTTGCTAAAAAATTTCAGCCAGATGATCCCGTTCTCGATCTCATCGACCAAAAAATTTTGAACCGAGGTCCTGGATCGGTTGTTCCTGGTGGATGGTGTTTAGGTGAGCCTGGGAACAACACATGTTTAACATGGGGTGATGCCAGTATCTTGAGACCCGGTAAAGGGTCTAAACGGCTTGAGAGAGCAATTGTTGAATTGCTGTCAAATGGCACTTTCCGATCTCGACAGTGTATATAGGAATGATCTTTCTCCAGCCTCATGTCACATAATGTAACAAAATAGAAAAAGAAACCCAAAAGGATCGATACGAACGATAAGAATCAACTGCTTGGTCCTTAGTTTATCTAGTGGGATAGCAAGTTAAGTATGAGTATTAATTATTTGTATTAGTCTAATTAAAATTTTGTAATTCTGATGTTTTTATTTTAGAATTTAATGTGGCTATGTGGTTGTCCATATAGCATGATATGTTTGTTTCATCCTTAAAAGTTGTAACACAAACTCTGGATGTGAATTCTTTCTTAATCATCAAGCAATACAGCTTTGTAGCTTATACTAAGAACAATAAACAACAATTAATGTTTTTTTTTCACATGGATGTTAAATCATGATTATAATACAAATATTAATTTTGTAACACAGTATACCACGACCTTATGTTTGGGAATGTGCTGTAATATTTAGTTCCAACTATGGTTATAAAGAGGCAACATACATTGAAACTAACTTCACAATGACAACAAACCAGGAGCACCTCAGTACCTATATGCAAACCAAAACTTATAATATCATGTACTGCTACTAATGTCACCGATAAACTAACAAAATCATGGAAACAAGCAATGTAGCCATGTGTAATGACTACATATGAAACAGAGATAAGAGAAATGCTAACAACGTTCTCATAGAGACAATTAGAAGCACTAAAAGATAATGTATTGTCATTAACGATTTTCGACAGACAAAAACAAAACAATGAAACAAATAAAAAATTAAAGAGGTACTGTGCAATCTCATATCTTCACTTTAAATTCTTCGCTTATAGATTCTGAAACTTCCTTGAAATTTCTATCAGTTTCACAGTTAACAAAGAAGTTTTAACTAAGCAAGATTTTGGACCGAATTCAACAAAGGATTAACATACCAACATCTAACCCTGATATTGCGGTTGAATCCAATTGTCTTAACATCCCTTTCACAAGTAGGGATAAGAATCTTCACCCTTCGAGCAAACGTAAACACATCAACATCATCTGGTGTCCTTTCATATGATTTCACATGCGTCTCATGAACATACTCAAATATTTTAACATTAGGATCAAATGTCACTTTCTTTTTCTTCTTTTTGATGTTTAAGGAATAAGAAGAAAGAGACGATGATGATAAATGAGAAGAAATGATAGAACCCATGGATTACTTGCAATGTGTTTTGGAAACAATTCAGGTTTAGGGTTTAGCGTTGAGATGAACGTGTGTTGTGTGTTTTTGTGAACACTCAAATCCCACTTACCCTTTTATATATGTATCACACTATCAGTTTCCTCGTTTGTTCTCAATCTTTGTCTATAAGTCTTCTTACTAACTGTTATTTTTAGATCACAGATGGCAATAGTGTTAAAAAAACTTTTCCTACCTTTTATATTTGGTCTCAATCTTTTTCTATCAAATCTAAATAATATTAGATTTGTGTTGTTTTTTCGGCCTGTTATTAGATTTTGGTTTTATTATTAAAAAAAAAGATATTTATTTTACTAAACAGTAGTAGATATGTTATGTTTGTATTCTCTTAACGCCTATTTTTCCATGTGATTAAATATCTAAATGCACTTAAAAAAATCCAAATAAATTATACTTTTTAATCATATAATAACAACAACTAGAAGGTCCTTTTCCTTTTAAAAAAAAAAACTAGAAGGTCCTTTTCCTTTTAAAAAAAAAACTAGAAGGTCCTTTGTCAAAAAAAAAACTAGAAGGCTTAATAAAAAAACAATTAGAAAATTATTCCCTATAAAAAATATTACAAGGTTGTTTTTTTCCGCTCAAAAAAAAAAAAAAAGAACTAGAAGGTTATGACTTTTGTCTCTTTTGACAAACTTATATTATTGTTGGTTTAATTTTATTTTTTTAACTTCCATAATAAGCATTATGAAAATTAAATTATTTCTTTATGGTTGTTAAATTAAATTTTAATTATTTCAATAGAACTATGAACATTTAAGTATCTATCAACGTAATTGCATAAACTAATATCTCAAAGTAAAAACTGAACTTAAGATATTGACATCAACCAACAGGTAAATAGATTTCAGTTTACCAAAAAATATCATAATTTTCAACACTTTTGTACCTTCAAAAAAGAAAAATACTTTATTACCTTCAACTTAAAAAATTCAATGCAAACCAATCACAAAACACTAGGATTGAAATCAAAATGGATTTTCTAAAAAGTGACAACACATAAATGTTCCATTAACAAGTTTTCATTTCTAATGAATGGATAAAGTCTTAAATATAGTTTCATTAATACAACAAATACACATTACAAAAGCTAGTCTCAAGAAACTATTACACAGCTTTCTACTCAAAGCCTGGCTCTAATGGCAGATATCATGCTTCTTATTCCCTAACCATCACCATGTCAATAATTTGCTCCTAAGGTTTAGTCAATGAAATAGACAAACTTGAAGAATGAATTATTTTTCTATGTTCTCTCATCATTGGCTCCGCGTTCGAGCATGTATCCTCCTTATTTCCATCAATGATATATTGTACACACACAAAAAGAAATAGGGCTTGGCAGAAATCAAAAAACACCGAAAAAGGTGGCTATAGCAAAAATTAGAAACAGCCCTCCACCCAAATAACCAACCTGATGAAAGATAAAGTGACTTAAATTAGATATCAAATTAAAATATAAAGCATTAATCAGAGGTAAGGACTTATACCAGTTTTTCAGAAATGTAGTTAGCAAGGAGTGATCCTCCAACAATAGCAATGCATGTTGCTAGTAAGTGTCCAGCAATAGCTCCACTTGCCACACCCCAAGGAGACTGTAAAGAATAAGATATTACTAAGAATAATATAGACCTTGCTTGGATAAATAGCTTAATTAAGCACTTATACTATAGGCGCTTATCATATAAGTGCTTATCTGTAAGCTATTTCTATAACAAAAGATAAAATAAAGTTAAACTGTTTTCATGTAAACTGTGAGCTATTTTCATGTAGAACTTGCAGAAAAAGTTATTTATAGCTTATGGTTATGTCATAAGCTATTTCCATAAGCTCTCTCAAACAGTCTCAGAAGTGTTTATGTCAATAGATAAACTCAAACATGCCAATCCAAATAGGCCCATATAATGCAAAAACTGTCAATGTGTTATGTCATAATCTAAAAGTGCACCTGAGCAGCTGCGAGAGCGATTGTTGCAAGCATTGAACGGTCTCCCCATTCCTAGGCAAATGAGTCAGCAAATTAAAAATTTATGCCTGATAACATAAACAAATACAAGTACTTGATTCTGATATGATGTGTTGATTAATCACAACTTGATATCTAAAGTTCAGCTGCGAGTAAAAGTAATGCATTACTACACTTAATGCTTTGTTATGTTGTTATAGCGATGATTTTATAGCCAAATTATGAATTATATGCTAAGCTGTTTCATAATACAAAAGATCAGAGAAAAAGGAGCCTTACAGCAAAAAATACAAGACTGAACGATTTCCAAATAATCTCAAGAGGATTCGTAAGCCGTTGCGATGCCTGACGATATTTCGGAACCACATGGTTAGAAGTATAAATGAAAGTTGAATTGCCAATATCAAAGTAATATAATTCAACCATATATCCCATCTAAACATATCACTGAATTGTTACAACTTATAAAACTTGACGAGAAAAAAGATTCATAACCACAGACATTATTATACATTATTATATATGTGATTCAAACCTTTTCTTTCACAAGCTCCTCTGCTTCAGCTAGTTCATCAAGTTCAGGACTGCTGTTATCACCATTTTTAACAACCTTTGAAGGAAGATCCCATGCGTCTTTTATTGATTTTAGGCCAAAAAACAAAAGAAGAGTTACTGCTGCATATTCTCCGATCGGCAGGGCTGTAGGTAGACCAGACAAAGCAGAAAAGATCAGTTATAGTCATAACAAATGTATTCATTGTAATTTGAACAAATACTGAATTCCAGAGAGGTGGCATTGATGTCCATGAGCTACGATATCTCAAGCTCACAAAATAGAATTCCAAAGAGAATGCAGAACAAAGAGATATCGTTGATGAAAAATTGAGATATATATGTTATTACTGAATCAAGTTATGGATTTAATTGGTGCTCAAGTATTTATTGGAAAATGAGAATAAACATTGAAAAAAGTTGCTAGTGTAGAGTTCCAACTCATCCACAGAATAACAATATATTAGCACAAACAAAACAAATTACAATAAATGAGTCCTTAAGAATTATGCATCATCTATAATTGAAATCCTGCACTTAAAGACATACTGAAATACAGGAAATATTTTAGAATGAAAAAACAGCCTATTTGAACTTACTTGTTTGGAATTGAGCAGGCACTGATTGAAAGATACGGCCAATTACAACAGATAGGATTGACATGAGCGCCAGAGCACCCATTGATCCTAACAAAACCTGGTCATTATATAAATTATAAGTTTAAATATATTAAATCATGTTCCGAAATATTAATTACACTGAATTATGATAATCAGCAAGTTAAACTATGAGCATTAATTGGTAAGAAAGTCCTAAAGGAGTATGGCGCTAGATAATTGATTAAAAATTTGATGATTGAACTTTGTAATTCCCTAACAAGTTAGGTAATATATAAAAGAGAAGTGGTGACTTGCTGACTTCTACACAAGTTAATATGGGACTTATTGGAGCTTAACTACTGGCATAAGCACTTGTGAGACTTTTCGAGCTTATGGAAACAACTTATGACATGTTCATAAGCTATTTTCAGCTTATTTACAAAAGATCTCCAGAATAGCTAATGAAAACATCTTATAATTTATATGAAAATAATTTGACATTACTTTATCTTTTGTCATAGAATTGCTTATACACAAGCACTTATATTATATTATACTATGATCACTTAGTTAAATTGTTTATCCAAACAGCACCTACAAGTAAAGTCAGGAATGCATGGTTTATACAGGAAGTCAGAAACAGTGATGGAGTGAAGTTGTTTTTCTAGGTTTAAATGTGGATATCTAATTAGTAGTATAGGTACAATCAATTGGCGCGCTAATCAGTAATCACTAGTACATAGCAAATGGATTTCCGATTAATATTTATTTATAAATGTTAACATGACTCGGACACTCCAGTGACTTAAGAATATGCATTCTTGTCAATTTTTGCATTAAGCCTTTACCACATAGCCTAGTAGAGACTCGTGAAAGTACACAGGAAACAGACGAATTCACTAGTCTATAACAGGAAATGAACTAAAGTGAATAGTAATTTCAATCATGAAATGTAGGAAGTATATAAGCAACAAATTATAACAACAAAATAAAGAAATATAATATATATATATATATATATATATATATATATATCATCACATCAATAATGGGATTGTACTGTAGTGAAAGCTGGGAGACTGGAGAGAAAAATATTGAAAAATAAGTCAGAAGACTTACCAATCCCTTTTCATATTGCATTGCCAAGAGTGCAGCAATAAAGAATGTCTGATCACAAGATAAAAGTTAACTTTAGCTCCATGAATACATATAATTCTAATGAATGTTCATTGGATAATTAAACCTTACCAATTCTACATACTAGCAAAGAAAGATTAAAAACAAAACAAAAACATATTCTAAATTTATAATCCCTGTAAGATTTTCATTACTAACATCAAAGTTCCGCTGATCCAAATTCCGGATAACTGAAAATGTGACTATTCTTTTAGTTGCTTACTTGTTTATTAAGTTTCCTTTTGTTACTGCAGAATCTGCTATTTTGGAGAAAAAGTGTTTTAGGGGGCTAAAGATGCACCAAGGATACATATCATACATAAATAATTTGTTGCAGAGTGCACGTTTGTGTCCCTCACCAAGCGTAGTGTAAAGGATTAGCATATTCGGAAAAACCTCAGTAGTATAATATCTTCAGAATATTTTATTACAAAAGACCCACGCCCGGTGTAGGAAAAAATATTTTATCCTTTGATACTGCTTTCTATTAACCCATTAATTATAAGGGTCTTGTTAACTAGTGCCCCCGGGGCACTAGTTAAGAAAGTTAAAAGTAGAAATTTTCTATTAAAAACTATAACTTTTTGACTTTCATAAAGTAGAATATTCCACTTTTCATCACTTCCCAATGCAAAACTTCTATATTAGTCTCCTTAACTAATGCCCCGGGGGCACTAGTTAACATTTCCCTAATTATAAATGTTGACTAACCACGAGCCAACTTGTTAGGACCATTGATGGGGTCATGAGCTTGGATGATCAGGTAGTACATCAGCCAAATAGGCCAAAATTGTGAAGTCTATACATGTATACATAAGGATGAATAAGAGGCAAGAGAAAAGTGATAGGTGGATGAGAGAAAGAATGGGAAATAGAGTGTGAGAACAATTATGTTATATAGGGAATCAAGTAAGGAGAGAGGGGTCATTGCGAGATAATCATTTCTCTCACTGATCCTCCATGTTATTACCTTTTCTCAGTTATACTGTGATTTGGTTTGTAACAAATGGCCCCGCTTGTTGGATATCACAAAGGGGAAATATCTTTTTCATTGCCAAGGATCAACATTTTAGCAGAAACAAATGCCACCCAAGAAGATGGTGTCCAAAGCAGGCAGGAACACTGGAAAATGAAATTGTGAATCTCAAACGGACCTTGTCAATATGCAAATGAAAGCAGGAAAATCCAGGAGCAATTGATTTTGCAGATCACACAAAGTAAGGAGATCGGGAACAGTGATAAATTGGTGAAGAGGAAGAATTCACACAAGGAGACTTCGGAATTCGGATAGTCTTCAGGGCAACGTGTTCGAAAAGTTCAGTCCACCATTGAAAAAGTTCAAATTTCCAATGTTAACTGAGAATACCACACGGGATGGATCACCTGCGCCAACGTTTATATCCGATTCTAAGACATGATTACTGTCTTAGAATCGGGTTACAGCGACTAGCCCAACCCAATTCATACACTTCGCATGGAAAGTAGAACCCAGAGAAGCATCGAAGTGGATCTAGTCCGAAAGTAGATCTCAGCCTCTCAGGCAAGAGCGCACAGGCACAGGATCACAAGACAAAGGTGTGAGACATTTGTCTTACTAGGAGATCACTGACAGAAGGCAGAAAGGACTCTATTACAAGTGTTGAGGCCCTTACAACTCCCGCCATCAGTGTTCGAACCGCCATTGAGCATCACAATGATGGATAAGAAGGACGTAGAAGAAGAGGGTGAGGCCAATATCTTGGGTGCTGAGATAGAGGACACAGAACAAGAGGAAGATGATATGGCATGATATGATGAGCTTTAACTAGTTGTTCCCAGGGAGCTAGAGTCGACCAAAAACAATGAAGCTCAAAGAATGCATCTGTGGGGTGCCCATTCTCATGTTGGTCGACAGTGGAGCAACACTCAACTTCATCTCCAACAGTGTAAGTGGCGGCTATGATCTGACTGTGTAGGAGATGGATATGCACAACCATAGCCCAAGGAGCATGCAAGACGAGTGTGTGGCCATTGAATTAGGAGAAATGAAGATTGCAGTGGGTACTTTGTTGTTTGATTTAGATTGCATAAATGTGGTACTGGGTTCAGGGTATGGATTAGTTAGCTTCTAATGGAGTTATGCCCTGAGAGCAGTTGAATTTCTCCCTTATGCATTTTCCTTTCATCATCAATAATACACTATAAATCAACCCTGATTCTAATCCATTTATTACCTTTTCTATGTTATACAGCGATTTGGTTTGCAACACAGTTTCGCTTACAGACATAAAATAAATTTAAACAACTCAATTCGATCTTTGAGATGCTGAAGAAGTAGTATATTGGTTGTTCTCACCAAAATCTCAGATATGTTCCATCTATTTCCAGTTTTTTATGTTAGAAATAAAAATCCTATTATCGAGCCTTCTCTTGACAGCTTAAACTATTACAAAAGTTGATTCCTAATATCGTATAGAGTTTCTATGACTAAGCGGAGAAGAATTTGATCTTTGCGAGACCATCATCCTTCATAATTAAGTTAATAATCAACACAGCATAGATAAACATATCCATGTTGTTTGCTTTAATACCAAAATGTTCGTGCATGATGGACGTTTTATACTTAAGTAGATTAAGCCTCTAAGAAAAGAACATAGTGTCTTGATAATAACAACAATAATTACCTTGTCACCGATCTCAGAAACAAATATTAATGTAAATGCAGCAGTGAATCCTGATTTTGCAATTGCTGCGAGAATTGATGAAGGTCCTCCTTTCACAAAGGCTATTAGCGAAAACACGAGAGCACATCCAAACAGCACAAAAGCTATAGAGACAGGATAAGGAATCTGAGTAGGTTTCACACTGCCAACCCAAAAAAATATATACTTTTATTAGAATTGTAATAGGGCCATAAATGATCAAACTCACATAACATAAAAAAATTCAATTGAAAAGAACCTAATGACATGTTAACTCATTCGACAAAATTAACCTACATAATCTGCAGAATGAATTGAAGAGTTATTCTCTTTGAAAGCATTCCACATGTGTGATATTAGGGAGCAAGGGGACCTATGCAACTAATCCTTAATTGTTTCCAATGGTGATATGAATATTACTAATTGACATCTCAAATCATTACCTTCGATATTCTGTATCTCTTTTATCCCACGCAGGCTAAGCCAGTATGTGACATATTGCATGGAGGAACATAATTTCCTCCTAAAGAGAGAAGTATCTGAGATTATTTGGAATAAATAACATAAAATCCCTATTTCCCAGCATCCACGAGTAAAAAAAAAATTATCCCTCCACTAACATTTCTAACAACTAATTGATACATTTGCTACAACAATTAATTGACGAGGAGAAAGAGTACGGAGGAGAGGAACCAGGTTTATTGACACAAAGTACATGTTTCTAATTTCAGGATTTTAACGTTACGACTAAGGCCAAGCTCCAATTTGATAACAGTATCAATTGTTCTACGATGCATATATTAAAAGTGACAAGTTTGAATTCAAAAGCCAGGGTTTCACAGGAAGTTATAATCATAAAAGCATCCATTATGCCAACAAAACAATGTTAACACCAAAAGTTAAATCCTGACAAGTTCCTAAGCTACTTGGTCATCTCACTAGCACATGTAAAGCTCTAAATGGCAATCTCTGACACAAACAAACGAAATCAATCAAATGAAACTCACACTTTAGATGAACTGTCATCGACAGAATTTCTTTCAGAGACATTCTGGCTGTCTTTCTCATTATTGCTTCCATAATCCCCCGATCCAACGCTAACATTTGATGCTTGGGCTCGAATTGTTCCACGGGCCAAGCTCAACCCCAATTTCTGTCTGCATCTTACTATATATAATTTAGGCAAAATGTTACTCCTTCGCAAAACAATCGTAAGTACCAATAACATAATGTATATATTTAAAGCTAAGTACCATTTCCCATTAAATGTAAGAAAACATATAATCCACGTATGATCAACACATTTGGTCGCTAAACTATCACTCTCTCACCAATTTAGTCCCTAACCTATAGAAATATACTAAGTAGTCCCTAAACTATTACTAATCCATCAAATTAGTTCCTCATTTCGCTTTTAAAATAAAAGAATGAAATAGAATTCACGAACTATCCTGATGGATTAAACATTATTTGATATTTCAAAAAAAATTAAAAGAACAGCATGATAAATAATCATATAATACTAAGTCCTCCCCTCCATCCAAATTGTGAGAAAGTGATAATTTAAGTACCAAATTCATGGTTTATTCCTTTTTTTTTTAAGAATATGTAACTTAAAAAACATATTTTTCTTATTAACCACCCAAATTTGGATTTGACCCACTTGAATTGGATATCCAATTGCACAGAATCTTGGCATACATTGATGATTGAACCAGTAGTTTCTAGAACATAACAAAAAACTAAATGTGAAGTTTAAACAAAATAGTAAGATAAAAACATGATGCTTGAAACTTCAATCCAAGTCAAACCAAGATATTGAAAAAACTTACATGGAGATAAAGTGGTGTTTGTAGAGAAATAAGTACAAGATGGTAATGCATTCAATATTGCAAATGAAAGAGGAGGTTTTCCCTTTGGAATCAAGGGTGTATGAGAACCTAAACCTTTCATCTTTTTTTTTTATGAAACTTCTTCTACAATTTCATTTTTTTTTATGTGTGGTTGGGATTTTGGGTACTGCAAAAATCGAATTTTTGTTACAAAGTTTGAAACTTCGAATGGAACTATGTTGTCTTGCTAAGCTAAGGTTGTCTTGTTTTTGTGTTGAACTTGAGTCGTGTTAATGTATGAGGTAGTTCTTGAACTGCCACGTATGTAAAGGGATATAATATAAATCACCATGGTCTGTGTTGAATACAGAAATTACGAAATGTAAAATAGTTTTTTTTTATTTTAAATCAAGTAGTCTAATATCCAATATTCCTATCAACCGACCTAAGCTTATGGTAAAATAGTTTTTTAATCAAGCTTAAATATGATTTCCGTCAATTTGGGTTAGTTTTGGTTTTCGTCCCTGCAAAAAAAACAAAATTGAAATTATTTTTTGTTTTAAAAAGGTTCATGGCCCCATATTTTTGCTGATATGGCATGAATTTCAATACGTGGTGCTAACTGTGCAACTTTTGTCATGTGGCGCTGACGTGACAGTTCACATAATTAAAAAAAAATCTGAAAATAAATTTAAAAATCATAAAAAAAATTAAATAGACATTTCTGAAGAAAAAAAATTCGGAAAATTTTTGACAATTAATTTTTTTTAATTTGAAATTTTTTTTTTCTTCATATTTAAAAAAAATAAAAAATTATATGATTGAAAAATTATTTTCAGTTTTTTTAATTTAAAAAATATTTTCAAAATTTTAAATTAAATTTAATGATGTGGACTGACACGTCAGCGCCACGTGGCAAAAGTTGCACAGTCAGCAACTGCCACATGACGAATATCATGCCAAATCAGCAAAAATGTAGGGTCAGGGACCTTTTAAAACAAAAAGATTGCAGGGATGTTTTTCAAAAAAAAAAATTGCAGAACGAAAATCATATTTAAGCCTTTTAATAATTTAAAAATAATCCAAAGAAGAAATAGTTTGTTTAGTCTATAAAGTCTAACTTAATCGGCAATATCGGTATTTTTAAGTTGGATGTATTCATTTATGTTTTAATTTGTGACGTTTTGAAATATTTGTTGTTTCTCACTTTGAGAAGATGTTCAAATCTCAGGATGTGAAGCATGTATTAGAATGAACTTTGAATTTGATACAAAAAGAGATTGGTTGAATGTGTCTGCTTCTGAACCATCAAATAAAAGAGTTAAGAGGTAGAAAAGATGACGCAAAACAATTTACAAAAAGAGGATTAGTGAAGCTTTACAACTAATTACACAATGACCCAAAAAGATAACATTTGCATTTCCTTTACTTTTTCAAGTCTTTTTTACTTGTCCCATCGAGAGACAGTTACTTTTTCTTGCAAAAGAACTCATCTTGTTCATTAAGCAACCTATGAACATGATGAGCTTTTATTCACTTTTTTGAAAACAATATACACAACATGTCCTAGAATTTCTGGTTTGATCATGCTTGTAATAACCAAAACCAACCCTTCTTGTGATTTCGATCTTGCAATTGATCAATTTCATCTCACAATGACCCATCAATTAGAGTATTGTACGTCGTCTTAATTACTCTGACAACAACAACTTTATTATTGTACCAAGGCTACCCCTTTATTAAAATAATGGTACATTGTAAAAAAAAACAAAGATAACGGTGTTCATTGTAAAAAAAAAAAAAGCAATATGCACAACATGTCCTAGAATTTTTGGTTTGATCATGCTTGTAATATTCAAAACCAGCCCTTCTTGTGATTTCGATCTAGGACATGTGTGCATATTGCTTTCATAAAAGTGAGTAAAAGCTCATTAAGTTCATAGGTTGCTTAATGAACAAGACGGGTTCTTTTGCAAGAAAAAGTAACTGTTTATCGACAGGGCAAGTAAAAAAGACTTGAAAAAGTAAAGAAAAGATAAATTGCATTAATGTAAAGGTGGTTCGACAAATCATATTACATACATTTTCTATAACTCTTTTCTCTCTCGCGCGGTACTTCGAGTGTTTTAGAATTTCTATCAGTGATTTGCAACCTATTTTCCATATGGAAAACTACTATTTATACATAGTTAGATAACTGAAAAAGGCAAACTCCCACGATCAGCACTTCTTTGCATCGGACAACTACTTGTCTCCGACGTTCTCCACTAAAGGAAACCGCTTCTTGTTGGATTCAAATTCTTCCTGCCTCGATGGTAACTGCTTTGGCTTGGACAAACTTGCATCTTGGCTTATGTCTTTTCGAACCCTGAAGCCTTAGATTCTTGCACACGCTAAGTCCAAACTCTGTCAAGATCCTCATACTGAAGAAAAGTCTTTGATTCCTGAAAAGTCAAAAGTCAACAAATATTGACTGTATTAATTGAGCTTATTGAAATTACAGGCTAACAAACAATTTATGAAATTCCTTAAAAAATAGTTTATAAAAAAAGTACTTATTCAATCCACTAGTCTAGCTAAACGGGCAAACATGTCAACATTGTTTATTCACTTATATGTATGCGTAAGTTTCTAATGGCTTTGCTACTTCGTCTACAAGAAAGTAAGTAATTAAGCAATATGCATAGATATATTTGGACCAATGATTTTTGGATCAAATTTTGACATGAAATTCCATCTTCATCCTTTTTTCTCTATTTCAATCTAAATAAATGATTTTCACATAAGTCAACAATACCATCTCTCTCATTTATGTCGAGCGGATCCCATTAATTTATGAATGGTAGTAATATGGTAACATAAGGTTAGCCGTTGAAAGGAGAAAGATGAACTAAAAAATCTCCTCACAAGATTATTAATGTTCATTAAGTCAAAAGAAGGAAATCATAATTAATATTTTCACCATAATTCTCTCTCTCTCTCTCTTCCCTTTCTCTTGTGAGACGTCGTCAAAACCCTAGTTTCTTCTCCTTCATCCATCAAAGAGGGGTGATTTAGGGTCAATTTGACCCAAAATCATCCCTCTAACTCGTTTTTCTCTTTCCCTTTTACTAAATAAGTGTTTTTCACATCTATTTTTTTTTGTGTGATTTCTTGTCTTCGTGCGACGTTGTTTTGTTCGTCGTCTTTGTGCGACGTTGTTTGTCTTTCTTGTTTCATTCAGGTTTTTGTTCGGTTCAGATTGTCAGATCAGCTTCGATCTAGTGAAGATCAAATCAATGATTTTGGCGTCGTCAACGTTGCAGATCTAGAGACATGAGTATTTGAGAGACTTGAAAATAGTCCTATGGGTAGGTTTTTGTACTTTGTTGTTTTATGCTATTAACATGGATGTTGTGAGCTCTAAAAAAATGGATGTTGTGAGTTTATTTGCACATTCATCCTTCTTGTTTTTAGCCAATTTGAATTGTATCGATGTACTCTATCAATTTGAATGAATGTATAATTTTTTTTGAGTAAAAAAAAATTAATATTGTAACCCATGATTTTTTTTTTGTTACAATTGTAAACATGATTAGATAGATGAGATTACATGATTATTAATAAGACATAAATCTAGTCATTTAATTTAGATAAAATGAAGGTTGAGGATTTAGAGTAACTTTTTAGCCTTACTCTTGGAGTCAATATATTCTCCTCTATTTTTTTTCTATATATTTATTAATCTTTTTTTACAAGATTTATTAATCATTTATTTCACCATGATTAGAGGATTGAATTAATGAAATTATAATGCCGAGGTTTTGCTCACTTGATCTCCAATTTAATTCATTAAATCATAATGTATCAAAAATATATATATAAAAAAAGGGCAATGATAACCAATATCCCGAGGCACGGTTAAGGAACAATTAATTCATGGATCACATTTGTTTTTACATTAATTAAAGTGAGAAATTAATCAAGTAATTAAAATTAGTAAATGTTGTATTCAATACTCTCTCAATTACACATTTAATAATTTTGTATTTGATATTTTAATTGGATATGTTTTATTTTTGGAATTGCTAATTTATTTTGAACTTTATAATATCTTGTCTTAGTTTAATTATTTTTACAACTTTTAATTAAAAAAACTGAAAGAAAACAATAGACTTTTTTCATAGGAAAAATTTTGGATACAACTTTTGCCTTTGAAATAAATAGGATACAGCTTTGGAAAAAAATCACGGAAAAAAATTCAAGAAGAAATTGAAAGGAAAGGAAAGGAGTTGCGCGTGTGTGTGTGTCTATATATATATATATATATATATATATATATATATATATATATATATATATATATATATATATATGGGAAATAACTTTGCTTTTGAGATAGTATTGAATACAACATTTATTAATTTTAATTATTTGACTAATTTCTCCCTTTAATTAATGTAAAATAAGTGTGATCCATAAATTAATTGTTCAGTGTCCCGGGGCACCGGTTAACGGTACCTATAATAAAATCATAATGTAGGAGGATAAAAGTAGAGAGAGACAAGAAACCAAGAAATTTTTGTAAAAAAAGAAAAATAGAAACCAAGAAATGTTTGACTTAAATGATTATTTAATTGCTTTATTAAAAAAAAATTATTTAATTGCTAAATCATCAAACCATATAGTAGTATCCCAATATTTGGTGTTACTTGAATTAAAAAAGTTCCTTATACTCCTACCCACTTCCACGAAAATGAGCCTTTAACTTTTTCACTTGATCAAGATCAAGGAGAGTAGTTTGTGCAACTACATTTGAAGGCAAATTATTGGCAAACAATTGAAAGACGAAATCGTCTGATGTGATGTTTGCATGGGGTTTACAAGGATAGCTTGAGTTGGTGTTTGGGGCTTTTAAATCTGCAACGCAAAAATCATTGATAGAAGCATAAGAAATAGTGAATGAGCAAAGCGTGAAAAAAGGAAAAGTATGTTAATAATATTCATCATATTATTGGATGATGATAATTAGCTATTGATAATAAATTTGGTACTAGGTATTGTTGGGATTGACTCACTGTTTATAGAGAGAAAGGAAGTGTGAAAATGTAAAATTCTGTCATAATCAATCATTTGAAGGGAGGGGGATTAAGAGAATATAAAGTAATAAAAGTTTGATTTTATTGCTACAATGTCATGATTTTGCTATTTTGAAAATTTACATTTAATATTCACAATGTATATGTGTCTTTATTTTTTGGACAAAATATACGTGTATTTATTTTTAAGGAAAAATATGCGTGTATTTGTTTACCTTTTTACTTCATTACTATTTCTTTGTATCTAAAATAAAACATGTGAATTGCATTAAAAAAAAAGTGAACATAGTAGTATCTTTGAATTATGATTGGCTATGTACATTATGAAATTATTGAACTTTATGTTATGTTTTTGTAGTACTTATCTAAAATTCAAATTAAATTGTAAATCAATTTTGTCAACTAAGCTTCACGGTAGATAAGAATTTACAAAAATGGCTGAACAAAAATTGCATTATTTTTCATTCCAATATTATATTGCAAGTTTATTATTAACAGGTGATGCAAAATATTAACTGCTGAAATAATGCTTAAGTTTTCCCGGTTTGAAGATATGGTAAGGTAGTGTTTGTTTCACACGCACGAGTAGACACCAATAAATACAACAATAAGAAAGGGGTGAGAAATTCAGCCATAACATATTATTAGGAAAACACACACAAATCATTAAAATAAAAATAATAAAAATATTTTGTTGTCGTAAGGACATCGACCAATATTTTATCCTCAACGGATCACTCATTTCATCATCTCACTCCATTCCACGAATTTAACATAAAAAACAAGTATCATCATTTAAATGCATGTGGACTCATTCTAAGACCTATATGAATGTGGTAACACACCTACTCATCGTTTTGTCAGAGTTATATCATCGAACTTTTCTCGTCATAATTGTCAGAGTTATATTATTGAATTTTTCTCGTGATAATGCACGGCGCCATGCCCTAGACTCTATATGGACGCGAATAATTAAATTCGGCAAGTATTACACATATACGCTTAATCACATAATTCACATATTAATGCAAGACTCCTCCCTAAAATGCACAACTCTAATACAAACACACAAATCATCACCAACTCTTATCATCATCATTGACAACATCATCACTCTCATTTTTTTTTATTTTGTAGATAGGCGAGATGGCAAAGCCATCATAAACTCACACACACAAAGTGGAGGTATCAGGGTTCGAACCCGGACTTATGGGACATCATCACTCTCATTATCATCATAAATTAACCATCAACACTCTCATCATTATAATTTAATCTCCATCATAGATAAACATCATCACTCTCTTCATTATAATAGTATAGTTATCGTTATTCTCATCATCACTAAAATATAATTATTATCATCCTCATTTTCATCATAATTTAATCATCATCACTCTCATCGTATTTATTTATTATATATATATATATATATAATATTAATCGTCAACACTCTTTGTCATAGTTATATGATTCCTCATCATTACTCTCTATCAACCGTTTATATCACCACTTATTCTCTTCATTAATCCAAAACTTACGCGTGACTCATTTCTACATCAACATCCCTCTATTTTATTTTATTATTCATCTTACGGACATACTTTATCCCATCATCTATTCTAGGCTCTCTATATACTTTACTTCTGATAGTATAACCTATTACTCATTTTTAGTCTCAAGATGTATTCCTATTCATTATAATTACATATAATGTCTCCTCTTTATATAACTAGGTTCTTCCTTACCATCGTCGTTAACTCTTCCTAATTATTCTTCTCATTTAAAACGACTTTATATCTTATTATCATGTAATCACATTCGTCGTCATCTATACATCGACTATTTTACTAATCTTAACTTGATCCTAATTTAAAGTTATTATCTCACTTTATCAATACTTTGGACTTCAGAAAATTTCCTCTATGACTTCATTATAATTCAAGATTTTATTCTCTCGATACCAGTTGTTATTATTATCGTAAAACATTATAACTATTACTGCTTATCCGCTTTCCTACTCATCTTGTTCTCTTCTAATCGATTCTCGTGCTTTTCATTGCTATTGTCATTCCTATTTTTTTTCATTACCTAATTTGCAACTCACTATCTTTCTTTACATCTCGCTTACGATCATCTAACTCGACTACACTATAATATTTTTTTCGTTTTTACACTTTAAACATTCATATATAACATTCGCCTTAAGTTCTTTAATTACCTTGACTCTCTCACTCTCCAATTATCAATACTCTTAAGCTCATTATTTTTCACGTCATATTGTCAAGTCATCTTTTAACATCATTCTAATATTTGTTCAAGTGTGCAGGACCATAGACAAAATTTTAATAAGTCTTAATTCAAGTATTGGTTCTGAAAGAATAAAAGAGAGCAATGGAATTTACAAAGGAAGCTTATGTTGCAAGATAGAGTTTGAAGCCAACGAGAGTCTGAAGACCGTCAGAAGCTGACTGTCAGAAGTTGACGTCATTAGAGAGTATGAAGATCATCAGAAGCTGAAGTTCATCAGAGTCTAAAGACTGGAAGCTGGAGTTAGTTAAAAGTTGTTATTCTGAATTCACATCATTGCAGAAGGAATAGAAGTATAGAGCAATGACTATTTCAGAGGAATTAGAAGCCATTGAATGCTTATCCACTGAAGAGCGCAGGAAAAGGAAAATAGTACAATTTTACAACCACAACTCCACTACTCCACTCCTTATGTCTGCAATAGTACAAGATAACAGTTATGTCTACGCTGGTTATTATCTATACAAGGAATGAATTTGAAATTGTTCCCTCCTAGGATAATAACCAAATCAAGCAATAGATCATGGATGATTATTAAGCTTCAACAACGACTCTTTTTAATGTGGTGGCAATCCTCAACGTATCTCTCACACGTCTATATAAAGGAGTGAAGACTTGAAGATTGTAAGAGACTCAAGAAAAATGTACTAGTGTCAAAACTCAGCTGAAATTGTTACAAATCAAAGTTCACTTAGAATATCTTAACAACTTTCATATCTTAAAAGTTCTAGAGTCTTAAGAGTCTGTATCTGACTTGTATTTGTGAACACCACTGGTTGTATATCAAGTGTTCAACCTCAAACATTTTTCTGTGTAATTGTGTTTGTTTAGAAGTCTCTTGATTTTGTGCTTGAGCATAGGAAGTATATTGCGTGTATGCTTGGCATAGGAAACCTCTTGCTTTTGTGCTTGAGCAATTGTAATCAGATATTGATTTTAGTGAACTCTCCTCAGAAGTGCAAGGAGGACAGGACCACTTCCAGATTATGGAAGTAACCTGTATAATTGCTTTGTATCTCTATCTCTCTCTCTCTCTCTCTATCTCTCTCTCTCTCTCTCTACTTTATCTGTTGCATATGACTCTGAACCTTGTTCCAGACTCGGAATATTATCAGACTCTGAACATTGGACTTAGTTCTAAAAAAAACCTAACATAATTCAACCCCCTTCTTCTATTTTTCTCACCTTCACGAGTCTTTCTGAGTTGGCCGCGAGTGAAATAGCATGGTTGAGCACCTGCTCAGCTAAATTGAAAAGTAACGGGGACAACATGTCACCTTGACGCACCCGATGGGCACAAGAAAAATAACCCACCGCCTTCCTATTGACCAAAACAGATAAGCGAGCTGAGTGGGGAATCACAGAAATCCAATCACAAAAAACAGTCAAAAAACCAAACTGTCGAAAGAATGGCTATAGAAAATGCCAATCTAACGTATCGAAAGCTTTCCGGATATCAATCTTAAGAGAAATATTCCCCCCAAATTGTTTCTTATCAATAATATTAATAGCTTCTGAAGCAAGAATAACACAATATGAAATATGCTTGTCACGAAAAAAACCTCATTGGTTAGGAGAAATAATCCGAGAAGTAATCGAAGCCAACTTGTCTGCAAGAATTTTGGTAATAATCTTGAATTGAAAATTCACTAAAGTAATGGGGCGGAAGTCACCCATTGGAGTTGCACCCTGCACCTTTGGAATTAGAACAATAGTATTCGAATTCAAGTTTGGCAGCAAGAGACATGTCCTAAAAAATTCCTGAACCGACATCACCACATCATGCGCTACAATATCCCAAAAATATTGATAAAAATGGCCGCCAAACCCATCAGGCCCGGGGGAACCATCAACATTAAGATCAAACACCACCGTTTTAATTTCGGAAGTTAACGACAAATTGATTAAAAACGTATTATCCTTAGAAGTCACCAAAGAAGGAATAACCTCGGCAACCAGAGTGTTAGGCGTGCAAGCATTTTCGTTACCAAAAATGTTAACAATATGAGATTCAATGGCCTTGGGGGTCCCAAGAACCGTGTCACCATCCGTAATCATAGAAATTTTCTTAGAAACAGATTTGATATGCACAACACGATGGAAGTACAATGTGTTCCTATCCCCGTGAATGAAACTATTGTTGCAGGCTCTCTATCTCCAAGACTGATCCTGACGATTCAAGGTAGTCGTAAGAACCATTTGAGCTTGCAGGTTCTGCTTAAGAAGCGTGTCAGAAGGTCCCTCAATATCAATGAGGTGTTGAAGGTGGTTCACTTCATCAATGGAAAGCTTAACCTGACGATCAATATCACCAAACACCGATTTGTTCCACACTTTGAAAGCAGTATTAACCCTCTTTAACTTTTGTTGCAGATACGCCATGACCATCCTAACCACCGGTTTCCCCCAAATTTCCTTGACAAGATGTTTACAATCATCGTGAGTTGTCCAAGATTTGAAAATTTTGAAAGGAGTAGCCTGAGAAACCAAAGAAAATTCTTGGGAAACAAGTAAAGGATGATGATCCGAGTGATGTTTAACCAAATAGCTGCAAGAAACATCACGCCAAAAATCCAGCCAAATATTATTACAAATTGCTCTGTCTAGCCGGAGAGCTACACTTTCAGAACCCAAACGACCATTATACCAAGTGTAGAAAACACCTTGAGTATTAAGATCCTTTAACAGATTAGCATTAGATTATCCTAAAAAATCATTACGAGAGGTAAAGTTAGGTAATCTTCTCCCCACTTTTCATGAACACCCAAGACCGCATTAAAGTCACCAAGAAATAACCATAGACCATGGTAACAACCTTGCAAATTTGTGAGATCACCCCATAAACAACGATGTTCAATATACAAATTGTGTGCGTATATTGCTTCCACATAACTCTTTTTACCATGATAAACAATCTCCAAAGTCACACATTGATCGGAAACAAAAATAACAGTCGCATCCAAATCATTTCCCCACAAAGCCCAAAGACTAGGAATTCTAGGAAAACAATCATTCAAACAAAATTTTGTGACATTTATACTCCTCGAAAATAAATGAGGGACATTCTCAAAAGAAATCATCGGTTTAGCAATAAAAATGAGAGAAGGCTTATGCGTATCATAGAGGTTTTTAAGAGTAATGCGAGAATCCGAATTACCTATACCTCTAATGTTCCAATAAATAATCTTCATCAAGACGGAGTTTGGTAGTTTTTATTCTTCTGCCTGTTACTCTTAGAAACTACTGTGGTAAAATCGTCCTCTTCAGTCACATTAGCAACAACCAGTGCCTTTTGAATGACCTCTAAATCCTTTGTAATTATAGGGCAACGATGCGGAATCACAATTGCAAGGGCATGTGAATTAATGACAGGAGAGGTTACCGCAATTTCCATTCCTACATGGTCGGCATACACAACTCCCTTATCATGAGTGTGATCCTCAATTATTACAGGCAATTCCTTATTTTGAGGTTGCAGCACCGGTTCTAACACTGTCGTGTGCTCTAATTCATTATTACGGACAATTTCGTCAGAAACATTTTCAAGAGCTAAATGATAACCTAATACAGACTTATCCACCTGATCAATAAGGATTGAATCGAGAACCATTCATACTCCACCTTAACTGGGAAAGCATATACTTCCCTCTCCCATAATATCGTAAAACAGACAACGAGAGAAGTCAATATCCACCAACACCCTTGCGTAATGTCTGTAGGTTCTTTTCTGAGTCGCGGTGTCTATAATGAGCGGGGTTCCAATCATAGCAGCAATTTCCATTAAGGTTCTGTCTAACCAATATTCATGTGGGAGGTCTAGAAGCCGTATCCAGACCTGCACATGAGTGAGGCGTTGCGAATACTTATTAAAATCCTTGGACCAACGGGAGAGCCGCAATAGGCCCGACTTAAGATTGACAGTCCCCATTGCAAGTGAATTGCACATATCATCATCAGAAGAAAATTTCAGTTCATAAAATCCACAGTCTAAGGGAAATCAAATTCCATGATCCTTTTGTTTTCCATTGTTTCGAAAGCTTGTCAAATACTTTTTTGGCGGTATACGACTTATCGCCTTTATTAAAAAAAGTCTGCCATGAATGTGATATTTGCATCGCTCTAACCATCTGGTGTACACGGCTTCGGTAATTTTTATAGATAGATTGTCACCTCTGATAGTCGGGAGAGGCAATGTTGCAGCAGCCGATGTCGCAGGTGACAAGACTTGTGCAAAAGAAAGTTTATGTTTTGGCGGTGGTAGTTGAACAGAAGCATACGCCACGCAAGACCATGGACAAGAGAACACCATAGCCGCTTTCAACGCAAGCTAAGGCTCCCAGCCAGAACCCTTCCACAAAACCGTGTCCGTGTCCACAAGAATTCATAGGAAGATGAAAATTGTGACTCAACCTTCGTAACACCGCCGAAACAGTGAAAACACGATTGCAATTTCACCTAGTTTCCGATTTCGATTGTATAACAAACAGTTGAGGTAACTATTGCAAGGCTGAGGTGAGAAGGAACCACACTCCTGAGAAGGAAGCAAGCGTAACGGAATAACAGGCAGCTGATCCGATTCAACCGTTCGCCTCAACAAAGAGATAATGTGGTCTATGTGCACATAGTAAAACGTAGTGTTGGTGAGATGAAATCTCTGCTCATAAAATTTGTGATACTTGTTTTCATAATAATTTTGAGTTTGCAAAATATTTTTAAGATTTAATCAATTCTTAGTTTATGAAGTTAGTTTTATTTTAGGGAAATGCTAAAGAGTGCCCTTGGGACATTGGTTAAGATGATAAAAATATAGATATGTACTGGGAAATGGTGAAAGTGGTATATTTAACTTTTTAAAAGTCAAAACATTGTTGAATATAATGTAACTAGTTTTTAAACTATTTTTTCAGATTCAAAAGATGCAAGGTAGGCCTCTATCCATATCTATTGTGGTGGCTTTTATACAATGACTTTAGTATGATGCAACTATTTTGGTTAGGAGGTGTTAGTAGTTTAGATTATGTGTAGTGTAATGTGTTTTGAGGTGCTGCCTGTGTATCCGTTATCCTTTTAAATATGAGTAATTTGGTTGTTTTTGGATAATATTTTTGAATTGTAGGAAAAAATAAAGGAAACTCTGTTCAATCTTTTATGGGTCATATACTAGTAAAAGTATGTGTATTTTATGTTAGGCTTGCGACTTATTTAATTGTTTAATTAATGTTAGCTTGTGTGTCGGTCATGGTTGTGGATAGGGTAGTGACATAGCCAATGCGAGACTTGTAAACACTTGAGTTTGGCCTTTTAAGATCCTAATATTGGCTAATATATTCTTTAAAAGCATATTTCATATGAAAGTATTTAAATAGGTAATTTAACATATGTTGAACTAGAGTGACGAACTAATAGACCAATAATATTAAATTATTTTTTGATATTTAACATGATATATCGAAGAAATTGACTATATATGATATCATATTTCAATTCTCGTTTATAATAATAATAGTAATAATAATACATTTAAATATTTAAAAAAAATAATGCCGATTAATAAGTGTAAATTGAAAAAGTTAACAAATTTATATAATTTAATCAAAAGTACAAAACTTAATATGATAATAGTAATAAAAGATATAATTCGGATCTGTTTAAATAGCTCAGCCTAGTAGGCCCAAAAGGCTTTTCTTACTGCTCTTGGCCTGGTCTTTTCATCCAACATTATTCTAAAAAAACCCTAGTTTTTCCTATTAAAGAAAAAAATTCGGCTTGGCATGGCCAATTTTCACCCCTACTCCGGATTCATTAAATTGTGGAACAACAATTTGTTGGCACAATTGGAACATCATTTGGAGCATAATACCCTCGTTGCGGTTGCATGGTAGTGGGAATGTTAGCGCCCTTACAGACATTTGCAAGATATAACTCTTACTCTTTCACAACCCTGTCAAAACGCACTTGTTCAATTATATCCGTAAAAGCTCTAATACAGACATTATTAATGAACTTTGTGACATCAATGATTAGCTCGAGGCGTTTTTCATGGAAAAACTCGAAAGTCACATTGCGACACATGATTTGTTGAATCAATAGCAACTTATTTTTCCTTAAAAAAGAGTTAGGGTATTGAGAACTTTCAATGCAATTCAGGATTACAAGAACCTCATCAGCAAGGCTGCTTAGCATGACATCTGGCCAATGTTGAAGAATATTTGCTATCAAATTGAATTGTTTACTTTTCCTTTCAATCCACATGAAAAAGGCCATTACATTTATTGATTCAGATATTTCACGACCTAGCCCCACAACCAATCGAAGGAACAATTGTCGATCAATATTGTGAAACAAATCGAACTCTTCTTGGGTCACAATCACTTTGGAACCAAAGTCTTGATTTGTTATTATTAGTGGTAGTATGGAAGACATTTTTAATTAGACAATTATGATGATTTTTTTTTTTCTGAGGTGATGAAGATGAATATTAATAGCTATTATTTATAAGGTTATGATATTTTAAAATAAAATAAAAATGAACTCTTGATAAATTTTATAAAAAAATAATTAATAATTTTTATTTATTTATAATCTTTGAAAGGTCATTTGTTTAGGATAATATTTTTTTTTTAATAATGGTAACAGTTTACTAAGTATGGAATTATTCTAAATTATATTAATTTTTTTTAAGGAATATATTAAATTTTCTTTGTATGGTAGCATACCTTATAAGATATGATTAAACTTTTTCTTTTTTTCAGCCATTCTTTATTTTAATGTTGGTTTTTATATGTGTTTAGTCCCTGCAAATAGGGGTCATTTAAAAAATGGTCCATGTATTCTTTAATCCTGACATTTTGCCCTGTCAAAATTTAATCACTTAAAAATTGGTCCCTCAGCCTAATTAATTACTGCCACGTCACTGTAATTACTAAAATACCCCTGTAATTAGTGATGTGGCAGTGATTAAGTGGGGAGAAGGACTAAATTTTAAGTGATTAAATTTTGGCAGGGCAAAATGCCAGGATTAAGGAATACAGGGACCAATTTATAAATGACCCCTATTTGGAAGGACTAAACACATATAAAAGCCTTTGATTTTTATCTATTTATTTTATATATTTAACAATTGTGTAATTTATGGTCGGATTAGGCAAGTGTACCAAATAGTTTACCAAGTAATAAAGTGATAAGTGAATATTGTATCCATAGGGATTGCCGGTTCGTCCAAACAACTCGTGTTACTTGTTTTAAGTTTGATGATAAAATAAAGAGATAAGGGTTAAGAGATTTGCAATTTCTATCTGTTTGCAACATAATAACTTACCTGTTTTTGCAACTCGTGTTACTTATTTGTTGGATATTAAATTAACAAGCATGTCGCATCTAGTTATTCTAAGTGAATTATCTATGCGATGAGGCCGTGGGATGTTTCTACCCTAATCAGTCATCAAGTTGCACCTGTTGATCGCACGGTTATAATTAAGTGTGGGGTCTTACTCTCCCATTTGATTAAAGGTTATTCTTTCGATGGCTAATTGCACATGATGGTCACAAGGTGATCTTTATATATGGGGTCTTTTTTAATTCAAAGGTGATTGAAGCATAAACTTAAATTGGCCTTCCAGTTTTCTTCAAGGCTATGAAGTGCAAAAGTTCCATTAGGTTAACCAATCCATGAATCTTAGGTATCTCAACTCACACTCTCCCTTTCGGTAGTTCTACAAATGGGCAGCCCTATCATCGTCTACCTTACCAAGGGTCAAGAATGATGGTTCTATTAGGTTTCAGCTTATTTCCTTCAAGACACCACTTGTTTCCCTAATCTCTAACTAGTTACGTCCTAGGTTCAAAAGAGTTTATACTCAGTCTTAGTAATGTCACCGCCTAAGTACTAACTACTAGGGTCAATGAAATTCTAGCGTACTTGTTTTAATATGTTATGTGCGATGTTTCAACGTTTGCAATGTTCCGTTCAATGTTCCAACATCGTAGCGTAAACAAAAATTAAAACAAGAAAATAAAAGACAAGAACGTAAAAGACATAGTGAGTTTGTTAACCCAGTTCGGCGATAAATACACCTACTCTGGGAGCTATCAAGCCAGGAAGAAAATCCACTAGTGTAGTCCTTATTCAAAAGCTCTCAGCAAACTCGTTGTTTACACTTTATGACCTAGGACCTACCCGTCTAGACTTCAACCTAGGAACTCCTAGATGTGAGATCCCATCTCACTATCCTATGGTCAGTCACAACCCATGTGACCTATGAGACCTCAAACAATCAATTGGTGAAGTTACCTTCAAACACAAACAACTACGACTTTGCTTAAAAGCTTTGGTGTAGCACAACGATTTTACAACTCAAACACACAGTCCTTAACAAGTATCAAGATGATACAGGAAAGGCTCACAAATAAACAGAACTAAACTTGTATCAAACGATACAAGAGTATAACAGAAAGACTCAAAACCCTAAAAGCTAAACTTTTTAGTATGACGGCTTGAATACCTAATTAGGTCGTAGAGTCTTCCTTTTATACTGAAGCAACATGGGCTAACAAACCTTGTTAGGCTTCCGTAACAAATTGCAGATCGATTTGATCTACAAAACAGAATCATGGACAAATATGGAAAGTCCTAAAATGTAGGAACATCTTTAGGAACGTCCAAACCATCTTCAAATATTCCCTTAAATATTATCTCTTCTTTGGGAATAAAACCGAGCTGATTATGTACAGATATGTACGTTTCTTGGACAACAAGTTAAGGAAAAGTTGTTTCCATTTAAAGATAAAGTGCGCGTACAAATAGGCATGTACTCAGGCACACTGAACTGTTCCAGGATGTTGGAACATTCTGTCCAACATCTCATATGGATGCCTTAACCATGTTGGAACATAATATCCAACTACACAATAAATGGATATTTGTTTTAGCAACAATGCAACCAATACAAATACCCAGCAATCTCCCCTTTGGCAAATTTTTGGCTAAAACAAATTAAGGCCGATTCTTGTTATACAGAGGGATACAAAATAAATCCATTTCCTCAATTAGCATGATACCACACCTATGAAGAAACAGCTAGCACACAAAATTCTAAGAGATACCTTAGGTGCATTTCCTCAGGTCATCACGAACACATATTCAATAAGAAGAAACAGTCATGCAGTATCACTAAAGAAATACCAGAAGTGTGCACAAAGCAAAAGAATACCTTACACAATCTTCAGTTATAGATTTGAACAAACCAGATAAGAAGAAAGAAAGCAACACACTCTTAATCAATAAAGTTTAAGAGATAAGAAGGTATTACAGAATTCAGAGACATGCAGCAGCGGATAAGAAAGTAGCATAGTCTCACAAGAACAGAGGAAAAATAAATTCCTATGCTACAGTTTAGGGAAAAATAAATTCCCAACATCCTTCACCTCATCATACAAGAATACCTGTCACAAAACAGTAAGGGAAAAAATAAATTTCCCATACCTACATAAAGCTGACAGTTATATGTTTGACACATTCTACTCAACATCTGTTAGACAGCTTGAATACTTTCAAGCACTCATCATAGTAGCACTCCCCCTCAATATTACACCTTATGAGTGACTACTAAAAATATTCCGCTACTCCCTATGAATACATGCATATGGAAGAAATTGAAAAGCACAATAACTTATAATGTATAGATAAAGAACCTTTAGAGTACTACTGTTGAATACATACATATGGAAGAACTTGAAACACAAAGACTCTTAATGCATAGATAAAGAATCTTCAGGGTCTGGTCATATAATTCTTCCGAGAATGACCATGTAATTTTTCAGGGAGTATTCTCCAGCTAGCAGACCAATTAAAAGTCACATAGACATGTTCCAACATCGTATAGAACATTTGTTGGGAACATGTACATTAAAAAAAATACTGAGATTTTGAAAACTCTCAGAACAATTAAGATGTTGCAACATCAGTAACAACATACACAAGTACCCAAAAAGGTAGCTGCAAAATAAATGCAACAACATATCGGTATGACAGAATAATGCAAAATAAATGCATTAAGACACACATACACACATCAGGCATAGGGAGTACAGTTAAACCAGTTAAAACCATACTCCCTCCGTTTCAAAATATAAGCAAAAATTACTTTTTAGGTTCATTCATTTAATGATGTATGTGGTTCATAATATGGACCACGTACATCATTAAATGAATGAATCTAGAAAGCAAATTTTGCTTATATTTTGAAACAGAGAGAGTACCATTTTACTCCCCTTTTTTAGCCACAAAATATGTCAATCGGCACAAAGTTCTCATCAAGAGTATACCATGACAAAGTATACCCCACAAAACAAAGACGTGCAAATGAAATAAGAATTTTAGCACGCCTTACATGTACAGAGCATTACACCTCCTCATGTAGGCAAATTCCTAACTTGCCTCTTAGTTTTTTAAATTGCTTAGAATCCAAAGCCTTGGTGAAAATGTCTGCCAGTTGTTCCTCAGTGTCAACATGCTCCAGTGGCACAACCTTCTCTTCAACAAGATCTCTGATGAAGTAATGACGTATATCAATGTGCTTTGTCCTGTTATGTTGAATAGGAATTTTGGAAATATTGATAACACTTAAATTGTCGCAAAACAATGTTAGAACATCTTGCTGAACATTGTACTCCTTCAGCATCTGCTTCATCCACACAAGTTGTGAGCAACTACTCCCAGTTGCTATATACTCCGCTTCAACAGTAGATAGAGACACACAGTTCTGTTTCTTACTGAACCAAGAAATTAGATTATTTCCTAGGAAGAAACATCCACCAGAGGTACTTTTTCTGTCATATGCACTTCCAGCCCAGTCAGCATCACAATAAGCAAACATCTTAGAGTTCTCACTATTTGAGTATAAGATGACTCATTTTAGGTTCAGCTTGATACCTAGCACAGGCACCTACAACAAACGTAATATCAAGTCTGCTTGTAGTAAGGTACAACATACTTCCAATCATACTTCTGTATATGCTTTGATCTACAACAACACCATTTTCATCTTTTGTCAGCTTCAAATGAGTGGCAGCTGGAGTTCTTTTGTGACCACCATTATCCATACCAAATTTCTGCACAATGTTCTTGGCATATTTGATTTGATAGATGAATATAGTGTCCTCCATCTGTTTGACTTGAAGACCAAGAAAATAGGTTATCTCTCCTATTAAACTCATTTCAAACGCAGACTGTGTAACACCCCGAAATCCCGACTTAAAAATTTCGTTCAAATAATCATAGTATATCACAATAAATCAGGATGTCACATTTCATAAAATCTTTCAAATCAAATCGAATAATAATTTATTCTTAAACAATGTTCAAACATAGCAGCGGAATTCATAAACGTCTCAAAATCTTAAATAAATAATTATTGGCACAAAAGCCTCATAAAACATCTCAAATTAAAGTTGTGTCGCAAACATCATCATTAGTCAACATGATACATAAAGGAATAGAAATAATGATAAATCCTCATCCCGTTACGTATCAGAGCTCCTAAGACTCCACAATAACCTCTCACGTCGTCGAACCTAAGCTTGGTCACCTGCACTTGCCCACAAGGCGACAATTCCAACAGAAGGGGTGAGATTCACAACAATTATATTAACATATAATCCAAATAATCATCCTTAACAACAACAACAATATTCGTCACATATAACTGAAAACATCTCAAGCATCTACGTATAATAAATCATATTAGAATATCTTCACAAAACAAACGTCTCAAAACATCGCAGACACAGGACTCGACAATGCAACTCTAACATCTTAACATCATGCATGTGGTACCAATATTTTAGCTTTAATAAGCTTCACCGTCGCTTTGAGCAAATGCTCCACCGTCGCTTTGAGCATAAGCTCCACCGTCTCAAATTATGCAAATGCATGAACTCGACTCATATACTTAAACAAGTTAATACACCACATCTTAATATCATATACAACTCTTTATCGACACATGCAATTGCAACAGTACATGACAGCAGCTCGGTACACTTAACATATGTATATACAGCACAAAGTTATCATCGCAAACATCATTTATACTTCATTCATAAACTTCGCTTAATGAGCATTTAATCATATATTAACGCCAACAATTAAATATCATCTTACAGCGTCATTACAGGTTCTAATTAGGTCTTAAGCATCTCTAATACTATCCAAAAGTCTACCCTCAATGCCTCACTCAAAATAGAGTTCTAAAACTCAAGTTATAGTGGTCTGAGACCACATTGCTCGCTATGGCGAGTGGGTCTGCTCGCCACGGCGAGCTGTCAAATTTACATTCTGCCACTTGCTCGCTATGACGAGTGATGTTGCTCGCCTCGCGCGCACTAAAGAGGTTGCTCGCCACGGCGAGCTCAGCTGCTCGCCTCGCGAGTATTTACCTAACTGCTCGCCACGGCGAGCGGGACTGCTCGCCACGGCGAGCTATCGCAGAGGGGTTACGGGTTCGCTCGAAACCCCGTCAAAATTCGTCCAATTCTTCATGTTATGCTTCTAATCTATCAGAATTATAGTCCTAGTGATTAATCTAGGTTCTGTAACAAGTTTCCACATCAATTCACGTCATCCTCTCATCAATTCATCATAAAATCTACAAAACCCTAACTTATGAAATCTCTCAAACTCTCTTTCAATCCCTATGTTAATCACAACTAGATGAATTACAGTAAATACAATTGAAGTTAGGCTCACCCTTACCTGGTATGTTCGCAGAATTGAGGTTCTCTCTTCTCCGGCCACTTTCCTCTCCTTTTTGCAAAAGTCTGTAACGTACTGACTGCTTCTTTCTAAACCTAACTCCCTTATATAATTCTTTCTATTCTCACTTATCCCCACAACTCTATCTTATTTATGAAAACAACCCCATCTCTCAAAATATTTGTTATTATATCACATCTTAATTTTCATCACATATTTTATTTTATTAAATAATAAAATAAACGTCACACCACAACATCATCTCATACGTCACAAACATCATTAAAATCATATAATATATAATAATATACTATATACTCTAATAAAATAATTAAATAAATAAAGTGGGCGTTACAGACTGCATTTGATTAGTCTTCAACATAAATTTGTGCAATCATTAATCTTCCAGTCTCTTCTTTTACTAACAAGGTTTTGTCTGTTCCTCCTTTTATGTACTCTTGATTTTCAAGAATCTGTGTCAGTCTTTCATACCATGCTCTAGGTGCCTGCTTCAAACCATACATACTTTCTTTAATCTATAGACATGATTGGGAAAGCTAGGATCAATGAATCCCTTGGGTTGTTCAACATATACTTCTTCATTTAGGTATCCATTCAGAAAGGCACTATTTACATCCATCTAGAACAACTTGAATTAAAGAATGCAAGACACTTCCAATAATAACCTTATAGATTTCAGTCTGGCAACAGGAGCAAATGTTTCATTAAAATCCATACCTTGCACTTGAGTGTAGCCTTGAGCTACTAATCTTGCCTTAATTTTGATAACAGTTCCATTTTCATCAGATTTGTTCTTATAGATCCACTTGGTGCCAATAACTTCATACCTTCTGGTCTTGGAACCAGATCCCACACTTCACTCCTTTTGAACTGATTCAATTCTTCTTGCATTGCTACAATCCAGAACTCATCAGTCAAGGCTTTTTTGATATTTTTAGGTTCAACCTTTGACACAAAACAGGAGTTGGCAATGACTCCAATTGATCTTTTAGTTGTGATACCTTGATCAGGGTTCCCAATAATGAGATATTGAGGATGATTTTGCTGAACTCTTATGGAAGGGCCTTTGCAAGTGGACATCTGATCTTGCTCAGCTTCCTCAGCTTCTTCTTTCTCAAGTTCAGATTCATTCACCTGAACATGAACATTTGTTTCTTGAGCCGATGTTTCAACATCAAGAATTTTGTCTTCAAAAACATCATCTATCACCACATTGATCGATTCCATCACCACTCTGGTTATGGAATTAAACACCCTGTATGTTCTGCTGTTAGTAGAGTATCCAAGAAAAATCCCTTCATCACTCTTGGGGTCCATTTTCCTTATGTGATCTCTATCTGCTAATATGTAGCACTTGCTTCCAAAAACATGGAAATATTTATCATTAGGTTTTCTTCCTTTCCATGTCTCATACAAGGTTGTGGTAGTGCCAGTCCTCATAGTAACCCTGTTATGTATGTGACAAGCTGTGTTCATAGCCTCAGCCCAAAAATGGTAAGGCAAATGGTTTGCATGAAGCATGACTCTTGCTGATTCTTGTAAGGTTATGTTCTTTCTTTCAACAACACCATTTTGCTGAGGTGTTATAGGAGATGAGAATTCATGTTTCATTCCCTCACCAGAGCAGTACTCATTAAATTTAGCATTCTCAAACTTAGTTCCATGATCACTTCTAATTCTCACAATGCCATAATCTTTTTCTCTTTGCAGTTGTGTTCATAAATCTTTAAACACATCAAAAGTGTCTGGTTTTTCTCTGATAAAGTTTACCCAGGTGAATCTTGAAAAGTCATCAACAACAACAAAAACATACCTTTTGCCACCAATGCTCTCAAGTTGCATGAGTCCCATAAGATCCATGTGCAGAAGTTCAAGGACTCAAGAGGTTACTTGATGTTCGAACCTCAGATGGGACATCATTGTTTGTTTGCCAATCTGACATTCACAACATATGTTGCCTTCAACAATCTTGAGATCAAGTAGACCTCTGATAGCTTCTGAAGATAGAGCTTTCTTCATTCCTTTGAGATGTAAGTGCCCCAGTTTCTGGTGTTATAACTTGACCTCTTCTTCTTTACTCATAAGACAGGTGGAGAGGTGTGCTTCTTCTTGAGATACCCACAAATATCAATTATCTTTAGACCTGATTCCTTTCATAATGACTTCTCCTTCCTTATCAATAATCTGACACCCAGGTCTGCTGAAATTTACTGCAAGTCCTTGATCACATAGTTGACTTATGCTAATTAAGTTGACAGTTAGTTCTTTCACCACGAGTACATTGTCTAGTCTTGGCATACCATGTTTGATCAAGTTACAAATTCCTAGAATTCTTCCTTTTGCTCCATCACCAAAAGTAACATAGCTGCTAGCATATGGTCTTACATCCTCAAGATATTTATCTTCATCGGTCATGTGTCTGAAACAACCACTGTCAAAGTACCAGTCTTCTTTGGATGATGCTCTTAAATATGTGTGAGCAATCAACCCAGTATCAACACTTCTGGGGATCCACTTCATCTTGGTTGGTTTTAGTTGATATTGCTCAGATTTCTCATGCAGCTTAAAACAATATGGTCTAATATGACCTATGCCTTTACAGTGATGACATATCCAAGAATTTGATTTCTTCTTGGTCGTTGATCTCTGATGTTCCTTGTGATGTTTCAACATCAGTTTAGATTTTATTAAGTCATCAGATCCTACATCAGCTGCTGATTTATAATTAGGCTGAGGTTGTCTCACCATTCCACAATCCTCTGGAGTATAGGCAGAGTTTCTACTACGTTGTTTCCTGTTTAGAGCTCTATAGTCAAAACATGTACCTTTAGCCTTCATGAAGTCTTTAGCTTCAAGGATATCATCCAACACATTGGTTTCAGTAGTCATCAGTCTGACCTGCATCTTCACTTGTTCCAGTTGAGAGTTTAGTTGAATCACCTCATCACCGAGTTCTGAGATTTTGATCAAATTCTCACTCTTTTCAGACTGTAGTTGACTGATGATTTCTCCTTGTTTCTCAAGCATCTGGTCTAAGTCAACATTTCTAGCAATCAGCTCATGGTAAGAGATAGCTAACTCATCATAACTGAGCTCTTCTTCATATGACTTTGTATCTGACATAACCCTTCCAACAAAGGCAGAAGCATGTTTTCCAGATTCATCCTCAACTTCATCATCAGAATCATCTTCATCTGACCATGAAACAACCAGGTTTTTCTTTTGTCTTTTAATAAAAGTGGCACATTCTGTTCTGATATGGTCATAACCTTCACACTCATGACATTGAACACCTTTGTATTGAGTATTCTTCTCATCAGTCCTCACCATCTTCTCCTTATTTGGTTGATTGTCAGTGTTGGACCTAATGTTTTGACCAATGTTCTGACCATTAAATTTAGATCTTCTGTCAACTTGCTTGAAGATCTTTTTGAATTGTTTTCCCAGCAGTACTAGGGACTCTGACAGATTTTCATCATCTTCATAACCATCTTGTTTCTCATCAGTCTCAACATTGGACACAAAAGCAATGCCCTTGCCTTTCTTATCAGTCTTGTTGTTGATGGTTATTTCAAAGTTTTGCATAGACCCAATCAATTCATCAACCTTCACACTTGAGATGTCTTGAGCTTCCTCAATGGCACTTACTTTCATGTCAAATCTCTTAGGTAGCGATCTGAGAATTTTTCTCACAAGTTTTTCATCAGAGATTTTCTCACCAAGTGAGTCAAAAGCATTGAAAATGTCAAGAATATTTAGATGGTAATCATGTATGCTTTCATCCTCCATCATTCTCAGATTCTCAAATTTAGTAGTAAGAAGTTGAAGTCTTGCACTTTTTACCTTAATTGTACCTTCATGTGTTGTTTTGAGAATCTCCCAAGCATCCTTAGCCACAATACATTGCTTGATCAATCTGAACATATTCTTGCCACCCCATTGAATAATGCATTCAACGCTTTGGAATTTCCAAGGGTCAATTCATCTTCAGCAGCAGTCCATTTTTCTTCTGGTTTCAAGACCTCTGTTCTGTTACCATCTGCATCAAGTGCCACGAGATGTTCCCAACCTTTCAGGACTGCTTTCCAAGTTCTATTGTCAAATGACTTGAGAAAGGCACTCATACGTGATTTCCAATAATCATAGTTTGACCTGTCCAACATAGGTCGTCTGTTCACAAATCCTCCTTCCTTGTCCATCATGCTATAAATAAACTTCCCTGGAGCTCACCCTAAAACAGGAAGGGTGCTTGCTCTGATGCCAATTTAAATTCTAGCGTACTTGTTTTAATATGTTATGTGCGATGTTTCAACGTTTGCAATATTCTGTTCAATGTTCCAACATCATAGCGTAAACAGTAATAAAAACAAGAAAATAAAAGACAAGAAAGTAAAAGACAGAGTGAGTTTGTTAACCCAGTTCGGCGACAAACACACCTACTATAGGGGCTACCAAGCCAAGAAGGAAATCCACAAGTGTAGTTCTTATTCAAAAGCTCTCATCAAACTCCTCATTTACACTTTATGACCTAGGACCTACTCGTTTAGACTTCAACCTAGGAACTCCTAGATCTGAGATCCCATCTCACTGTCATATGGGCAGTGTAACACCCCGAAATCCCAACATAAAATTTCATACATATAATCAGAGTATATCACAAATGGGATGTCACACATCATAAAAATCCTTAAAATAAAAACAATAATAATTCTTTATCCTTCAAAATTCATTAACATAAATCTTTTCAAAAACTTTGCAGCGGAATCATAATTCAAAAATCCTTAAAGGAATTAGTTCTTGGCACAAAGGCCTCACAGGCATCTCAAAAATTCAAAGATAGATCGTAGACATCATAATTAGTTCAACATGATACATAAGGAATAGAATTCAATAAAACCCCATCCCGTTACAGATCAGAGCATTTCCTACGACACCACAAGGACCTCTCACATCGTCGTACCTAAGCTTGATCACCTGCACTTGCCCACAAGGCAGCAATTCCAACAGAAGGGGTGAGATTTCACAAACAATAATAATGAGCGTATAATTCATCAAATGCATTTAACAACATAGACATCATCAATTAATAATAATAATTCTTCATATAGTACTTCTTTAACAACTCATAAGCAACATCATGTAATCATCATAACAACATCAATTAGTAATACAAGTAACCACGTAGTTCATCTTTAATAATACTTCATATAACAATATAAACAACATAAACAACAATCAACTTCAAATCATCTTTAATGATACTTCATATAAACAATATAAACAACAACATATAACTCTTCATTAACGATTCATTGATAATTATCAACTCGACAACTTTAGACAACTCGACAACTTCGACATCGACTACACAACTTCAACTCGACTATGCAACTTAGACATCTTATTCATGCATGTGGTACCAACCCAGGACGTCAAGCCCTCAACGTAATAAGTATTAATATACTTCCAGGGCGTCAAGCCCTCATCGCAAATGAGCTAAAGCTCCAGAGCATCAATTCCCCAACGTGTAGAGTAAAAACTCACAGGGCATCAAGCCCCCAACTGAAATGAGTATGCATGGACTCAACAAGTTACAACATAGACAACGTCAACAACTTATAAGACTCCAATACTTTGGAACAACCACTTACAACTCAGACAACTTAGACCAACACTTGCAACTTTAACGACATTGACGACAACAGTGGCAATGACAACGACAACGACTTCGCATCATAATATCATAATTCATCAGCCATAAACAATATCATATAACATCGTATTAACAACAACAATTCATCAATTATGAACAACATCATGAAACAACATATTCATCAACATATACACTCATGTAATAATTCATCAACCATGAACAACATCATGTAACATCTTATACATTCATATAATAATTCATCAACCATGAACAACATCATATAACATCATATTCATCAACATACACATTCATATAATAATTCATCAACCATGAACAACATCATATAACAACATATTCATCAACATATACATTCATATAATAATTCACTAAAGCCTCCTTGGAGTATTTTCATCATAACTCAAACACCAAAAATCATTTTCAAGTCAAACCAAAGCCAACGGACAACTAACACAATTATCTACAACTTTCATGTTTACACCAAAGGCCAATTTTGTACCTATCAATATCAGTTTCCATTTCAAATTCGGGAAAGGTTGTGCTGAAATTCATAAATATTCACTGTGACCTACGTGCAGTAATTTGACCATAACTCAAGTTCTATAAATCATTTAGAAGTCAAACCAATGGAATTAGAAAGCTAATATCCATACCTACAACTTTTGTGTTTACACCTAAGACCAATTCTGTACCTATCAATCCCAGTTTTCATTTCAAATTCGGGAATGGTTGTGCTGAAATTCATAAATATTCACTGTGACCTACGTGCAGTAATATGACCATAACTCAAGTTCTATAAATCATTTAGAAGTCAAACCAGCGGAATTAAAACGCTAACATCCATACCTACAACTTTCGTGTTTACACCTAAGACCAATTCTGTACCTATAAATCCCAGTTTTCATTTCAAATTCGGGAATGGTTGTGCTGAAATTCATAAGTATTCACTGTGACCTACGTGCATTAATTTAACCATAACTCAAGTTCTATAAATCATTTATAAGTCAAACCAACGGCATTAAAAATCTAACATCCATACCTACAACTTTCGTGTTTATACCGAAAGCTAATTCAAAACAGAAACGGGTGAAAAGTGAGTGTTTTTCCAGTTTTGGCTTTCAGAAAATCGGTGGCCGAATTCGCTTACGGGAAAGAACAGTTTTCACTCCAAAACCCCAATTTTTGATCCCTTAATCACCCAAAATGATTTACAATGATGTTTACAGGTCAAATAGGTAATATAGAAATCAAAACAACATAGGAACATGCATCAAACAACACAATTCATCTCATTTTATCAATTAACATAAACTTTCTAACCCTAATTCAAGAACACAACAATTCATCAAATTTCAGAATTTATACTATGATTATTGAAGGAAATCCCACCCTTACCTTAATAAAATTGGAGCAGCAGCCTCTTGGTTCTCCACTTCTAGTTTTCTCCCTTTTTCTCCCAAAACTGATTGTACGTACTGTCTGTTCCTAAACCTAGGTTTTACCTTTTATACCTCTTCTATTTGTTTTATCTTATTCCACTTATTCCCTCATAATTTTAACTAATTCAAAAACAGCCCCACAACTTAATATTCTATTTAAAAAATATAGATAAATTACTTCTATAACAAATATCAAATATATTTATAACAAATATATTTCTAAACAAAATAACAAACATATTTATAACAAATATATTTCTAAACAAAATAACAAACATATTATCACTTATCAAATATAAAATCATGTAAAAGTATTCAAATATTAACTAAAAATAATTAAATAAAAAGGGGGCATTACAGGCAGTCACAACCCTTGTGACCTATCAGACCTCAAACAATCAATTGGTGAAGTTACCTTCAAACACAAACAACTACGACCTTGCTTAAAAGTTTTGGTGTAGCACAACGAGTTTACAACTCAAACACACAATCCTTAACAAGTATCGAGATGATACAGAAAAGGCTCACAAATAAACAGAACTAAACTTGCATCAAACGATACAAGAGCATAAAACACAGACTCAAAACCCTAAAAGCTAAACTTTTTAGTATGACGGCTTGAATACCTAATTAGGCCGTGGAGTCTTCCTTTTATACTGAAGCAACATGGGCTAACAAACCTTGTTGGGCTTTAGTAACAAATTGCAGATCGATCTTATCGACAAAATAGAATCAGAGACAAATATGGAAAGTCCTAAAATGTAGGAACATCCAAACCATCTTCAAATATTCCCTTAAATATTCTTGCTCCTTTGGGAATAAAACCGAACTGATTATGTACAGATAGGCATGTACTCAGGCACACTGAACCGTGCCAGGATGTTGGAACATTCTGTCCAACATCTCATATGGATGCCTAAACCATGTTGGAACATAGTATCCAACTACACAATAAATGGATATTTGTTTTAGCAACAATGCAGTCAATACAAATACCCAACAGTCAACCCACTCTCGGTATCTTTTTCTAGTTATTAACTACTTACTTCCTAGACAGATAGTTATCAATATGAGGATATAATATCAAGATATAAACATCCTAATAATAATAACAATGTTAGGCCTTGTCACAACCTAAGTACCTAATCTAGGGTTGCGTCTACTACAGAAATAAACCTAGGCTAATAAAACTAAATCACTAACAGAAAATAACTAAATAAATGACATATAATTATACAATTATCCAACAAAATAAGAAGATGTTAATCTTAGAAATCTAACCTATATCTACTTAGTTACACATGGTAACTAAAGATAAGATACAAAAAGATAAAAACATACCATATAAAAGATAGGAGAAGATTGAACTCCTCTTTGGCTCGTAGAATCTCCTTCGTTTGAACTGCTCCAGTTCTGAATGATAAATTATGAATGAGGAAGGCGGTGTTAATAGGGAAAGTTTCCACCTGACTTGGGCCAAAATAAAGGATTTTCCAAGGGGTGAAAAAGTGACTTTTTCCACAATTCTTCATGCGCCTAGCACATTTTTTATGCGCCTGGGCGCTTTAGGATAAGTGAGCCATGCGCCATGCGCTTCTGATCATGCGCCAGACACTTCCTTTGGCCACCTTTATGCGCCTAGGCGCTTCGGTGAAAATTCAGTGTTGAAATGCTCGTTTTCTTCACCCGTCTTATTGTTTTCTTCAATGTAAGATGTCTTGGAACTTGGGAACAAAATTCCTCCCTCTATAACATCTTATGATGCCTCTTGAATCTTCGATCTTTGTATTCCCAAGCACCACATAAATCTTCGATCTTTACATCAAGAACACCCTATAATTGCTATGTTTCGCGAAAACTCTGATTACATACTCAAATTTAGAAAACATTACAAAAGTCCTGAAATCATAGACAATTACTCCAATACTCCTATATTTTGCTGGTAATACCTAGTGAAAAAGAATGAAAAAATGCTAAGAATAACATAAGGTGACTTGTCATCACAACCCTAAACTTAAACTGTTGTTTGTCCTCAAGTAACGAAAGTAAAACATAAGTTATTCTTTGCATTTTTTTCCAGGAAAAACATACCTTTCCGGGATTTGTGCTCAAGACGTCTTTCATCACATCTACAACAGAGCAACAACTAACTTACCATATTACATTCAAGTGGGATCGACTAGGAGAAAGTATTATATTCTCAACCACACTCTTTTCTATGATACACGTATGTATCACATAAAGTCAGTAGGGTTGGTCATGACATTTGCCCACTTCAGTCGTCACGTGAATTTACCTTGATATAAATTTGAGACAATTCTAAACAGGCAGTCAAAGTTAAACTATATACACTTTGAGGGTTTTAAGGGTTATAACTTGGCTTTGGTTAAGGGTGGATATATTTGGGAAAGTAGGCTAACAAAGAAACTTGGAGTTAGTTCGCTAACCTTGGGATTCCTGCTAAACATTGATGTGTTGCCAACCTTTTCCTTCCTTGAGTCAGACAAGATGGGTAAAACAGTAAAATTATTTGTCTTTTTATTTTTGACATAAACATAATTTTTTTAAGAGACCAGAATTTTTGGCTCTTGATTTTTTTTCTTTCTTTTTTAATTTTTTTTGGTGTAGAGTCATGGTCATCTACATTTTTTCTTTTTCTTTTTTTGACAATATATGTTCTACTGTTACCCCACCCTCAAACTTAAAATGTTGTTAATTACAAAAATCAACCACAAACTTAGTTCCAAAGCATACACAGTTATAATAATACCTATCTAACTCCAAGTGTAATCAAACATGGTGCATTTAAAGTTTAGGATTGTGACATGATTCACCGCCAAGTAAAAGAAAAGAAATTTTTGTCTGAAGGCTCAAATTGGTTTCAGAAAGGATAATAAGAATATATAAGGGTAGCTAGAAAGCTCAAGGTACCAAAGAAAAATGACTCGTGTGTATCATAATCTAACTGATCTTTCGTAAAGAACGGTCACAAATTCGAGCAAAAATAACATTCATATGGAACACTCATATATTGGAAGTATTTAAGTATCTAAACAGCCTAGATTGGATATGGAAATTTTTGGCTCCAAATCTCACCAGTTATGCTATTCGGAAAATATATGGTGATCCTATAATTACCTTCAATAGAAAGCCCAATAAAGTATCATGCTCTTGAATGTAAGGGTAAACAACCTCCACCGTAAATGCTTGAAATGACTTCTTGAGTCTAAAACAAATGTTAACGCATAAAAGGAAAGATAATTAATAATGATGCAAAGAAATAACATTTTTCATGATGCTTGAGGGTTAGTACAATTTAAGTTTCAGGAGTTACTTCAACAAGTCACCTTAGCCTAACAAAAAGAAAAATGTGGAAAATAAAATGATGGGTTGCCTCCCATCAAACGCGTGTTTAACGTCTTCATCCTGACGATCAAAAGCGATAAAAGTTAGTTGCCTCCCACTAAGCGTCTGTTTTATGTCCTTAGCTTGACATTACCATACTCTTCAATCCCCTCCGGATGAAGATCCAGGAAACAATGAATGATCATAATCCATTCTTCTAAGCAAATCCAACATTGCATCTTCTTCCTTGCTCTCCTTTTCACACATCTCAAATTCCAACTTCACACTGGCTTGCCTACTTATAAAAGCTAGTTTCTCTTGCTTGTGGATGTATTCTCACATTCCTATATTTCCTTCACCCCGCTCAAAGATGTTCCTAAGTTCTACCCTCACTTAAAGCGATAAAATACGCAAATGATACAATCATATAAAAAATTTAGATTCTACTTCTTCAATAAATCCACATCATGCATAAATACCTTTTTCAAAACATCCAAGCGGAATAATAACATAATATCTCATCAACAATTAAAACAAATTTTCAAAGTAGCCATGCCACATATATCATGATACATCATCAACATAAAATCTCAAATCCTCAACATCGTGAGTAATAATCTCAACACACATAGTAAGTAAATCGAAAAAACGACTAACACCCTAATCAGAATCCTTAAATTAAGACTCCAAAGCAATAAGACGAGGTAGCTCAAAAGCTAGCCTCAAGCATACTCATAACAAGCAAATCAAATCAACTAATCATGCAATACGTCCACCCATTCATACAAATAAGGTATGCGGTCAACCAAACGACCATTGGGGTGTTAGATAACATTCCACAATAAAGGCAGAATCAAATGAAAGTAAAACGACACAATTAGTTTCACAAGATTAATAACACTTAATTAAAATCAATTCACAACAACTCCACAATATATTCATACATCAAACATATAAGCATAATATTGTAAAAAGTACGTTTTTACATCTTCACATATTCACCAAGGTTCACCAACGCACATAATCACCAAACACATAGCAAGTATGACACCTTTCAATGTATACAATGCACTCTAGACACGACTCTATATGCATGTGGTATCGATTATCGCCAATTGATACAACAATATCATTATCATCACCAATTGATAAACAATATCATTATCATCGCCAATATGAATACAAAATATTCTAGTCATCGCCTATTGGATATAAATATCCGACTTGACACTTATGAATACATGAACATATGACTCAATAATGCATATGTTCATTCAACAAAATATCATCATCAACATCATCATTTTACATACATGTGTTCATCACCTCTTGCATGTAAGAATTCGTCACCAATAATAATTCATCATCACTAAAATCATCGTCATAATCATCACTAAACATCATCATTATCATCATCAAACATCATCATAAACAACTATAAACTTAAAGGAACATCACCTTTTCAATTTCACAATTTGCACAAGGACGGACAAACAACAACATCATCACATCCATCATTTTAAACACCTAATCATCATTGATTCATCATCATTCCAACATACAAACATGAATACAATCCATTTACAAGTTTTGGAACCTTAAAAACTCATTTCCGGTAAAGTTCGTCTATTATTCATAAAATCGTATAACTTCAATTTTATCCATAAAATAGAGTTCCATGATCTTTCTTATCATTAAAAACATTCCTACATACTATCTAGTATCTTAGTTAATCAATCAAAGCAATCCGGTTTCACAAGGTTTGTCTCATTTTTAACTTATTTCAAAACCACATTCATTTTCAAATCAAAACTGAGTTAAACTACTAATTAAATTCCAATTATACTTAAATTATATAGGGTTAGGTGTTTGGAACACATACGTATACTCAAAAGATCGCAAAAACGAGAAAAATCGAGTTTCCAAGACACAGAGGGGGACGCACGGTCGTGCATACAGGGCACATGACCGTGTGTCCCAATGTCAAGCAAACACGCATGTCTGTTCCCCAGGGGTACACAGTCGTGATCGTATAACAGTTCAGAATTTCCGATTTTCTTCGTTTCGTCGTTTTGCGCATAAAATTCTGATCGTTAATCCAATTTCGATTCTGTTTTCTCCTACGCGTTCCAATCACTTAAACCTATCACATTCTACAGTAAATCATGTTTTCCTATCTCAAATCAACTTAATCCAATTTCACCCAAAATCACTTATTTTCTAAAAACGATGAAAACGACTTTTACACGAAAATCTCATTTTCTCCCAAACGATTAAACACCCAAAACCTTTAGTTTCAAACATACATTCTAAGTGTTCTAATTCATCCTAACAACATCATCAATCCACTCAAAATACCAAAAATCACATTTCTCCATTTTGACCCATTTCACACAAGGCATGAATCATCATCAATAACATTAATGAACAACAATTATAACATATAATCATGTTTTCACTAACAATTCACAACAACAACATCATTTCTCATCAAATTAAGCAAAAATCACAAAGGGTTCATATCATCATACTTCTACAATGAAAAACAAACAACAACAACAATAACAACAAGAAGCTTAACATCAATTTAACATACCTAAAATTATCATCAAATAAGGAGCACGAAAATTGATATTAAAATTCACAAAAGTCAAAATTCACAAATAATCATGTTTACCCATAATTGAAAATATGATGTTTTAGCTTATTTGTGAGAAAGTCTAACCACCCTTACCTCAAGCTTCAAAGATCCTAGCTATGTCTTCAATTAATCTCCTCTAACCCCAAGTCTCTAGCCTCCCTCTTCTTCAAGCTTTTTCTTTCCAACCCCCTCTATTCTTCTCTTCTTTCTCTCTCTCCCTCTTAATGTTTGTGAAATGAATAATGAATGGTGTTAATCAAGTTTTCTCACAAGAGTTATCTATTTATACCATCACCACTTTTAACAATCTAAACTCTAAAGCATTTCTGCAACTCTCAAGTGTGTGAACCACAAAGCTTCCCCAAGCTATAGCTAGAGGTTTTATGTCTTTCATGCTAAATTTGGTAGGTAGTAAACCTCTAGTTTGCTTAATCAATGGAGCATTTTCTACACAAAGTTCATTCTTGATTTCATCCAAAATCTCTATGTCCGTCAAATCCGCAATTCCTTCAAATGCTTCCCTCCTTGTTTCTACTCCACCAATGAGCGGTGTCGGAGTTCCAAGTAAATGCATTAGCATAGAATTCCACTGTCATAGAACGGTTACATTCCCTTGCCAAACCATTCAACTTCAACCAATATCTTTTTTCAAGCATTTCCTTAATCCCCTCAATGGGATTCACTTCTAATGCAAAAGTTCTTTCTTCCACAAAATCCAAATGTTTGAAATCATCAAACCTTTTCTTGTTAGTAGCACTAGTGAAAAGTATAGCTCTATCCACACCTCTAGTCATGATTCACACTTAGGCAAACAAGTTAGTAACAACAAGTATCACAAAGAAACTTCCAAAAAAAAATTTGAAAAAAGGAAGAAATTTAGGTTATGGGTAAAGGTTGAGGTATGATGAAAATTTGTGAAATAGATGTAGATTAGGTTATGGGTAGTAGTGAAAATGGTTTATGTGAGGTTAAATTTGTAAAGGGTTGAAGAAAAATGGAGTTTGAATATGAAAGTGAGGGTTTGGGGTTGTTGTTGAAAAATCATGATTTTTGATGAAAAGTGTTGGTGAAAATCATTTTGGTTGAGTTTAAGATGATGAAATAAGTACGAATTTCATTATGGGTGTTGAATTTTGGTTTAAAAAAGCAAAGAATGAAAATGGATGAAGAGTTGGAGAAGAAAAGGGTTACTAACTTTGTTAATGAGAAGAGGTCTTATAAGGGTTTAAAATAAGGATTTTTGAATCAAAAAGTGAGAAAAAGGGTGTCCGTAATCATAGGCTATAAGTTGAAAAGTGATTATGGAGAGGGGAAAAATGGGCTAGGTTTGGTTTGGGAGTTTTTGAGAGAAAAATGAAGTTTTTGAGTGAAATTGGGGTTTTAAGGAGAGGTGGCCGAAGCCACCCTCCCTCTGCTCAGGCCACAAGCGCGAAAGAGGGTCAAGCATGTGGCTTCACGCGCGGCGCGTGTTGCCCACACACCTGGAAAAAAAAATTCAATTTTTTTTATTATTTTTTAAGGGGAGAAAAATCTCTCCTTAAATGCTCTTTTAGGGTCATTAACTTGACTCAGACTAAGCTAGTAAACTTTTTTCCTATGATTTCCAATAGTTAACCTCCCTAATTTCTAATTTCTTTTTTCTAAACTTATTATAGTTTTTAAGGTAAATACGAGAATCATGATCAGTGTTAGTATGAAAATCATCTGGAGGATTATAAGTGCGATCAGTGTTAATTGTCATGACAGAGAATGACTTGCCGACTAACACTGTCGCTTTCTTAGAGGATTCAGGGGTTCCCTCCTTAATGCAGCAATTTTCAATTTCAATCGGGGTTGAGCTGTTCTTAGTGAGGTTACATAACCTAAAAATATTAATATACTTAATATCATTGGTATCTTAAGAGTGATGATGCAAATCACTAGATTCTGTCTCTTGTGAAACTTCACGTTGAGCATTTTTAGCTTTTATGTCACCAATCTCTCGCGTCTTAATTAAGTTATTAGTAATACCTTCAATTAGAGCACGTTGTTCTTCTTCACCTTTACTGATGACCTCAGCGTACTTATCAAGGTGCCATTGAGTTTCAGCTAAGGCTGCGTGGACAACTTCCACCATCCAAGCACATCTCTCTTACTGATAATCCAAAAAGGGATCGGGTTCATCGCATTTTGGGGTTTCATCAGATAAGTTCCAACTGTTAGTGACAGAAAAGAAAAATAAATAAGTAATTTAAATTGTTTAGTCGAAAATATCAACAATCCCCGACAACGGCGCGAAAAAGTTGATGGTCGGATTAGGCAAATGTACCAAATCATTTACCAAGTAATAAAGTGATAAGTGAGTATTGTATCCACATGGATTTCCATTTCGTCCAAAAAAACCGTGTTACTTACTTTAAGTTTGATGATAAAATAAAGAGACAAGGGTTAAGAGATTTGCTATTTTCATCTGTTTGCAACAGAGCAGGTTACCAATTTTTGGTTGTAGAAATGTAACAGTGGTTAGAGGATTCTTCAAATCCCCCATTTATTTGTTGGATATTAAATTAACATACATGTCGCATCTAGTTATTCTAAGTGAACTATCTATGTGATAAGGCCGTTGAATGTTTCTACCCTAATCAGTCGTCAAGTTGCACCTGCTGATCGCACGGCGATCATTACGTGGGGGGTCTTACTCTCCCATTTGATTAAAAGTTATCCCTCAGATGGCTAACTACACATGTTGGTCACACAGTGATCTTTACGTGTGGGGTCTTGTTAATTCAAGCATGAACTTAAATTGGCCTTCCAGTTTCCCTAAGGCTATGAAGTGCCAAATTTCCATTAGGTTAACCCATCTATGAATCTTAGGTATATCAACTCGCACTCTCCCTCTCGGTAGTTTTACAAATGGGCAGCCTTATCATCGTCTACCTTACCAAGGGTCAAGAAGAATGGTTCTATTAGGACTCAGCTTATTTCCTTCAAGCAACCGCTTGTTTTCCTAATCTCTAACTAGTTACCTCCTAGGTTCAGCAGAGTTTCTACTCAGTCTTAGTAATGTCACCTCCTAATTACTTACTACTAGGGCCAACTCGCTCTCGGTATCTTGTGTTGGTTATTAACTATTTACTTCCTAGACAAATAGTTATTAGTATAAGGATATAAATATCAAGATATAAGCATCCTGATAGTAATAACAATGTTAGGCTCTGTTACAACCTAAGTATCTAATCAAGGGTTGCATCTACTACATAAATAAACCTAGGCTAATTAAACTAAATGGCTGACCGAAAATAACTAAATAAACGACATATAATTAAATAATTATCCAACAAAATAAACAGAGGTTCATCTTAGAACTCTAACCTATAACTACTTAGTTACACATGGTAACTAAAGACAAGATACAAAAAGATAAAATTATACTCTAGAAAAGATAAGAGAAGATAGAACTCCTCTGTGGCTCTTAGAATCGTCTTTCTTTTGAACTGCTCCAGTTCTAAACGAGAAATTATGAATGAGGAAGGCGGTATTTATAGGAAAAGTTGACTTGGGGCAAAATAACGGGTTTTCCAAGGGAGAAAAAGTGACTTTTTCCGCAAGTTTTCATGCGCTTAGCACATTTTTTTTGCCCCATGGGCGCTTTAGGCTATGTGAGCCATGCGCGCAAGCGCTTTCTTTGGTCGCCTTTATGCGCTTAGGCATTTTTCTGAAGCGCCCGAACGCTTCAGTGTAAATTCAGTGCTAAAAAGCCTATTTTCTTCGTCCGTCTTGATGTTTTCTTAATGTAAGATGTTTTGGAACTTGATAATAGAATTCCTCCCTCTGTAATGTCTTTTGAGGCCTCTTGAATCTTCAATCTTCGTCTTCCCAAGGACCACATAAATCTTTGGATGTCTTGCTTTACCGATTTTCATGATTTCTTCATGAATTACATCAAGAACACCATAGAATTGCTATGTTTCGGGAAAACTCTAATTACAGACTCAAATATAGAATAATTGATATATTTGGTTATAGACCATATAAATTAGTTTCTTAAAAAAAAAGTTATATAATGAATCTAAAACATGATTTTTTTTTTCTTATAATTGAGAGTTGTACCCAAGTTTTCTCCTATGATAAAATAGTATTATCATGTTTGTTTGTTTTTTTACAAGAATTAGAGATGGCAATTCGACCCAAGTCCATCGGGCACCCGCAAAAAATACCCGCAATGGGCGGGTAAATACCCGCACTTACGGGTATGAGGACGGACTCGGGTAATTACCCGCAAACTTGAACGGGCATGGGCGCGGGTACGGGCACTCTAATGCCCAGCCCGCCCCGCAGCCCACATATATATAAATATAATATATATATATATATATATATATATATATAAATTTATATACCACTAAAATTAATTCATACAAACTTTGAATGCTTTTGATTTGGCAAAATACTATTATTTGCAAAATTTTATGTATTGATTTAAATTCAGTTATGTTTCTATTCTTTTTTGTTTTGTTTTTTTTAATTAAAGTGCGGGTAATGGGTGCGGGTACGGGCATTTAGATGCCCATAGGGCATGGGGACGGACATTAAAATTGTTGCCCACAAGGGTATGGGTACGGGGACGGGCATCTTTTATAAACACGGGTACGGGGACGGACATTATAGTACCCTGCCCATTGGGGCCCCATTGTCATCCCTAACAAGAATTATCATGTTTGTTATCATGTACACATCAAACATGTTTTATATCTTATCATATCACTATTTAACTTATATCGTATCATGGACTATTTGAAATGGTCGTAATAATAGATTGTTTAATAATGTAGATAATTTCATAGTTCAATTGTTAGATAAAGTAAATCACACTTCGCTACGGTGGCTACAGGCTAGTAATGTTAACTTTGTTTACACTTTTAGTTCGTGATGGTCAGGACCCCTACTTTGTTTGGGTATTGGATAAGTGTTATTGTACCTGTGACAAGTTGTAATTATTAGGAGCCCCTAGGCACACCTTGTGCTTGGGGGATGTCCTAAATTGTTAATATATCCCATTTTTATTTGTTCAAAAAAAAATTATCGTGTCATATATTCATCCCTATCTTAACTATGAAACGAGAGCAGATATCTATTGATAATATTTCATATCTTGATATTATATTTTCTAGAAACAATTTTAATATTGTACCAAAACCGGATTTTAATAGATTTCTTATTTAATCTTTTTACGTAAATAATTGTCAATTAAAATATAGTAAATAAGGTGGGAAAACGAGATAATATAGTATACGCAGATAAATATATTTGACGACATTTATTTTTGTGTTTGACCGAACTTTCCACGCACGTTCATTCAAATAGAAAGAGATTAAATTTCTTATATGCGTGGTTTTAAGTGTAATTCCAAATAAAAAACTATTTTTCGAAAGAAATCTCGTTCTTTAACGTCTATCCATATTTTCAATAAAAGAATATCCCATTTATCGAATAAAAATTAATCGCGTAAAAATCTACTTTAAAAAATTTAACCATGTCCAAAAGAAAATTCATCTAAATAAAAATAATTAATTCAAAAATGGGACTAAATTCAATGAAAAAATTCCTTAAAATTATTTTATAAATATTTGTCTTAAAAATAATAAAAATAAACAAATAAGAAAAAATGAAAAGATAAATATTTCCTTTCGTTTTATTAAATCAAAAAAACACAATGTATTTGATTAAAAATTTAGACTAAATACATCAAATTTCGTTAACTCAATTGTTTTTTATAAATAGAGGCGAATAGAACAACAAAACGAAATAACATAGTAAAAATGAAAAAACTGTAGCTTCCCTAATCCCCAACACGTGCCTTACCATCTCTCGTTGGTTCTTTCAGTCTCTCAATTCTCTTTTTGGGGTTTCTTCTCTCTCTCTCTCTCTCTCTTGCCTGCTACTAGCTGGCTCTTGTCTCTCAACAAGTACACAAACGTGAAAAGCTGGTAGCTTCTGTTCTTTTTGCTTTTCTTTTCCTTAATCTTTGCTATGTTTTTTCACATACTTTATGTTTCTTTCCCTCTTTTTCTTGCTTGTTTTTATGTACCACTATGTTGAATTTTCCTCTATGTTATTTGAATATGCTGAAAAATTGGTTTTTATTATTATTTGTGAAGTGGGTGTGATAGTATTGAAGGAATAATGAAATGGGTTGGTGGTTGTTGACCATTTTGACTCTCTTCACCATTTTCTTGTTTTTCTTTGTTTAAGGTTTAATTTAAGGTTTCATGTTACTTATTTTAATGTTATGTTGGTTTTTTCTTGTTCAAAATTTTATGTTCTGTTTTTTTATATTCATTTCCATAATGGTTTTTATTCATGTATGTCTTAGTGAGTGAAAATGTGGTATGTTTGCATTATTACAATGTTGTGTTTTTCATTCTTCAATTGTGTATTGTCATGCCAATTCATTGTTTCTGTTCTTTATTTTTTCAAATGAAGTTATTTAATCTTTTCTGACTAGCCGTGGGCCTGTTTCGCACAAGCGCTCATGTATAAGCTATTTTTGTAGAAAAAGATAAAAACAACGTTAAATTGTTTTGTATATGCTATAAGTTGTTTTTATAAGCTATATTGGAGAACTTATGAAAATAAGTTGAAAAAAGCTTATGAAAATTGTCATAAGCTGTTTTCATAAGTTCTCCCTGATAGTCTCGTTAAACTTACGCTTATAGATAAACTCAAGTATGCCAATAAGATGTGTAAAATCGTATACTTCGCTGGTTTTTGTATTGTTATTTGTCATCTCATAATCAGTAATCACCTTTATTTAACTTGGCATGTCTTTATTTTGTTACTTTCTTTTTTTTAGCTAAAGCTTGTCCTAATAATAAATTTTTATTGTGTTTATGAATGGTGTTTTTTTTTACCTGGAATAAGTTCTTTACACTACTTTTGACCCTCTAGTCTTAATTCATTGTTCATGACATTTGATCAATGTTATTTTGTTTTCATGTATTGTAAGTTTGGTTCAATTTTTCAGTAGTTGTATTTTTGTGAAATCATTGTATACCCAATTAAGAACAATCACAAGGTTTACGCCAAACCTACTATGAAATTTTCAGAATTTTGTAATGTGTTTTCTGATGAAGCACGGACACTCCACGGATTAGGCGTGTCTTGGTGTCGGACACGTGTTGTGTCCGACACTGACACGACACCGACACATATAATTACACTGAATTTTGTGATTTTCTCAAATTATTAGGGGGGTTGGCGTGTCCGGTGTCCGTTTCCGTGCTTCATATTTCTCTATCTTTGATCGTATACTTTTATGCCATGCTTTTCACTATTTTGTAATATTTGTTTGTACGGCTTTACCTATACTGTTATTTTTATCTTGATATTTGTTTTCAGAGATGGAGGCCCTTGGTTCCGTGGACGACCTTTTGGATTTCTCATCTGACATAGGTGAGGATGATGACGATGACAAACCTAAGAAATCCTTTCCTTCACTCAACCCAGAATGCAGTGATCCACTTTCACTCAATCCATTGGCCCTGGATGATCCCAACAATTCACTTTCTGTAAGTTTGACGGTCCGTTAACCTTTCTAAAATGCTTGCTTGATTTTTTATCTAGTTTTGACTTGTTGAGGTGTGATCATGAAAGCGAAAGCATGTGTACTGTGAATTATGATTTGTTTTGAATCAATTAGAATTTTGATATATTATATTGTTCTTGTCCAAAGTAGAATATTAGCAAGTGCTTCCAGATTTTTACTTGTTTTCCTTTTAGCATCAATGTATTGGCATTTGGCATTCCGAGATTGTTAGTGCCTGCGGTGCAAACGACAGATTCTCTGATTGCATCAATGTTTTTATTTACTTGTGATCACTGTTTCAAGGTTTCCATGTTTTGGAGCTGCATCTCTCTTAGTGTGAATACTAATTTCTTGATCCAATGTTTGTTGTGTCGTTGACTTGTTGCATTAGTGGAATGCCCGAGTGTACTTGAGAAATTCCCTTTTTCCATACTTATTAGTTATGTGAAGTTTAATGTGCTGCTTATTTTCATGTTCCAGGAGGAGGCTGCAGAAGAGGAGCTTGAATGGCTGTCCAACAAAGATGCATTTCCGGCTGTTGAAACGTTTGTTGACCTGTCCTGTATTCAACCGAATCTTTTGAAGCATCAAATGACATCCCCAATACTCGAGAACAGCACAAGCAGCAGCAACAGCAATAACAGTTCCAACAGCATTACCCTCTTAAGTGGCTACAATCACATGAAGTTCCCTGTCCGTGCACGGAGCAAGTCTCGTAGCAAGCCTCGCCTTGGCCTTGCTGACGCCTCAAATCTGCAATTCCCGTGGAAACAACCGAGTACCAAAACTTCCAAAGAGAAAGTGAAACAAACCTCAACCATTATTGGGAGGAAATGTCATCATTGTGGAGTTGATGACACTCCACAATGGCGTGCAGGTCCAAATGGTCCAAAGACACTCTGTAATGCATGTGGGGTTAGGTATAAGTCTGGCCGACTTGTACCTGAATACCGTCCTGCAAATAGCCCAACTTTTCGCAGTGACGTGCATTCTAATTCCCACAGGAAAGTAGTGGAGATGAGGAAGCAGAAGGGAATGGGAATGGGTTGAAAGTCATTGATAAAATGAAAAGTGGACGTGTAACATTGGTTTTAGCATTTAGAATGCTAAAAGTTAGGATTTTGGTTTTCTTTTTTACTCTGATTTATTTTAATTGAAATTTTAGTCCATTTTTGCTGTGGGGTGTTTTAGATGGGCAGTGAAAATTTTAGATTAAAATTTTGAAGTTAGGGAGGCCTTATATCATTTTGCTTGTCAAATTCGGTTTTTTCATTTTTTATTTTTTGATTTGATTGTTTTTATGCTGGTAACATGTACTTTGATTGAGGATTAGGGAGAAGATGAGTTGCAATGAGTGGCTTGATCCATTGATTATGCTTATCTGAACTAATTCTAGGTTGATGGATAGTGGTGTAGTAAATTTTTGAGGAATTTAGGTTCCAATATTATTTGATACATCATTCATGTTTTTGAAGAGAGAAAAATGCTATCTATCTTTAGATATTTAGACTTATATGATCTTTAGTATTTGATTCTCCTTCCAAGGAGGTCAATGTGCAGGTAACATAATTGAATTGATCAAACCTTGACTATTTGTTGGTAACATTGATATCTTTCTGTTTCATTTTCTTACTTGGTGACTATTAGTTTTTTAAAATTGGTCTAACATATTTTTTCAAAATGAGCTTGTAAGGTGAGATACTATTCTTTACAAACTATTTGATAATTGCTCTTCTCCCATTTGTTTTTGCTTGTTCCTATGAAAATAGTCGAGCGTGAGTTAACTCATGCAGATACATTTTCAACGTGAGTTAACTCACGTAGTTGTATTTTTCAGCGTGAACAGATGGGAGAAGAGCGATTATCAAACTATTTTCAGACATTATTTCTTTTAGTGTGAGACTTTTTTGGTTTTTATGAAATAGACTTTGATGTTGTATTACTTTTATATTCAACACAACATATTTTTATAAAATCGACTTATAAGGTGAGAGATGTTATTTATAGACTATCTTGACCTTATCTCCTTAGAGTAACTTTAGAAACAAATAGCTTCATTTTTTCTTCCTTGAAGGTCATAACATGTGAATTGCTCTGTGATTAATTTGTCAATTATGTTGACTGAATATTGCAATGTAGATTTGCAATTTCTCTTGTCAACTATCTTAAGGTCATATCAATAGATCATTAACCTTCTCTGGAACCCTAAATCCATTCTTTGATGATATCAGACTAGTGCTGGAAAAAAATAATTCCCCAACATCCTTAACCAATGCATGGAAATTATCTTCATTCACTTCAATGAAGACCTTGTTATCTCCCATAGGAATCATTTTTGCTGAAATTATTTATACCTATCTTCAAGGTCTTTTGGTGTAAAAATGGAACCTCATAAAAGTTATAGACCTGTCCCACATACCCTTTTTTCACTAGATTCTCTTGTTCATTTACTTTGAATGTCAAACCTTTTCATATGGTCACAAGTTCAATGACATGATCTTAAACTAGTTAAAGTGGAGAAGAAAGTACAAGTTTTCATTGCAGTATCCATTCTCAACATAATGGATACAATCACTCATAAAACAAATTTGTAAGTTGTACTCTAAATAAAAAATGAAACAAAATGAAACAATCTATTTTGCAAACTATATCCATGCCTAGAATTGTCACAAAGTATGGCACTGAAAACTAAAAATACTGCCAATTTGTCATACTTTGTTGTCCTTAGTGTTCTCAAATCTCCATGTGACTAACTCTTGAAATATTTTCAAATTTAGAACACTAATTGATAAAAAATAAAAAAATTGTTCTACCAAATCATTCATGCAGTTAATGACAAATTCTGGCTAGAGTAGTTTCAACCACCAGATGCCAAGGAAAATTTGGAGAAATTGTTTTTGAACATCTAAGTTTAGACAATTTTAACGATAAATTTTTAACTGGTGAACATAGTTTAAAATAGATGATTAATTATGTTTAGTGTATATGGTTAATGTATATACTATATACTATGTTGATAGTAATTCATCAATGGTGTAACTTTATTATCCAATAATTTGAACGTGTTGACTGTAATTTTCAAGTGTTCAACTACATAAAGGTTTTCTTTTGACAAAAACTACTTATAGATCTTAACACCTGGAAATTGTGATTAAACACGTATATATTTGTGGTTAATAAGTTTGGGTACCTAGTCCCCATAAGCTTACCTCAGTTGTCAGGGACATTGCATAATTTATATAGGGGCCGGGGTTCGAATCCCGAACACCCCGCTTCTTCATATTTAATTGTGTGAGCTCTTCCCCTAGAAAAAAAAAAAGTTTGGGTACCTAGTATATATTCAATTGATTGTAAAAAAGCATTCAATTGACAAAATTAACCATGTATTTAAACTTTGTTAATCACTTAAAAAATTGTTTGAATTTAGTTGTTCAAACTTCAAATACCTCACAAAATTACCAGCGGATCTGTTAAATTAGACAACAGCCAATCATGCAAATTAAGATAAAAATAATAAGAATCAAATCTTGTGATGAGAAATACAATCCTAGATTTGTTAGGGAAAACGACAATATGGGATCCTAGATTTGTTAAGGAAAACGACAATATGGACAACTAATGCATATATCATTAGTATCTATTTTTTCTAATAAAAAATAGATACCCCTAAAAAAAACATAGACAATCAATCTCAAACAGCGTTTACAAAGATATTTACATTTATATTCTTTCCTCTAGGTGCCAGCGGACTCGAACCCTGGACTTTCGGGTGCAATTTTTTATTTTTTTTACCATTAACCAAACTCTTGAAGTTATATGACAACAATGTATGGACATGATTGGGAATAACTGTGTCAATTTCATCATTTTTTTTAAATGGCTAAATCTATTGATAACAAGTCCATGTTTAAGACAAACAAAACGTAAGCTACAAAGCAACGGGTGATGTATATAGACGGAATACCAAAAAGAGGTATGCATCATATGTCCATTCCATTAATTAATTCACGACGAGTGCTAAAAATATTATCTTTTACCGGTTAAAATTCACATATGACTCATCAAAGCATGTGTCTCATAATTTGTGGGATCTATATAAATTTTAACCAATGATAGAGAGTGTGATTAAAAGTGTATTTTTTTAAGAAGTTAAAATGAAATTAGATTAACAAAAAACTGAAAAACCAAAACTTCCAAGCACAAGGTGTGCTCGAAAGAAAAGGCTAAATCAAAGGAATACAATGGCTGTGAAAATAAAATAAAAATGAAAGAAAAAAAGTACAAATCAGGTTATTGCTCCCAAGCACAAAATTGGATTAATCCACCAAGAATGGTTGTCAAAAGTAAAAGTATAATATTTCGCTTTCAACCACGAAAACGTCTGAACTTTGATCATGTCTAACAATTGATGTAAAGAGTACTCCTTGTGATAAAGAAATGTGACAATTTCTTTCATTCCAAATTGTCCATAAGCAAGATAGTAAAAAAGGATGTATAATTGACTGATGATGCTTTGAAGATCCTCGTAAGTGACAAAATTGATGTAAAAGGTTTGAAATAATAGAAGGTATAATTGTAACTTATCCTAACCAGTGCAAAACCATAGTCCATATCGATCCAACAAAACTACAATGCAAAAACAAATGGTTGATGTCCTCGTTAGATCCACAACCACCCGCACTGAGTTCTTGTTGATTATAAGTAACCCCCGCTACAAAAGATTATCATTAGTAAGAATGGGATTATCAAGAAGACGCCATCAAAAAGATCGATTTTTAACGGAACCGCCTTGTGCCAAATGATGTATGAAGATTCTTGAGTTGAACATTTTCCAAAGATGTCAAATAGTTATAAGCTAAACTAGCGGAATATCCTTTACATTAGTGAATGTTCCATTGCACGGCTCGACCTTGACCTGCTCCTCCTCCAAAGCTAATAGACTGCCACTTTCACGCCTCCCCACCCTCCCCCAACCTAAATGATTCATCTTAAAAACTAACACCATTTTGTTTTCAGCTAACTCAAAGAGTAAACTAAATCTATTCTTCAAGACTCCCCTTTCCAACCAACGGTCCCATCAAAACAATGTAGACGACCCATTCCCGACGCAACAATCTAAGTTATCAAAAGAAATAATTCCCCACACCTAAATTGACCCATTCACAAATGCAAGAAAGATTTTTCCATCAAACAGAGTCTAGTCTGCCACCCACACTAATCCTACCTCCTACCTCCCCATAACGCTCAACCAAAACTATATACCACAACATATTCCTTTCCTCCCTCAACCTCCAACAATACTTTCTAAAAAGAGCCACTTTAAATTTCCTAGTTCTCTTAATTGTCATTCCTCCATACTCATTTTTCATACAAATAATGTCTCATTTGATCCAAATTATTTTCCTAAAACTATCTCTCTCTCTCTCTCTCTCTCTCTCTCTCTCTCTCTCTCTCTCTCTCTCTCTCCCTCTCCGAGAGAACACAATTAAAAATAGATTCGATAGAAGAAATGATACCTGCAAGAACCTTGAAGAAGGTAAGAAAATAGACAGACACAATAATTTTTCTCTTTAGATTAAAAGCCCCCTCCTTTGATTTTTAACAAGAAGTGTGTTAATCTTTAGACTTTGTTGAAAAAATAACTCTGGTGTCACTATGATTGTAATCATGTAGCCACTTATAACTCCATGGACCGGAAGTAGTTGATAGTCGGCTTATTGGTTCACATGATTGCGTTCGTTGGGGATACTTTTTGACGTTAGTCTTAAGATTAGAACAAGAAAAAATAGGTACCTTCTTTACATATTGGAATCTCTCAGTATGGTCACCAGGAACTTCAGTTGCAAAAATTATTGTGTTCAAGAAGTTGTTGTTGACTAATGGTGTTGGCTGAAAATGAGCTGAATCATTAGCTTTATTGTTAACCTCTTCCTTAATGAATTTAACTCTAGGGAGTTTTTATGATAAATCTTGTCAGTGGTATCTGATGAATCATTATTAACCTAGTCATCATGAATTCGTTGAACAAATGTATCAATTAACAGAGCATCCTCAACAAATAATTCAGGAACCGAATAAACAAAATCACAATCAGACTTGTCTTTCACTAAGCAAGCATCGTCGGATAAGCTAACCTCGATTTCCTCGGTAATTTTAATGTTAAAAATTCTACCATTAACTGTTATGGACCGAGCAGATCATTTAGGCCCAATTATTTGGGCCCAATACAAAACAAAGCCCAAATCCCACATTTGGAAAATTACTCGCAACACACCCCCTCCCCGTGAGGGGGGTGCTTGGAGCAAAGGATACATGTTCAAACGAACAGTAACGGTCATCGCCATGGCTCCCGCAAATCTTTCCTCAACGGTTACATTTCCTACGAATTCGTACCCACCAAGAACATGTGTGCCAGACAAAGACTTTGCAAACACCCACCTCTATATAAAGGTGAGTCTTAGCAGTCCCCAAGGTTAGAAACTACTCTTTCTCTAAACCTTCATTCTGATCTCATATTGACTTGAGCGTCAGAGTGTCTGCAGGTACACACAAAAAAAACATTCCCCCCCCCCTAATTGGTATCACCTTAGAAGAATTGAATAACGCATCTAGAATCCTTTGTTCAAATTTTGAGACGTTATCTCCTTCAATGACATTTGCCAAAAACACTTTTTTTGTCCAAGAGAAGTCATTCTTTTCACTAAAATATTTCCTTAAATCACCCACTCTAATCACGTGAGCACTCTTGCTTTCCATCCCTAGTTTACTTGTCCTTGTTAATGTATCCGCATATGAGAGCACTTTTAGTTTATTCTTCACCTCCATAGGCATTTTCTTACAAGCCAACTGCTCAAACCCGATCATCGGTCTCTTCCCTTGTGTAACAACCAATCTAGCTTTCTCCCTATTCTCCTTACTTAACCGAGCTTCCTCCTTCACCCCATCTAAAATGGACTTCCTCTCCAACTATCATCCAAATAACTCAATTGTTCCCTTAACACTCACATTTTTTTCTTCCTCGATGAGCTTATTTTTTCTTCCTCGACACACTTACTTTTTTCTCCCTAAACAAGCTCTCTTTTTTCTCCCTCAAAACATGTTATGTAATTATTATCCTCAACATGTCCATCAACCCTCCTTTCCCTCGATAAGCCAAGTGAGCTCCCAAATCTGTCAAAGTGAGCCACATTAGCCCACACCCGATACCGACTTAAATACACATTATCATATCGCACAAAACAATACACTTTGCCCCTAGCATTTCTATTTCTTGAAATGAACAAGTTTTTCATGATACCAAGTACCTTTAAATTGTGCCTTAAATCAATGTAGTACGGATTTTCCAGAATGTTTATGAAATAGAAAGTGACCAATGAAGTAGCGGAACTTTCACGACCTTGAGAAGGTGTGGAACGAGAGCGATGTTGTCTCGTAAGTGACGTACCACTAGGGATGGAAATAGGTCAGGCCAGGCCAGACTTTGATAGGCCTGAGCCTAGCATACGAAAAAATTGGAAGCTTGAGTCTGGCCTATAGCCTTTCATAGGCCTTTTTTTTTTATGGCCTGACATGAAAGCCTATTTACAATCCTACTTCATATTAAAGTCATTGAATATTCCATTTTATCTACCTCTAAATAAGCTAAATCAGCCTTAAAGCTAATTTTATTGTAAGACTTGTTTACCATTATAAGGCTTAAAAACCTATTTCACTACAAGCTTTAAAGTCTATTTAAAAAGTCAATTATTTGTGTTGTTTTTTGATTTTATGTTTAATAAAATTATATTTTAATATAAATAAAAATAAATTTTAATAATATGCATAAACATACCAGCCGATCAGACTTCGTAGGCTATTTTGATAGTATAAATCTGGTCTATTTACTTAAATGTTTTTTTCAAAAGTCTTAGCCTAGCCTTTTCAATAAACATGTTAGATCAGACCGTATACACCTGTAGGTTGACATGGCCTATTCCCAACCCTACATGCCACTCCAAGAAGTCATATGATGGTGATGGTGCCCATTGTGACTTACTGACTGACAGTCACGTCGGTAGTATTGTTAAAATTATTCCTAATTTATATATTCATCCAACAAATATTTGGTTAATTGATTTGATTGAATCCGTTCACTCATTTTTTTTATTTTGTTTGAATTCAATAGGTCACCTCAAATATTTTTTCCAACAAAGGTTACCTCAAATATTAATACAAATCTATTATATAAAACATAAATAATACATTTAAAAATTCATTTATAAATAACAAAATTGGGAAAAATGAAAAAAACCGAATATTAAAAATAGTTTAATTAAAAATAATGAAAAAAGGAATTGAATATTAAAAATAATTCAACATTTTCATTTATTTACAATTAAATATCTAATCATTTTAATAATATATTATAAGCTAAAGGAAGAGAGAAAAACACACACTAGCTGCCATGGCTCCTCCACCCTCACTCAGAGCTCTAATGTGGAGTGTCGGAAATGCATCGTCTGTCGTTAACGGTCTTATTAGAGCTTTTTTGTCGTCGACTATTGTTGATTGGTGTCTCTCAAAACACTATTATTTTAAGATTGAAAGACTAAGTACAAGTATACATTGTCCAAGTTATAGTATAAAAAAGATATTGATTCCACGAGGACTTTGGAGCTATAGCTTCAAATAGCTTTTCAGTAGAACACTTATTTGGAAAGAAATAAAATTAATCTTTTATAACAACAATAAAAGTAAAAAGGTTAAGTTCAGGAAAGCAGTTAAAGTCTTTAGAAAATCTCATGATGGAAGGTGTGGTTTAAAACAATGGTTCAGTTATGACATGCATCATGGCGATTTAAAGAGTTGTAGCTTGGATGTAGTCATTTGTGTCACTTAGAGTTATAGCCGGTTCAAAGTATCTTTAGTCTCTGAGATATGTACATTGCTACATCTTGATATAATTGTTGTGTCTCACCCACAAGGTTATATCTGTAAGGAACCGACTTCATGGTTTGTTTAATGAAGGAGTCTTGCCATTTCTCACTCTAAAGTGTGGCTCAATCCAGATCCTTAGTACCATACGACAAAGATACATTGCAAAATGTAACACTAAGCTACAACATGGTATAACTCTTGGTGATTCAATGCTATGGCCGTTTATTAACCTCTTAAGCTAACTGAGGTTCACCGAGCTATAGCTTCCTATAACGTTGGTCTTACATTTAGGTTCCTTGGGCATTTTCACTCTATTGGTGCTTAAGAGCTAACTCGTATCCCTTTGACTGCTCAGCCCCCTTCTAGTTCAATTAAGACGAATTGTATCACTATAAGTAAAACTTATCAAGAATCACTTCTAGTGGTTTTTCAATACGAACAGTCTCTAATAGTAAAGTACGACGATATAGCTTTATATATCACAAGAAATTAACAAATCATAATCTCACCATGTCTAAACTACTTGAAGGGATTTAACTCATGGTGAGCTGGACCATGGAAATGGAAATGAAGATGAAAATAAATGAAAAGTAGAAAACTAAATAAATAGAATAGATATAGTTGTCACGAGATTACAACCTTTGAAGGAATAAGGTGAGCCAAAGCAACACCAAGTAATGTACTATAAGACTCTAGAATCTAGCTACCATGCTCATTTATGGTAGAAGATGAGATGAAATGAGATCTCTAAAGCTGCTAACGCTAGCCATAATCTGGACCTTTTCCAATTCTAAGATGAATTTTCAAACCCTTGGCACTAACACGTGGGTGTCCTTTTATAGTACAATGTCAGCCGCTACAAGTTGTATCCTTTAGTCATTTTATATGGGTTGTCCTTATCCATCCGTCCTTATCCAATCCTACCTACCCACTAAGATATTCCCTTATTCTTCCTAGGATTCCAATCATTGGAGACATCTCATATTCTTCCTCATTAAGAAATGGACATATTGGACCCACGTGTGCGTACTATGTACGATCCGGCTAGAGTCTCATGATGTTGCAACTTTTCACATCTTCAGCGATACATCTTCAATCCACGTTGCAACTTCCTACATCTTCAGAGTCATTCCTTAACCTACATCATCAAACATCATAAACAAGCATTACTAGTTCCAAAGTACTAAAAACACTTAAAACTATAAAATCCTAAAATAGACCTTGATTAGATTTTGAAGGCAATGCAATCACTCAATAATTAGTCCAATATAGGAGTTAAGTGCAACGTGATAACCAACTTATTTACCGGTTATCACTGACTCACACTTTTTAAAAATATTTATTTTTTTAAGAAGATAAAAGTAGATTTTTAAAAATATTTCATTATTTATTAAATTTACAAATATAAAATTATTGAACTTTAATAATTTATTTTATTTCTTTTATTGCCACGCTAACACAGTGGCAATAAAAGAAATCAAAATCATAGAGAAGATATTTAAAACAATTAAAATTGGATTGGATATGCATTTTTTTTCTTTGAATTTATTAGATATTTGTATTTTGTTCTTGGATGTATTGAAATCGTAAACACATTTTGAAATGTCTTTTAAATTAGTCATTTTGGTCATTTTATTCATTAAATGCATTTTTGGTTAACCAATTTAGTCTCTATGATAACAAACAAAAAATAACAATATTTTACAATTTTGATACATTTAACGACTATAATGACGAAGATATTATGAAAAATTACTGCTAGGGTCATTTAACTTATTTAGTTGTAACACATCCTGACATCCATCCTTCTTTTTTTTTTTTTTTTTTTGAGAAAAACACATTCGTCCTTTATTTCATTTTATTGTTAAAAAAATATATTAAAATACTATTTTTTCAATAAAAAAAATATTGTTTTGCTAAAAGTAAAGAAATAATTGAATCATATGAACATCTTTATTTTTATGTTTTTTTTAAGTAACTTTATTTTTATAAAATAGTTTATTTTTAGTAATTAAAAGTGTATTAAAAAACTAAATTTATTATTTCAGATTTTTTTAATAAGAAAATTAAAAGAAGGGGTAAAGATAAAAACAAGACAAAGGAAAAAATATAAATGACAAATGACAACCTTGTTACTACTAACCATTATAGTTAAAAGAAAGTTAAAGGATCTTGCACTCCAGTCTAGTATAGTTTATTGGGTCGATGCTTTCAGGGTAATGGTTAAGAAAATTAAAAGTAACATTTACATTGAATTCAACAATATTTTAATTTTTAAAAATTTAAATTTATCACTTTTCACCATTTCTCAATACTATATTTCTATTTTTATCCTCTTATTAAATACCGGAATAACACTTTTAACACTTTTAGCCTTTCCCCTAGTTTATTTAATAAATAGTGGTGGACTGTGAAATTGAGTGGAACTGGAATCTCTTCACTCAGCTTTGGATCTTTTGCACACAAAAAATGGAACAAAACATTATTCAAAGATGGGAAGCCAAAGTTTCAACTAAACTCAAAAACACCACAAAACAACAAGCATGGTCACTCATCAAAGACTTTTTCAATCTCCACAAACGCTTCCCTAACCTTGCCACGTGTTATGGGATCCATGGATCCAATGGTGAGGTAGGATGCATACGTTACTGTGCTGGTTTCTCCCTCCCATCAGACGGATCACAAGAAGTGAGCTGGTCAAAGGAGAGATTGGTAGCCATTGATGAAGTTGACTTGAGTATCAAGTATGAGATTGTTGAGTGTAATATTGGGTTTGAGTGTTATGAGTCAACTATGAAGGTTGTTGATGGTGATGGGAATGGTGGGTGTGTGGTTGAGTGGTTCTTTGGTGTTGATCCTGTTGAAGGGTTGGAGTTTGAGGATTTGGTGAGTAAGTATCGTGTTGGGCTTCAAGTTATGGCTCAGAAAATGGAGGAAGAGATTGCATCTTTACTTCATAGGAATCAAATGTAGCAAGAAATTAGAAATTTATGAATAAGTTGGGAATTCGGAGTTTCAACCCGATCATTTTGTGTGTTGTAATGTTTGTGTCAACTGAGCTATGTTCGTGGGATTTTTCTTAATACTAATGTGTTTATTTCCCTATGTTTTATCCTCGTAGATGTCTCAAATTTTGTTTTTGATTTTGGTCTGCCAGAGTTAAGCAATATGAAATTTCTTTCGAATGTCAAACTTCAACCATGCTTACAAGGTTTAACAAGTTTCTTTGACTTGTGTTTTCCCTGTCCCTTTTTATCTTCACTATGAGACTGTAGGACAAAAACTATGTCCTTTGCAGTAGAAAAAGAGAGAGGACCGGAGAAATCGAAGTTGAGAAGGTCAAAGGTGGTTCACAAATTCACAATAGGGAACAATGTTAATTATTAGATTCAATGTTCATTGGTGGTGAGGGACTTAATAGCTCCCTCATCTTAGCCGAATCCTGAAATCAAATGTAAGACGAACTGACTAAATGCCTTAAAACAGAATATGAAACTCCATTGATGTAAGTAATATTATTGATCAAATCACAAATCTAATTTCACAGTGTTTTGCACATTTATAGTTTCTGCAATCTAAATACTCTAACTAACTCTAGTTGAAATAGATACTAACTCTAGCTAGAAAATTGTCAACAAACAGTTACATAGTTATCTAACTTCCTGGACAAGTAACCTCTATGAACTCACTTACTACTACAATCAACAAAATACTTCAGGAAAATTAAGTCTTCATTTTACACAACTTTCTCAGTTAAGGATCATGAAAATATTTAAGCGTGAGAAACCAGAATTCAGCAGCTTGATAAAGGGTTTGAAGCCTGAAGTCACAACATCACCGACTCTTTTCAATTAAATCAGACTCTAATGTAGGAGTCATTGCATGTATCTATGTGAGAATTACTGTACAATTTCAACTTATGTTGAAAAGTAAATATGTTTCTTCAATTTTTGAAAATCATCCCCAGTAAAAAAAAAAAATTATAGAGCTAAAGACAAAACAAAAAATAACAAAAGTCAAATTCTTAATAAGAAAAGAAAAAGTCGAAGACTCTATGTTATCAATAATGCATGACTTCTCTACTTATAGGGTGATTGTCTTCATGATAAGGGTTGCGGACGGTAGCGGACGATGAGGTTGACAGTTGCCTGCGCTCGATCTAGTTCCCAAGGAGGCGGAGGCAGAGGTGGATGGTTGACTTCTCTTGGATGTTGTAATCGGCAAGGGTCAGGTTGTCCTCTAGTTGTTTACCGCAAAAGATCAGACTTTGCTGGTGTATTGGGATATATTCCTTATCATGAATCTTCTTCTTCACATTGACTATTTTGTTTGAACTCTCAACCCTCAGGGCGTGCGTTATTCCAGTATGGGTCGCTATGTAAATTTGCATCTGCACAAAATTGCCATTAAATCAATAAAGAAAACTTGAGATTGATATTTCAAAAACTGATCCAAAAATAGAAAACACTAACAGCCTTTGTTTGGCATTTGAAAAACTGAAGAATAAGATAAAATGCTAGAGTCTAAATTCAAAACAAAAAAGAAAATAACAAGACTTAAATTGGAGGAAAAAACCAAAGCAAAGAAAAGGAGATTGGAGGTACCGTGGGGGTTATGCAAATATCTAGCTTGAGAGGTTCAGAAGAACCAAATGGAATCACAAGCAACTCTGATGAAAGAGTTGCCAAAGTAACTTGTTGGACGTTCTTCGCAAAAGACTGTAATTTCAGTTTGCAATTCTGAGACCTAGCCAAGACATCATAACTATAGTCGGACTCAGAAGAGTTTAGGACCAATGCAGCAAAGATTGACTGCATTTCCCAAAAGCATAGTTCTATTATTGAGAATAAATAGTTTACCATCATTTTCCTCTTGAAGAACAATAATTTCATCATTAGACTTCAAGGAGACGATGAAGGAGTGACCATAAGAAAATTTGATTGGAGAATCCCTATGTTTATGGCTGAAATGGTTGGACAACACTTCTGATGATGCAGCAAAGTCACATCCTGAAAGGGGGCAACATGGTACATAGATGCATTCTTCTTCATGGTCCCTATGAGTGTAACTTATTTTGTCCTTACAACCATGTTTTGAATTCGAACATGACATTTCGATAGATAGCAATAGATTTTCAATACAACGTTTTGAGCTAACGCGCAATGAGCACTCGTGACACTTGTTCCTAAGTAGTGCAGCAGGTAGAGCAAACAATATGACCATTATCACACTGCAAGGTATTGCAACATAAAAATAAATCATCAAATTAGACGTTGAACGGTTTGTTAGAATAAAATAAAATAAAATAAGAGATTTCTTTGTAAGGCTTGTTAGCAACTTATGCAATCAAAAGTATAATAATCAACATATAGCTAATCATTCTCAATTTATTCTTCACAAAATCTATGTACTCAATGACGGATTGTGGCTAGCCCCGAAAATAGAAGGTATACAAAATTAAAGACATTCACAATTATTAATGTAACTAATATTCAAACCTAATTAAAGCAAATAAGTCTTATCCTCCAAGGCTTAAAATAATTCATCCAAGTATTTAAAATAAACAAAGGTGACTCTTTAAATTGAATCACTATCTTTAACCACTTATTCATCATCCTCATGCTCACTTACTTCACTACTAGACCTCATTTGTTATGCGTCTATCTCTGTTTCTCCCTGACTGTTTTTTGTCTCCGTAGGAACAACTTGGTCCTTCATTCTTTTTTGTTGCCCACAAAGCCGCATATGATGAGGAGGGGATATAATATCGTTTTTTTAAGAGGAATTTGGCTCTCTAAAGCAAGAAAATAAAGGTAATTAACTTAAAACTCTTGATTGTTACGATGTACCTCTAATATTCATCTTTAATTTTCTAATTATTGGTTAATAATACTTACTTTAACTTGTAAAGTGAATTACTTGTTAAGAGTCTCATATGAGATAAAGCCTAAATATGAGTATATATATGGGGCATTCCTCACCTTAGCTCCAACCCAAATTCTAAGATAGTATCATAGTCTTTCCAAACACCACTATAGGGCACTCAACTCACGCTCGAGATGTCAAGTCATGGGCGTGAGTTAAGAGACCTACATTTTTGGTACTACAGATGCACTAACGAAACCGCAACACAACATAGTTTTGTGTCGTTGCACTTAAGGGCATACATGACGACAAATTAGCATGAGTTTGATCTGCTAAAATAAAAATAAGGGACTGGACAAGATAACTCCAGTTGTAATGTATTTCATTTTAAGTTGTTTAAAATAGGCTAAATTACACCGGAGGTCCATTAAGTTTAAGGTTTGTAACAGATTGATCTTTAAAGTTATTTTGGTCACACGTAAGTCCTTTAAATTTGAGATTTGTAACAAATTGGTAGTTACTTTGGTCCCATATCCTTTAAGTTTGTAAACGTTTTCAATTTAGTATTTCTGTTAATCAAACATTGTAAAAACAATGATGTGGCAGAAGGACTAAATCAAAAGCGTTTACAAACTTAAAGGATTTAGGTGTGACCAAAATAACTTAAAAAGATCAATATGTTAAAAAACCTCAAATTAAAGAACTTAGGTGTGAGCAAAATAACTTAAAATCAATCTATTACAAACCTCAAACTTAAAGATTATGCGTGTAATTTACTTTAAAATACAACACAACTTTTTTGTTAGATGTAAGTTGTTTAAAACATCAAGATAATGTTGTCCACCAAACTACAAGCCAAAAAGTTGTTCAATATTTAAAAATAAAAGTTTGTTTTTGTTGTTCTGTTACATATCAAACAAAAGCACCGTTAACTCTTCTCAGAGTTAGAAAATAACTTGTGAAAGAAAATAAAATATAAATGAAATGCATACCTGAAAGATGAGAATAGTTAAGGGTTGAAAATATTTACAGCAATCAAGTAAATTAGGGTCGGAAATCATCAACGGCTCCATTACACCTTTTAACAAAACACTCACAGAGAAAGACTGTAGACTCCGATGGCTTCATGTTTGCTTTTTGGCATCCGTGCTAGCCTCTTGGTGGTCCTTTGCCAATAACACGCAGTAAGGAAACTTTGCGGTTATCAAAAATTTAACTTTTTAGTATCTTTTTCCTCAGTTTTGCTAAAAAAAATATTATATATGAATATATGAAAACGTGTCATTTTTGCAAAGACTAAAAATAAAAGAAGAATGATAAACAATGTCATCAAAGCACGGGTTAAGCAACCAAAATAAGTAACTTTTTTATAAAAAGTTGTGTAATTATTATTTAATCAAAAGTCAAAACTTATATTTTTAAAATAAATTTTTTATTTATAGTTTTCTTAACCATTGTCCGGAGGACACTGATTAGCAAGACCCAACATAAAAGTATAGTTTTTCTATTTTTGCAAAGACTAAAATTTTTATTTGTTATATTGTTGGTATCATTGAAAAATATAAGTATAGTTTTTTTTTTGTAGTGGCCGGAAAAAAATCAATAATTTATACGCATCAACATAATAAAAAAAAATGTACCCATGAACACTAGTATTTATAAATGATCATTTACTTAATTAAATTTTGTTTCATTTTCATATTTACATATCTTTATTTTATATTGTATTCTCATTTTTTTGTACTAATATTCTGCCACTTGTAATGTACTCTTCGGACTCCAAAAATCACTAGTATTAAGAAAATTTGTTTGAGAAATAAATTAGTCTTAAATGTGTGTCTATATTATTAAATTATCTTTTGTATGCATATATATATATATATATATATATATATATATATATGGTTAATAGTGTTTTTCACCCCTGTAATATAGATCATTTCCGGTTTTCGCCCCTGTAAAATTTTCGGTTTGATTTGCATCCTTGTAAAAAAAAAAATTCTAGAAAACACCCCTCCTCCATCCAACTCAGCAAATTCGCTTATGTGGCGCTGACTTGGCTTCTTTTTATTCTTTTTTAATTGGCCACATCATATTTAATTATTAAAATATACAAAAAATAATATCAATTCATTTATGTTAATTTAAAAATAAAAAATAATTTAAAAAAATTGAAAATAAAAAATTGTGAAAATTAGAAAAAAAATTAAGGAATTTTTTTTTAAAAACCTCTGGAATAAAATTTTATTGCCAATTTTTTTTATATATAAAAAGCAAACTATTTAATTTCGTAAAAAAAATATTCAATATTATAATTTCTAAATTTGAATGCAGATTTTTATAAATTAAAATTTTTTACTTTTTTTTTGAACAAATTTTATAAAACTTTTTTTAGGAAAAAATCTAACCTATTTTGAAAATTTGCTTTTTTTGTATTTTAAAAATTAAATTCCAAATTTTTTTTAAAACCTTGTTAATTTAAAATAAAAATCTAATTATATTTTCTAATTTTTAAAATTTTGATAAAAAAATCAGACTTTTTTTAAAAAATTTCAATTTTTTTATTTTATTTTGAAAATTAAACTCCAGAATCTTTTTTAAAAAAAATTCAAAAAAAAAACGAATATTTTTTATGATTCTTTTCATATTTGAATTTCGAAAAAAATCTTTTTGTTTTTTCTGATTTTTTTAATATTTGAAAAAAAATCGATTTTTAAGTTTTCTGAAAAAAATTCTTTTTTTTGGAATTTTTTTATAAAATAATCTTTTTTTATTTTTTAAAATTCAATTTTTAATTTTTATTGAAAAAAACTCAGTTTTTTTTTAAAAAAAAAAATTCCTTAATTTTTTTTTCTAATTTTTACAATTTTTTATTTTCAAAAATTAATTTTCAATTTTTTAAAATTACTTTTTATTTTTAAATTAATATAAATGAATTTATATTATTTTTTGTATATTTTAATAATTAAATATGACGTGGTCAATTAAATAATAATAAAAAAAGCCAAGCCAGCGCCACATAAGCGAATTTGCTGAGTTGGATGGAGGAGGGGTGTTTTCCGGAAGAAAAAAAAAGTTTTACAAGGATGCAAATCAAACCGAAAATTTTACAGGGGCGAAAATCGGAAATGGCCTATATTACAGGGGTGTAAAACACTATTAATTATATATATATATATATATATATATATATATATATATATATATATATGTTCAACGTTAACTTCTAATATATCAAGACAAATTCTTAGTATTAATAAGGGATATAATTAAAAAAAATAACAATAAATGCATTTAGAAATTTGTAGATGATCTTATATTTATAGACTATGAAGCACGAATACGTCAAAATGGTTAATGTATCGTATTTGATAAGCCGATACACCCCGATACTTAGGCGATGCAATTGCGGAGACTAATTCATCGAGCATTGCGGGACCCAAATGGATGGCAAGCTCTCTCTGTAACGCACTACTTCTATTAAAGCGATACAACACGCAAATAATGCAATTATTCAAGAAATAGACATTATGTTCTTCAAACATGCATATTAAAATTTCTCAAAAATTTCGCACAGGATAAATAGAATACATCACCAAGTAGCCATAGTATAAATATCAGATACAACATCAAATAAATTCCAAATATCCACATATGAATAAAGTCTCAACAGCATAATCAATCTAAAATAAACAAAGACCGACAACCTACATCAGAGTCTATACTAAGACTCTAAAACAGATAAACAGATGAAGCTCCAGCTGTCCTCAAGCAACTCAACACGCAAGCTAAAAGATCAAATTTGCACACCGTCTACCATTCATACAAATAGGTAGGTGGTCAACCCAACGACCACTCGGGGTTAGCTTCACATCAATCATAATCAAGAATAAGCATTCAAGGATTTCATGCAAGACACATATACATACTCATCCCTCCTAGAATATTTACATCACATGAATATTGTCCCTTATTCCATACACATCATGCTATCACAATTTTAACATAGCATAGAAAGCATATTCAATCTTTAATCAAATCATCGACATAAGTTCATCATTTATCAATATCAATCAATGAAAGAATTACTCACTTGTTCTTCATTTAGCCTAATCAACTCAACAAATACATTTCATCATTTCAAAGTATAAGCAAGAAAGTCATCGTCACCAATAGAGTATAAAATCACATTCATATAAATCACACTTCATTATTTTCACCGAAATAAACATCATCAATTAAAATCATCAAATATACAAGTATCACCATTAACAACAAACATCATCAAGCACACATCTTCACATATTCACCAAATATCACCAAGTGTACAATTCACCAAACTCACCAATGCACATAAATCACCAAGCTTCATCAAACACATAATCAAATATGATGCATTTAACAAATTCATCAAATGTATGTAATGCGCCTAGACACGACCTCTACATGCATGTGGTACCAATCACCAACAAGGTCGTCACCTCATGATGCAACAAAAACATTATATCATCATTGAATACAAAGTATTCAAATCACTCCACTGGATATAAATATCCTAAACCAGCTCCACTGGATGTAAACATCCTAAGACTTATGATGCATGAACATATGACACACAATGCATACGTTCAACAACAAAATCACCATCATTTTCACCTTCATTGGATATAAACATCCTAATTCACCTTCATTTTGCATACATGCATTCACCATCAATATCACCATCATTTGCATGTAATAATTCAACAACATAATTCATCACCAAAACAAACATCTTTCATACATGCAAGCACCACAATTATCATCATCAAATTGCATATAAGAATTCAACAACATAATTCAATACATGCAATCACCATATCCAATATTAACATTAAGCATGTATAAATTCACCATCAACAATTGATATTTAGCATATTCACAACAATATCAACAACATCACCACAAATCAACAACTTCATATAATTTCTCGTAACTCAAGTAAAGGAGAAAAATATATCACATTATGATTCAATCTTTCATCATATTTGTTCCTGAAATTAAATAACTTGCAATTGTAGTAAAATAGTTCTAGAAAGCAAATAAAAACACATAAAATCTAAATAAAATAAACTAAAATAACCAATTAAAAACACTAATTATTGACTCATCAAACTCCCCCATACTTAAATCTTTGCTTGTCCTCAAGCAAAAGGCATAAACATTAGCAGCACAAACAAATTTAACATATGACAATACAATTAAAAACTCTTGTCTCCTCCAAGGCTTTGATCTAAGCGTACACTAATCACAACTTCGAGCATTTCTCATGAACCAATTCAACCCAACAACAAATCTCAAGTGAGTGTGTAGTCCAACCCTTTTCTTGCGCCTGTGTAAGAGATATTATGAGGAAACAAGTTCTAACCTTAACACTAAACCAACCGAGAAAAGTTATTTCTTCATCTCATATAAGAGAGATGGGAATCATTTAGATCACTTGACATTTACACATCTCGGGGAACTGCAGAATTTAAGGTTAAGAGACACCACCTTCACGTAGGAAGTCAGGTAGGGCAGCTCTTGCGCCCTAGAGTCAATGATACCCCCTATGTAGAGTTGCATAATTTAAGTTTAAAAGACACCACCTTCACGTAGGAAGTCAGGTAGGGCAGCTCATGCCCCCTAGAGTCAATGATGCCCCCTATCTATGTATTTGTTCTATCCCCTTTTTGAGATTTAGAAGGAATTACGGAAGCTACTTTTGGTTGTAAGAGAAACATCATCTTCACGTGGGAAGTTAGTGAGACCTACTCCTGCCCTCCAGAGTCAATGATGTTCCCTTATAAATATATTTGCTTCCGCCTCTCTTTGATTTGATCTTTATTCCCCCACACTAACTTATACTACTTTTACTTTGAAAACTTTAAAGGGTTAATTTATCAATGAAGTTAGAACGTGCTCCTTAAAATACCTACTTACATAATTACTCAAAGTCTGCAACTTGTGCTTTTCTCAAAAAGAGAATTCTCACATTGAAATATGATGTGGGTATAGCAAGAACACTCAAAACACAAGAAATCTTTTTCATGTACAAAAAACAGCCATTTTGGAAGAGACTTAACAAAAAAAATTATGTCATATTTACACAATAAAAACAAGCTACTTTACATGTCTTTCACAACAAAACAAAACAAAAAATTAAAATTCAAGGGAGTTTGAAACACTACGACACTTGACATTTTATTGACTCCCTCATACTTGGGTAAAACATTGTCCTCAATGTTTTGAAAGATAAAATTGCAAAAAGAAAAAGGAAAAGGGAAAGCTCACAATTTATTGGGGACCCTGTGGAGGATTCTTCATGTGGCTTTTCTTTTACTAATATGCAAAACAATAATAAAGAAAGAAAGACATTAAACCGTGGGTTGTCTCCCTCGCAGCGCTCCTTTAACGTCATTAGCTTGACGATCAAAAGGTTTCTCTACCCTATACCTAACCTTTCATAAATGGATAATGGCATCAAAGTGACTCTTGCTCACAAGTCACACATGACTTTTTCTATAGTCTCGGATCCAATGACACATGGTATGGAAAAACTCCCTGGATCCTTAAGTTTAGGTGGCAATTTATTTTGGATGATTTCAATAAATTTCCTAAACTGCTCATCTAACTTGGATTTAGCATACCTTTGTGGGAATAGAATTTTTGGCTTATATGGTGGTGTAACAATTGACTTATCACTATCTCCTATGGCTTTATCACTTTGTAGCTTTTCACTCTCTACCTCTACTTCCTTACCTAGTGGTTCATTACTCTCCTTATCAACCTCATTTTTCTTTGTTTCCACAACGGGCTTGTTGCCTACCATTCCTAAGTGTAATAGCATTTATTTGGTTGGTTTTAGGTTGGCTAACTTGTTGGGCTACTTGAGATATTTTAGTTTCTAACATTTTGTTGTGAGTAGCAATGGAGTCCACTTTTGATGTAAGCTTGACAAGAGAGTCATTCAAAAATCCAGTTTGATTTTTAAGCTCTTGGAGCTGCTTGGATTGATTCATAACATAATTTTCCATTAAAAGTTCCAAACCGGATTTTTGGGGGACTCTTTGGTTGTTTGCATAACCGGGTGGTGTTGTTTGTTGTCCAAAAGGGTTTTGAGGAGTTTTATTATAAATTTTTTGGTTTGGCCTCATTCCTTGATTGTATTGAGCATGGTTCAATTGCTCGGGACTTTCAACAGCACTACCTAGTTGGCATTTAACGTCAGTATGACCAAATATTCCACAAACTTCACATGGTGGTGAAACAAGAGCAAGTGTGACAATAGTTACACTTAATTTATCATTTTTTTGAAAAAGTGTGTCCACCTTAGCATTCAAATGATCAAGGGAAGAAACTTCATACTACCTGCCTCTTTTTTAGAGGATGAAGGAGCTACAACAGTGATGGCTCTTTCACTTGTCCACTGATAGTGGTTTTGAGCCATGTCCTCGATCAAAGCATATGCTGCTGTGTAAGTTTTATTCATCAAAGCTCCGCCTGCAGCTGCATCAACATTCATTTTTGTGGAACACAAAAGACCATTATAGAAAGTATGGATAATAAGCCACTTCTCTAAACCATGATGGGGGCAAAGCCTAAGCATTTCTTTGAAACACTCCCATGCATCGTAAAGAGATTTCCCATCTCTTTGAGTGAATCATGTGATTTGATCCCTCAATTGAGAAGTTTTAGAAGGGGGAAGGAATCGGGTAAGGAATGCTTGCCTCATTTGGTCCCATGAAGTGATAGAACCAACCTGCAATGAATGAAACCATGCATTCGCTCTATCCCTTAAAGAAAAAGAAAATAGGTGCAGCCTTACGGCCTCTTGGTTTGTTTTCAAAGTTTCACTGAGTCTTAGAAAAGTAGAAATATGAAAATTCGGAACCTTAGTTGGTGATCTAGAAAATTGATTTTGCTGCACTAAGCAAATAAGTGCAGGCTTTCTTTCAAAATCATTTGCTTCAACCGTTGGATACACAATAACAACGTGTGGCTCATCTGAAGATGAGATTGCATACTCTTTAAGAGCGCGTTCCTCAGCTATATCGTTATTATTATATGTGTTTCATCTTCTTTCACGGAAGAACCTTTCATTCTCATGAATGAATTCTCCAAGACTTCTGGTTCTTCGCATTCAAGAATTAAAAACTCCAAAAGTTGAAGGCAAAAAGAAAAAGAAAAAGAAAAGAAAAGAAAGAAAAAAAATTCAGTCTAACCGCTATTAAAAACTTAATCAAATTACTTAACTCCTCGGCAGCGGCGCCAAAAACTTGATGGGGTAAAATTCGCAAGTGCACGGTTTACCGAAATAGTAAAAACAGTATCGTTCCAACAAGGAGTTATGAATTCGATTTACTTTTTAACAATGATTAGATTGAAAGTTCAAAGTTAAAATGTTTATTTTTGTTTTGAAATAAAAATAATAATAATAAAAACGACTTGCGATTATTGGTTCATCTTGATGAAAAATCATTCACAAACCAAACCATAAACCTAAATCTTACGTTAGATCTATTTTCTAAAGACAAGTTTCTCTTTGGCTTTTCATATCTCCTTCCGGTCTCAATGAATGTATTTCAATAGAGACCACGCCTATTCTCATGGTTGATTGCTATCGAAATCCTTTAAGAACGAAACTTTAATGTCTCAAGGTTTGCTAGACTATTCTCATGTTTCACAATCCTTGTCTAATTTCACTTGTTCCAATATCAAACTTCATCTTTCGATCCTTCGCTTGATATTTGTAATGATGAAATAACAACTATTAAGCTTCACCTTTCGGTCCTTCGATTAATATTTGTTATTCCATTCGAAAAACGGTGAAATAGATTAGAAAATAGATTTACATAAGATTAGAGTTCTAGGCTTGGTTTGATAGGGATTAGGTCATTAGACTCATCCAACAATCTCAATCCCAAGACAAAGAAGTTCACTCACTCATGTTCATCGTAGACATAGAGAAGAAGAAGAAGAAGAACATAAAAGTAAATAACAAGAATATAAAGATGAACTTTTATTCAAAGAAACAATTGGCACTTATTATTTCAAAGAACAAAAGATGATGACTTTGATTAATAGAAATAGTTGTCACAGAAAATTCCTAAGAACCAAGGTGATTATACAAGTCTGATGGCTCCTCTATTTATAGCTAAAGGAGCAACATAAAATTACACTAAATTGGGACGTAAATTTGTACTAAATCGGCATACAGAATATGCACCAAATTAGCATATAAATATGTACCAAATCAGACAATAAAATCACACTAAATCTTCCCAAGTGCCAAGTCTTTGAAACAAAACAGTAAAAAGGGCGATTGACATTTTTGCACAAAATCTTCATATTTTTTGTCTTCAATCTGCTCTAAATCATATTTTAGATCCTTTTATCCGTTAATCTTGCTCAAAACCCTTTCTTTTACTCCAAGATTCAATCTTTCATTATATTTGTTCCGAAATTAAATAACTTGCAATTGTAGTAAAATAGTTCTAGAAAGCAAATAAAAACACATAAAATCTAAATAAAATAAACTAAAATAACCAATTAAAAACACTAATTATTGGTAAATCTGGCAGCAGTACGTTTGTTCGTCATTTTCATATAAAGTGGCACAAGTACACACAATTTTATTTTGTTTTAGTTTTATCTACATTACATTACATTTTCCCTAAATATATGTGGTATCATCATGATGTTGGATTTGAATTTAATTCTTGAAAGTTTGCTGAAAATGTTGGCATTGAAGTGTCTTATACTTGGTGTAAAAATTTACAAGTTTGTTTGAAAAGTCAAAAGAATGAAGAGAACTCAACACTTGTATTTTACCAAATCAACTATATAGGTTTTCACATCGAATCTCTTCATATAGGATGAGTAGGTATGTAAAAGAGTGCATTCCATACATTCTTTTTAACTTAATCTTACTTCACTGCCAACTGACAAGTTTCAATTGTCAGAGGAGCAAAATCAAACACAAAACAACATCTTAGAGGTGCATTCCCTTACATCCCACTCATCCTATACAAATAAATTCGATGTAAAAACCTATATAGTTGATTTGGTAAACTACAAGTTGTGTTCTCTTCATTCTTTTGACTTTTCAAACAGACTTGCAAACCTTTACCCTAAGTATAAGACACTTCAATACCAACATCTTCAGGAAACTAACAACAATTAAACTTAAATTCCAACAAAATAAAGACACTACATAATAATGATGCTACCTATATATAATCTTCTGATTCTAGCGGAATCAAACTTTTGAGAATATCTTCAGGCGATCTCAGCAATGTGACAAATATAACGATCCAAGGGAACATGTTGTGCTGCCAAAAAATCGAGAACATGCTCCTCAAGTCGTCGTTCTTTAATTCTAGGCGACTGAATGTTATTCTCCCCTCGTCTAACATTGTACCGAACCTTGAACAACTGAGAATTTCCACTATTGAAGCTTACGCTAACATTGAACAAATCAGTCATTGTTTCAGATCTACACCATAAAAAAAACAAACAATGAAAAACTCATTCAAACATTTCATCAAACACTTGGAGTGTAAATTATACATAAACCCTAAAAAAATTAAAAATATAAATTTATGCAACATAAGTTAATTGCATTTCAGATCTACGACATAACTCTTTTAAAACAAATATACAAAATTTAAAAATAAAACTACAACTAAAACTATAAAAATGTAAACATATATACCAACTAAAATGTATGATAATAGCCTAAATGATTACTTACTTGGGATTTAGTGGCGAAAAAATTGGATGATTTAGTAGAGTTTTTTTAGAGAGAGAGTGTGATAATTGGAATTTTTAGAGATAGTGTGATGAGAGAGTGGCTGGAAGCTTGCTTCTCTTGGATATATAACATACGCAACGGTAGTTAACAACCGCTGGATTTAGTGGTAGTTAACTGCTGCTGGATATGCCAACGATAGTTAACTACCGCTTGAGGTAATTTAGAAAATTTCATGTGTTTTTAGGAAGATATTGAAGTCAGAAAATCAATTTTCCCTTAAAAAAAATGCATCATGGTTCCTAAAAGCACCTCCACAGGAAGCCAAGAAGCTCATCCCATTTTTTATTTTACTTTATTTAGAGCATAATTATATAAAATATATGTTATATTTCAAAACATAATGTGATTATTCTTTGGTCTAGTAGCGCGACATTTATGTTTGTGCTTGGTGGTTGCCGGTTCAACTTTTAACTTTTGCGTTTTTTTTATAATTTTTTCATGATAATAAACAACATACATAAACAAATTTACTTGTAAAAATAAACTCAGTGAGAGTCGAACTTGTGAACTCCAAACACATTGACTTGATGATCTTCCACTAAGCTATAATGTTTGCATTGTTAATTTTTTTTGCAACTTTGATATATATATATATTATTATATATATATATATATATATATATATATATTTGTGTGTGCGCGCACGCGCACGAGTGCGCGAGCTCTAAAATATATAAATATATATTAAGATTTTGTAACTTACGTTGTGCATTATCTATAAATGATTGACGATTTGTTATGATTAATACATATGATGTTATTTTGGTAATTTGTTTCTCCAAACATTTTAGTCTTACTTCATTCCAAAACAATTTATTTAGCCTCACTAATAATTCAATCTCAGATCCGCCTCTTGTGTCACCAAACATGTTGTTTGTTATTTTAATGATTTTAAGATTTTGTAAGTTAAATTCTTCTAGAAATATGTTGTGCAACTTCAAGCACCGTCGTATTTCAAGTTTTTCTATTCTCCGAAAGAAGCACGATTTTGAGAATTTTGGTGCAGAAAAATTTGTTGTAGATTATTTTGCTATTGTTGCAAATGTGCTTCAATTTACCAATGTCATTTTTGTGCAGCCCTTATTTTGTTTCTTATGACATGCTAGAGGCCGGCTTTGTAAAATCTTTTTGAAAATTTTGAGTTATCTTTTTTTATGACATAATTTTTATGGTTATGTTGTTAACTTTTAATATAGAATAATAACAAGGAAATCAGGTCAATAAGTATTTGGTTTTTGGATTTATAAACATTGTATTTATAAATATGTAATTTGTCAGCAACAAATGAATTATTATATTTTGAGAATGTTGTGTAATTCGAATTACGCTTAATTGAATTGAATCACATGTTCTTAAAGGAAGCAACGAAATTGAACTGAATTGCATGTTGTTAACTTGTAATATAGAATAATAACCAGGAAATCAGGTCAATAAGTATTCGTTTTTTGGATTTATAAACATTGTATTTATAAATATGTAATCTGTCAGCAACAAATGAATTATTATATTTTGAGAATGTTGTGTAATTAGAACTACGCTTAATTGGATTAAATCACATGTTCTTAAAGAAAACAATCAAATTGAACTGAATTGCATGTTGTTAACTTGTAATATAGAATAATAACCAGGAAATCATGGCAATAAGTATTTGTTTTTTGGATTTATAAACATTGTATTTATAAATATGTAATATGTCAGCAACAAATGAATTATTATATTTTGAGAATGTTGTGTAATTCGAACTACGCTTAATTGGATTAAATCACATGTTCTTAAAGAAAGCAATCAAATTGAACTGAATTGCATGTTGTTAACTTGTAATATAGAATAATAACCAGTAAATCAGGTCAATAAGTATTTGTTTTTTGGATTTATAAACATTGTATTTATAAATATTTAATCAGTCAGCAACAAATTAATTATAATATTTTGAGAATGTTTTGTAATTCGAACTACGCTTAATTGGATTAAATCACATGTTCTTAAATGAAACAATCATTTTGATAATTTTTTCATGATAATATAAACAACATACATAAATAAATTTACTTGTAAAAATAAACTCAGTGAGAGTCGAACTTGAGAACTCCAAACACATTGACTTGATTATCTTCCATTAAGCTATAATACTTGCAACTTTGATATACACCACGTGTGTGCGCGCGTGCGCATGCAAGCTCTAAAATATATAAATATATATTGATATTTTGTAACTTACGTTGTGCATTATCTATAAATGATTGACAATTTGTTATGATTAATACATATGTTTTTATTTTTGTAATTATTTCTCCAAAAAATTTAGTCTTACTTCCTTCAAAAAAATTTTAGCTTGGATTAGCTTTGTGACAAGTTAGTTAAGCTTATCAAGCACCCTAAAATCTTATCAGAGTTGAAAAATAAGTAACGAAAGAAAATAAAAAGAATGAAATACATACCCTGAAAGATAGGAATGGTTAAGGGTTGAAAACATTTGCAGCAATCAAGCAAATTAGGGTCGGAAATCATCAATGGCTCCATTATACCTTTTTAATCAATTTATCAAAATAAATTTTTTGACTAAAGCATAATCGGGTTGTTCCAGTAAAAAAAAAAAATTAACAAAACACTCACAGAGAAATTGAAGACTCCAGCGGCTTACGATTTTGCTCTTCGGTCGTTTTTGGTTCTTTTTCGCAATGAGGAAAATTTGACTTTATTGTCGTCCCCACTAACTATATTACTCCTCGTATTTTTTTTAACCAATACTATCTTGTATTTTCAATTATCTATTATAAAATACTCATTATTAACAAGTTATATTTTGAAAATTTTATTGACACAAAATAACAGCATCTTTGTTTAAAAAAAACATATTATATGTTTACAAAATCTTATATACTAATATTTGTTTTTATATTTAAAAAAAGCATTTGTTTTTTATATTTATAATAAATATTATCAAAGTAGATTATGTAAATATTGCACAAAGTAAAATTGCGTCACCTTATAAAGAACAATAAAGTAACATTTTTTTTGGGACAAGTGAACGAGGAAGTAGCTATTAACAAATAATATAAATGCGGAAAAAAAAATATAATGGAGTATAATAACTTAAATGACGTGGACACAATATTGATTTGGGGTAAAATTGAAATAAACGCTTTGAGATCCACAACCGTCGAGGCCACACTGAGTGGTGTCCCTAAACGCTTCTTGTAACGCCCTCTTTAATTATTTAATTATTTATATAGAGTTTAGAGTCCACTTTGATGATTTATGTGATTTTATATGATTAGGTGATGTGTTGATATTTTATTGATAGACTTATGTTACTATTTACTAGAATAAGATGTGAAAATTAGAGTAAATAATATGTTGAAGGGTTGTTTTGTGAATTTAGAGAGTTTTTTGGAATTAAGAGAAATAAATAAGTTAAGAGGAAAGAGTAAGTTTTGGTGTGAGAAGAGAAATTAGGTTAAGAATATAAGACCGTAAGAGAAGTTAGAAAAACAGAGAACGCGTACAACAAGCTTTGGAGAAAAGAGGAGAAAAGAGAAGGGAGAGAGAGGCTGCCGATTTCACTTGTCTAAGGTAAGGGTGAGACTAACATTCAATCTTATTAAGTCTGTAATTCTGATGGTTATGTTTAACAAGAGTAGGAAGAGTTTTGGAGGATTTGGGAATTAGGTTAAAATTGATGAATTGAAGATTAGATGATGAGAAGTTGTTAGATTGATGTAGAAACTGCGTACATACCTTAGATAATCCATATGATGATTATAGGAATTAGTTTTGAGGTTTTAACCAAGTGATTAGATGAATTTTCGTGAAAAACACCATTCTGCCCGAACTGACGTTCATCGCTCGCCACTGCGAGTAGCTTAACTCGCCTCACGCGCGATGAAGATCATTGCTCGCCTCGCGAGTGATTACCCTCGCCTCGCAAGTAAACCCAGAAGTTGCTCGCTGCTGCAAGCAGACCACTCGCCGTTGTGAGTTGACCTGTGAGTCAACCTTGATTTTGAGAAGTGATCTTGTAGTCGAATTTTAGATGGATTTGAGTGCCTTAATATGTATAAGAATGATATGCAAGTTGTTAGACTGAAAATTGGACTTAGAGAAGTTAAAAACAAGATTTTTGAGTGAAAAATGTCAAGTTCCCGAGAGCATCCATTTTCTGTTCACCTTGAGATCGCCCTGAGCTCGCCATTGCGAGCGTCCCCTTTTCCTGAACTCGCCATTGCGAGCAGAGGTACTCGCCTAGCGAGTAGTGCTTAGACAGACTATCTTTTAGGTTTTTCTTTAAGTGACTTTGTCGCACAGTTTGAGGTGGGATGATCTTTAGAGTAATGAACGAAGTCGTTTATGCTACAGTTGTAGTACTGAGAATATAAACTAAGATGATATGAATGTTGTTAGCAATGAGATATAATCGTATATGCTTTATGTGAAATATATATAATGTCTAAGTTGAAGTTGTTGCTGATTATCATTTGATTAATGTTATGATTAAGTTGTTGAATTCTGTTGTTGACTGATTCTATTATCATTAAGTTGCATGAGTCGTTCTATGAAATAAGAAGTTGATCCAAATTATTGGAATCCTAAGATGTCGATGTTTCGTAAGTTGTATGAGGTTGAGTCCATGCATACCCATTTCAGTTGGGGGCTTGATGCCCTGTGAGTTTTTACTCTACACGTTGGGGGCTTGATGCCCTGGAGCTTTAGCTCATTTGCGATGAGGGCTTGACGCCCTTGAAGTATATTAATACTTATTACGTTGAGGGCTTGACGCCCTGGATTGGTACCACATGCATGAGTAAGATGATAGAGTTGCATAGTCGAGTTACATTGTCGAGTCAAAGATTGTTAAGTCAAAGTTGTTGAAGTTGCGTAGTCGATGTCGAAGTTGTCGAGTTGTCTAAGTTGTCGAGTTGATAATTATTGATGAATCGTTAATGAAGAGTTTTATGTTGTTGTTTATATTGTTTATATGAAGTATTATTAATGATGAACTACGTGGTTATTTGTATTACTAATTGATGTTGTTATGATGATTACACAATGTAGCTTATGAGTTGGTACAGAAGTACTATATGAAGAATTATTATGATTAATTGATGATGTTCATGTTGTTAAATGTATTTGATGAATTATATGCTTATTATTATTATTGTTTTGTGAAATCTCACCCCTTCTGCTTGAAAATGTTGCCTTCCCTATGGGTAACTTGCAGGTAACCAAGAATAGTTGCGGTCGTGTGAGGTATCTCTCGCGTGTGTCTTAGGTGCTTTGATACGTAACGGGATGGGAATTTTGTTGTCGCTTTCTATTCCTTATGTATTGTTTTATGAACATGTTGATGAACTAAATTTATGAGATTTTGTGTTGAAGCCCTTGTGCCAAATATTGTTTTGAAAAGTTGAAATATTTCCGCTGCGATGTATTAAAGGATTTTCTTTATTCCATTTATGATTTTATGAAAAGAAGTGTGACATTCCGTTTACGTTGAAAAACTCTGATTAATATATGTTATTTTAAAGTTTGGAAAACGAGGTGTTACACTTCTTTCTCAAGTGACCCTGACTCACCACTTTAGTAAAGTTTTATTAAAAAAGTAAAACTCACTCATTTTAAAACAAATTGTTTTTTTGTTAAATCAACACTTATTATAAAGCAGCGAGGTAATGTTTACTATTTAATATTGTTTTTTTAGTATAAATGAAATTTGATACATTGAAAGTTATAACATTCTTGTTTTTCTTAAGAAATTAAAATGAAATATATTAACAACGGCGATGACAACTCCTCAGTACAAGGTGTACTAAAGGTTCCAACCTGTCACAATGTATAATTACAAATAAAAGTCACTTGATACCCAGACAATATAAATGGTTTGACCACCAACTTTGATAAATGATATTCAATTTTTTTTGGACTGTGCATCAATTATTTTTGGACAAAAATAAATGATATTCATTCATTCAAATTGTAAATTACATCGAAATAATGCAAATTCGCTAAAAAAACAAAAATGATGAATCTACGAACAAATTCACAACATCCATGTTAATAGCATAAAATGACAAAGTCCAAAAGGCTACACATATGACTATATTCAAGTCTCCGGATCTTCAACATTGATGACGTCAGAGTAATTGATTGGATCTGCACTGGATCAGAGCTGATCTGACAATCTGAACCGAACAAATACCTAAACAGAACAAGAAAGACAAACAACGCTGCATAAAGACGATGAACAAAACAACGCCGCACTAAGACGACGAAATCACGAAGGAAAAAACGAAATAGATGTGGAAATCACTTATTTCAATAAAAGGGAAAGAGAAAAACGAGTTAGAGAGGTGATTTTTGGTCAAAAGTTGACTTATAAATCACTCATCTTTGATGAATGAAGGAGAAGAAATTAGGGTGTTGACGACGGCTCACAAGAGAGATAAGGGGAACAATAAAAGTTAATATTGTGCATCAATCACGTGTGCTAGACTATGAAATTTGATACATTGAAGGTTACGATGTTGTGTATCAAACATGTCATGTCTTAAACATTTGCTCTTCATCTGGTCGACCCATACCATTTCACAATCCACCAAGTATCAAGTCTGATAAGACGTAGAAGTTTGTTATAGTTTTATTCAAATTTGCAACATAAATTTTTCTTCGCATTCATAATTACTGAGCCGATTCCCACCACAATCATAAGTCTCTCTCTCTCTCTCTCTCTTACTTTTCATTTAAAAAATTGAAATAACAACGTAATAAACGTTTTAAAAATGAAAAGTTAGTCTTCACCTCTTTTCCCTTCTAAAATTTCAAGCCAAACATACTAAAATCTTCATCACTTTCCACTACTTCGTTTTTACTATATTTTTTTTTTGTCTAAAATTAGCTTATTATTTATCTGTCATCTTTTACTAAACAAAATATATATAACAAGGATAAAAAGAAGGAATTTATTAACCAATGACCTAACAAACAAGTGATTGTTCTAATGCACTTTTTAGTCTTTTGAGTGTTTAAAAAAGTTTGAGCGGAATATTCTGAAGTCAATTTTTACACGAATATTGTTTATGAGTTTGTTTTTGTGAAGTTATTTGATTATGAGTATATGAATTATGTAAGAAAAAAAAAACATAATGGGAACGCATTGCTGTGCGAGTGATATATAAAGAAATGCAAAATGAAAATAATTATCAAGAAATAACGTGTTAACGGCTGAAAGTGAAGCAACGGAACATAGTTTGAGTAGTTCACCTTGTCTCAGTTCGCACCACACATACAACAACTTCCACACTTCTTCACAACAACCACTCCCTCCAAACCTTCTCTCTCTAAAGAGAAGAGAACACAAATTCACTCTCTCTCTCTCTAGAACAAGAAGAAGAAAACAGAGTAGAGAGAAGAGTAAACAGCATTCCACCATGGATACAGCATCATCACAACTCATCTACCGCGGAATTGATCCTTTACTCCGCTCCTCTCATTCTCACCGCCACAAAAACCTCCCTCTCCGTCGCCGTCGTTCTAACCGTATCTCCGCTGTCGCCACCGATCCTAAACCTGCTCCGGTTACTACCGTCAACGGTTCTTCTTCAAGGTCTCCGCCTGCCAAACCTGTCAACGGTGTCTCTGGGGTAAATAAACTAACTAACTAACTCTTCTGCTTCTGAATTCGCCGAATTCGACGTGAAATTCATTTGTTTTGATTTGCATTCAGAGAATTGGTGATGTTTCCAAGGAGATTAAGAGAGTGAGAGCGCAAATGGAAGAAGATGAACAATTGGCAACTCTTATGAGAGGTCTTCGTGGTCAGAGTCTTAATGATTCGCTTTTTGCTGAGGATGATGTTCAACTACGTCTTGTTGAGGTATTAAACGACTTATTTGCAGCTTATTATGATAAACGCTTATGTATAAGATAGTACTGTAACAAAAGATGAAATAAAGTTAAATTGTTTTAGTACAAGCTATAAGCTGTTTTTGTAAGTTTTCTTGAAGGACTTACAAAAATAAGCTTAAAACAGCTTATGAACAATGTAATAAGCTATCTTTGAATATTGTAAGAAAGTAAGCTAAAGACAGCTGATGAACAATGTTATAAGCTGTTTTCATAAGTTCAACCAAAGATTACCACAAAACTTATGTTAGTAGGTAAGCTCAAATAAGTCAATCCAACAGGCCCTCAATCCAAAATTCCTTGAATAAAAACTCTAATTTTACTGATATTTTTGTGAGTTTCCTATGATATTTCTATTTCTTTCCTTCATAAATATATGGCATTTCCATTTATGATGCTTGAATATTTATAAGCATTAGCATCGAGCTAGTAAGATACTTTTTTTCTTGGATTTTATGTTATTTGATGTGGTTGCGTATTTTTTCAATTGTGTAGGTAGATGAAAGTAGTGAATTTCTACCATTGGTGTATGATCCAGCTAGTATTACTGCATATTGGGGAAAACGTCCTCGATCCGTTGCAACTCGCATTGTGCAGTTATTATCTGTTGCAGGAGGTTTTCTTTCTCGGGTTGCCTGGGATGTGGTTAACAAGAAGGTTAAGGAGGTAATTTTTCTATGTTCCGATAGACTAAGCAGCTTGCGTGCATTCTTGATGTGGTGGTCATTGTCGGTGGTTTTTTTATTCTCTCTAGCTTTCTGTTTCTTCTTTTGTCGATACCTAATATTAGGCGTGTTCATTTAAGGCTTTAATTTAAGAAGTTATTTGATTGAAGAGTTTCTCTTTTCCCATCAGAAACTATCTTTAGCTTCTAGGATCTAACTATCACACACTTTAAGTAATTGTTGAGTTGAAAGCTGTTAAAAAAATTGTTATTGTCAAGTTACGTGCTAGTTTTAAGTCATGGACAAAAGAAAAAAAGTTCTTAGAATGATAAATTTGGTTTGATTTTAGGTGAATGATAGATCGGGTTGCGTACATAGGTTTCATAATTTTCAATAGAAGTTTCCAGTTACGTATGGAAGAGCTTACAGCTTGAACTTGTATTACGCATAAATATAGATATTAGTCGGAGTACCCATGCAACGCACATGATAACATAATATATATATATATATATATATATATATATATATATAAATTTCTTGCATATTTGGCAAATCATAAGTATTATAGAAAATTAGTATCGAATTTAATGCATCGTAACATTGTATGTAACGACATGATAATAATAAATCATAGATTTTGCACAACAACATTGTGTTGGAAATTCCACCCTAATTGCGGTCTACCCTTAGGCGCCTTAATTGCGGCATTTGGTTTGCCTTCATTGCATCCTCTAGCACCTTCATTGTTCTGGGTTTGAGTGGGGCATATAGAGCTTGGGCAGTTCTCATCTTACAAGTTGGTTTTGTAAACATGAGTTTATAAGTTTCATGACCCTGTATCAATCCTTTTAGATAATTGAAACTTATTTGTGCTGTATATTTCACTGTGGTTGCTTATTTGTGCTATTTTCATAACCAGAATGAGGTTGCCAGGGCTATTGAAATACGTGAAATCGTGACATCTTTGGGTCCAGCATACATAAAACTTGGGCAAGCATTGAGCATACGACCTGATATACTGTCACCTGCAGCAATGACGGAGCTGCAGAAGCTCTGTGATAAAGTAAGCTTGCTGCTTCTTTACCCATTCATTGCATGCTCCCTTCTATATATGCCATTGTGTCCTTTTTAAATGAATCTATATCGTCATACATACGGAGAATAGTCATCCAGAGAAAAAAGTTAATAACTTGATATTAGTTGGACAAGCGTGATTTATTTTTGTAGTTAATTTGAGCAGCATAGAAGCAAAATATTGTTCCTTCATTTCAGAAAAATTAAACACAATTGTCTGGATGCATATTTAGTGTTTATGTTCTAATTTCCAAAAAAAACTTTCTGCAGTGACTTTTCTTTCATAAGCTTATTTAGCTAGATAGAACTATTTGACCCTTCTTACAAGAATTGCTGTCTGATGTTTTGGTAAATGTGAAGGTTCCTTTCTGATATTGTAAGCTCGTTCTTTTTCTGAGGTTTTTTTTGTTCTTGGTGGGGGTGTGGGGGGATTCCATAAAATGTGAAGGTTCCTTCATTTGCAGATGATGTGGCTATGGCTCTAATTGAAGAGGAACTTGGTCAGCCATGGCAAAATGTCTATTCTGAATTATCAACCTCTCCCATTGCCGCCGGTAGCTTTCCAGACCATTTTGATATATTACTTTCTTACTAGAAAAGTATAGTCTTTCATTGCTGTTTTTTTGAATTAACTAACAGGTATCTATTTTCTTGTGAAACATATGCAGCATCTCTCGGACAGGTATATAAGGGCCGCCTGAAGGAAAATGGGGATTTGGTTGCTGTTAAAGTGCAAAGACCTTTTGTTCTCGAGACAGTTACCATCGATTTATTCATTATCCGGAACCTTGGTTTGGCTCTTCGAAAATTTCCTCAGGCAAGTTAAATTCTTGTGAGCATAAACTTAAAGTCATATATGTTTATTTAATTAATATGGCTTTGTTGTAGTAACATTAGTTGGTTAGCAATGCTAAATCAGTTGCACATTGTATTTGTTCTCATCTCAACCCAACTGCTTTTTACCTAATTTTTTAGGTCTCCATTGACGTGGTTGGGTTGGTTGACGAGTGGGCTGCTAGATTTTTTGAGGAGTTAGACTATGTGAATGAAGGTGAAAATGGAGACCGCTTTGCCGAAATGATGAAGAAAGACCTGCCACAGGTGAGTCCAATAATTTCTTATTTCTTATGAACGACAGAAACAAATCCTCTATCTGTTTTACGTCAGTATTTACACTAAGCAGAAATTCTTGGCGGAATCTGGAACAATTTGTTCCTCCTGAATGCCCAGGAAGATAAAGAACGATAAAATACTCTATCTAGGACTCAAGAGCTTGCTTCCCACAACACATTAATCGGCCTCCTTCTATGTATTTTGAAGTTATAACATCCTAACTAATTAACTGCTCTAACAGTTTACATGGCCTGCTCTCAACGGACAAGTTCTGACTTGCATGGATGATCCATTTGATTTGTTGGACCAACTGATGTTACTTTCTTTCCTCTGTGTGACACACTCTAAATGACATGTTTTTATTTGGTGAAAGAATATAAAAGCAAAGAAACAAGGTTAAGTTTTTTTATAATAGGATCATATTGCTTTTTATGAGGGCTTCATATCTGCTAATGCCCAATGATCTGCCTATTGATGATATGTGTCAAGTTTGGCTTGATACCTTTTCTCATTGTTATCCTTTGTATTTATAGAGGTTACAATCTGTACAAGTAATTACAACAAATAATTACATTTAATGCAAACAAGTCAATTTTTTATTTGTGTGCCTATTTTAGAAACAAACTAGTAAATATAATTAAGGAGGCTGATCAATTCCTGATTCACAATATGATGAGACTGAGAACATTAGGCTAGACTTTCATTCAATGGAGTTATTTGTTGCAACTGATTGGATTGATGGTTTATTTTTAATTTTTTTGGTCAAACAACTGATTGATGTGTAGCTAGTGAATGATTGTATGTATGGTACATTTGTTCATCATTGTATTATGTATATATGCAATGCAATAGTGTCACAATTGATTACACGCTCTGTAGATCCTTTACAACTTCCCACACATCCACCACACTGTTTCTTTACAAATTCCCACACCGTCATCACACTCTATTTCTCTCTATATATATCTGCTCTTTACCCCTCTGTTTCTCCACGCTCCGTTTCTCTACTCTCTTTCTCTGTTTCACTGCTCATTTGCTTTTTTTTAGGCTATGACTTGAGTTCTGAAGTATTTTGGGATTTGGAGTTAGCTTTGATTTTGATTGAACTAAGGATGCTTTATGTTATTTATTTTTGTTTATGACTTCGAGTTTTGAAGTATCTTGAAGTTTATATATGATATTTGAAGTATTTTGGAGTTTATAAATGATATTTTAAGTCATATTTTTTTGTTTGTGTATGTTACAATACACGATACAATACACAATTCAAAAAAGTAGTCAAACGATACACAATACATATACCGGTTTGACTACCATGGTTTAATGTTAATTATCTGTGAGAGTTGTACCATTATAATAATTATAAAAATTGTCATGAGAGGAATTGCTTGCATCTTATCACAGTTCAATTTCAGGTTGTAATACCAAGAACTTACAGCAAGTATACATCAAGGAGGGTTCTTACAACAGAATGGATTGATGGAGAGAAGCTGTCACAGAGCAAAGAAAGCAACGTCGGAGAATTAGTTAATGTTGGAGTCATCTGCTACCTAAAACAGGTAATTTATTATTTCAACGCTTTCAGCTGGTTTTTTACTGCATTAGAACCCGTGAGCTTTAAGCTACACCTTTCTCTCATGCTGTCATTTCAATTGATACAGCTTAGGGCTTTTTTTTATTTTCATTTCTTTATTTCATTGATGACTACAAAAATATCACTTTATCACTTTTTTTTCCTGTGTTTCAAAAATTTATGTAGGGGCAAAAACAACTTCCTGTTGTATAATCATTAGTATAAACAATATATTAAAATAAAAAGTGTTTTTACCGACAATGGATTGTTTAACTGTTGGAAATAAAACATCACTAATGTTCCACTATCCTTGACATCTTTAATGTATCACTTCCCAAGTAGTTTAAATACATTGTATAGCAAGTAGAGCAGGTTCAATATCTCTTAAGAAGTACTACTGTTTGCTTAATTGCTCCCTTGTAAATTGCATCTGCCATTTATTATCATTATTGTAATTGTAATTTTCATATATATAAATTAAGCGAGCAATCAATTTTGTCAAACACCTGACTAGGCACCTTGTGCTGTGAAACTTTGTTTAAACTTAATTGGACATTCTTTTCTGTCAAGACTTTTCAATTTCGACCACTGATCACCATCGACTGGAGTTAACCAACGATGAGTCGATGACCACTGCTGTTTAGCTCTCGTTTGGATCACCAGCCTTCCTTGAACCTTGTTTGGGGGTTGGTGTGAGCATCAAAAGACTTTGACCAGACAATGGCGAGGATGTTGTTACTTCATTTTGTCAAAAAGAGGGAATTATCCAGGAGTCTTCTTGTGTCAAACACCGCAACATAATGGGATTGAAAAAAGAAAAAATGGGCATCTTTTAGACCAAACTCGATCAACGAAAGTCCAAAAGAATGTTCCAAAAACTTGTTGGGGGAGATTATTAGCAACAAATCTTATTAATCAGTGACCTTATAGTGTGTTGGGGTTAATGAGTCCTATGAGTGTCTCTCATTTGTCTATTTTCATAGTTACGACTTACGATGGGGAAAACATGACCCTAGAGCTCTAAAATGTGTTTTTGTTGGTTACCCCTTCACTAAAAAGTGTTACAAATGTTATATCACCTTCCATCCAAAAACTTCTCTGTATCCCAGGATGTAACGCTTCATGAGGATGAAGCTTATTTCACACAACCTTATCTCCAGGGGAGAGTTTCAGGGAAGATAAGGAAATCCATTTGCTCTTCCTATCCTTGAGTCAAATGTACCCAGGCCGGAGTCAAAGCAATCATTTCTTCCATTGCCATCCCCTAAAACCGAACATAAATCTGAACCTGATTGATTTAAGATTTGGAAAAAAAATTGGAGTTCAAGAGAAGGTTAAATGTCATTCCTGAATTGACGTGTTTTCTACAGTCCAATTCAACTCCTTCATATCAGGTAACATTCTGAATTTTCAGCATTGCATGATATATACCAAGTCTCAAAATCAAACAAAAACCCATCGTGCAACCCCTCAAATGAAACAGAAGCCCATACTGTTGAAGATAACCTTGACCTCACAACTTCTGTCAGAAAAGAAACCAGAAAGCGTGGCAAGCAACCACTCTAGCCCCCCTCTCAGACTATCTCTATTTGAAAAATTCCCGCCTACCCACAAAACTTTCCTTGTAAAGAACACTACCTTCATTCCCAGTAATGTTTTTGAGGCATTGTTTGATAAAAGGTGGAAGCTACTCATAGTCGGGGATAAAGAATTAGAGGCACTGGAGAAGATTTAAACATGGGAGCTAGACAGTTAGTTGTTGTACCTAAAGTAAAAAACTTGTTGCCCGCAAATTGTTGTATACAGTACAATATAGAAATGATGGATTAATTGAGAAGTACAAAGAAAGATTGATAGCCAAAGTTTTCACACTAGCCTATGGCATTACTTATTGGCAAATGTTAACATGCGCCCTAAGGGCATATGCTAAAGAATTTAAAATAGAAATAATTATCTTAAAAGTTGTGCATTCAACTTTATTCAATATTTTAAAGTCAAAATTTTGTTCTCTTCTATGCAAAACTTCTATTTTGGATTCCTTAACTTGTGCCCTTAGGGCACAAGATAACAAGACCCTTACTTATTTAGTGACATTTGTCTGAATTGCAAAAATGAATGCAATTCATGTAATATTATTACCTCCTTCTTCCAATTATGGTTGGGAATTACAACAATTTGATGTGAAGAATGTATTGGGGACTAAAGGAGGAAATCTATGTGGAGGTACCAGTAAGATATTGTGAACCTGTTATCGTCAAACTATTTGCAGATAAAAAGGGTATTATATGAGCTGTAACAATAACCTAGAGCATGGTTTGAAAGCTCCACTAAGGTTACAAAGTCAAAGAGATCCCACATTGTTCAACTTCAAGAAGGGGAGGCGGGGGGGCTATGAGATGATTGATAGAGTATGTGGATGATATTATTTAGACTGGAAAGCATTGGAAGGAGAGCATTGTTAGCTCCCGAAATTTTAAATTATTTGTATTTGGGTCCTCTAAATTCAGGGACTGGATTAAAAAAAAACCTTAAGTAAATTCAAGGCTCAATTACAATTGTTTTGGGTTCAATGGCCTATTTAAATTTTTTTAAAATAGTGCAGGGATCTACGATATAAAGAACCTTAAGTAAATTCTGAATAAACTATTTGCATTAATTTATTTTAATTTTATTTCAGCTGCTTGATACTGGCTTTTTTCATGCTGATCCTCACCCGGGGAATATGATCCGCACTCCTGATGGAAAACTTGCAATACTTGACTTTGGTAGGTAGTCAAACATCATTTATTTGTAGGTGAAATTTTCCTTGTTTGCTTCAAATTTGTGCATGAGGGACATACATATTTTTCATATTTTGCTGTTGTTTTACTTTCCTCAATAAGACCTTTCTTTGAGTAGTTGACTCCACGAAGTAGAAAAAGACTTCTTGTGTTTTTGTTTGGTTTACTGTCCTGAACTTGATATTTTTCTGGAAAATAAACTATTTTAGTAAAAATATGATTACTTTCTTGTATATTCAATATAAACTTGCAGCGAACATTTTTTTTTCTATAGCACCGTATATCTTCATGATTTTCTTAATATTTTGTTTTATCAATTGTAAATTGAAAATATCTTTTAGTTTGGTTTTAAATATCTTAAAAATGATCCATCAGATTTTAAATACCAGAACATGCAATGAATGTTATAATTTCTGAACTGGTTGAACCAGTAACAAGACAAGATTTATATATCTATCAAATATAATCTTGAAAGATTCTTTGTATATGGTTAAAGCGTAAGTTCTTATTCTTCATAAAATATGTGACAGTGACACCATAGATTAGTTATAATTGCCTTTGCAAGAAAAAAAGAAATTAATGATATTTTATTTATTAAAATAGGTGAATTATAATTCTCCTAAATAAATTAGTATGTAAATGTACATTTGAAGTTCGAAACTTTTAGATGAAGAAAATTAATGAAATTTTTTCAGAAAAATTATTTTTAAATTTTCTTTGTATTTTCTAAATATTTACCGTAAAATAAAAAAATATGGATATAGTAAGAATTATAATTATTCATCTTTATACTATAAATTGTAAAACAAAATTGGTTTCTGTCGGCAATGGTGAAATTTAACCTGATTTGTGGTTCATTTATAACAATTTATTTTATGGGAAATGAATTTTCCGTTTTCTTTTAACTTATTTTTTCCCCCTTCATGAATATGACAGGCATATCATAGTTATAATTTTTTATTAGCTTTTGCATGACGATTTTGATCTTCCTTTAGACATTAAGACAAGTGTGTTTTGTTATTTGAATTGTGGCTAGATATTGTTCATTGGAATGTTCCAGTTGTCTTGATCAACTTCATTGCTTTTTCCTGGACGCCACTAATGTTTAATTTCTTTTATTCCACTGTCCTAATCATTGTGATAAATGATGGAAATCTTTTGTTGCACCCAGGGCTTGTTACAAAATTGACCGATGATCAAAAGTATGGAATGATCGAAGCAATTGCTCATCTCATCCATCGGGATTATCCAGCCATTGTGAAAGACTTCGTTAAACTTGGTTTCATCCCAGATGGAGTCAATTTAGATCCTATCTTGCCAGTGCTTGCAAAGGTCTTTGACCAGGCTTTAGAAGGTGGAGGGGCAAAAAACATCAACTTTCAGGAGCTGGCATCAGATTTAGCACAAATTACCTTTGATTATCCTTTTAGGATACCCCCATACTTTGCCCTTATAATTAGGGCTATCGGGGTTCTGGAAGGGATAGCTTTAGTAGGAAATCCTGATTTTGCCATTGTTGATGAAGCCTATCCATATATTGCACAGGTATAATTGTCTGGTATTATTTATTTTTTTATTTTTTATTTTTTCCCTGTCATTGTCAAGAACTGGCTTATACTTTTAACTTGTGGAAACTCATCAGTGTTGATGTCTATGATTAGCCAATGTTTTTGAAATTGATGAACCTGAACAAGAAGTGCTTGAAAGACATAATCTGCAAGATTTTGTTGATGATTAGTCTGTCATATAGTACAGAAAAAATTAAGCCAATGGGAAAAAATTTCTGTCTAGTGTCTGGAAATAAAAGGGGGACATCGTTGTAATTGGATGCCTTCAAGGTTTAGAGGAGGGATATGATGTAGAAATAACAATTTTGGACAGGATGCACGGGAGAAATGGTTTCTATTAAATTTTGGATACAATTAGTCTTAGACTTAGTTTTATGGAGTACACCAAAATTCTTCATCGGAAAATTTTCACAACTAATATTCATGACGGATTTTGATGGTCTGATTAATAGCTTTCAACACTGAACTGCTGTAATTTTGCATTACCACACTGCAAATTTTCTTGTGCTATTACTCTGTTTAGATTCTTCTGAATGAACTAAGTTTACGTTAATCACATTTACTGATAGAGACTCTTGACGGATGAATCCCCTCGGCTAAGGAGTGCTTTACGTTACACTATATATGGGAAATCTGGAGTTTTCGATGCTGAAAGATTTATTGATGTCATGCAAGCCTTCGAGAATTTTATTACAGCTGCCAAAAGTGGAGGTGGAGAGGATCTGAAAGGGAGTATGGCTGAGCTTGGGCTTATTACTAACCGGTCAGAATATCTCTTGCCGGGATTCCAGTCTATAACACCTCAACAACCGCAGCCAGTGGAAACACGGGCAGCCCTAGCATTTTTGCTGTCTGATAAGGGGAATTTTTTCCGAGAATTTCTTTTGGACGAGGTACTTTCTAGAACACTAAAGAAGATTTTATATTTATGTTAATTGTCATTTTTGATGCCAAGTAATTTAGTTATTATACTCTTTCCATATGAAAGTACAATAATTCCTCTCCTCCTTGACTTCTTTTACTTTATTGTTTAATTAATTGATGCATGAGCTGATATAAAAGTATGATTGTCGAAGTTTTCAAATTTGGCCTACAATCATATTTTTATACTAATTACAACAGGAAGTAATCATATTTTTATACTAATTACAACAGAGGAAGTGATGAATAAATTGATTATGCAAATGCACTCATGTGTAAATATTTTTAAAATGTTTGTGCAAATTTTATGCTAGCATAGTTAAATCTGAACAAGGTATGGCTGTTAGTTATACACAAATTTGATCCAAGAAAAATTCGCCAAGGTACAATATTACTTCTGGGACTACTCCAGTCGTATATAATTTTTGTGGTGAAATTCCACATGGTGGCATTACTTTTGCTAAAATTGAATAAATCAGTTGGTAAAATTAACCGAAAAGGTTTGTTTATGGCTACTGCCATGCTGCCTATGGCGCTTAAGTTTTGTTTTTTTGAGTGTGATGCAGTAGACACCATAAACTGTTTTTGGAGTCATCTTGTATTTGTCGTGTTAAAGTTTACTATGAACGCTCGAGTCATCAGTTTCGAGTAATGAACTAGCATTGTTTTTCGAGTCATCAATGTCGTGTTAAAGTTCATCACTTCTGCGCAAGTGTTGTTATACAGAGAGTTCTAAATATTTGACTCATGATTGACTGCAGATTGTCAAGGGCATTGATGCTGTGACAAGGGAACAAATGGTAAGAATTATGTCCTTACTAGGAATTCAGAATGCAAGCCCTATTTTCGGTATGGTACCTACCATTGGACGCTTTAAGCCCGCAGCTCTTATACCCACCATAACTGAAGAGGATAAAGTTATACTGAACAATGTCCAGAAAGTGCTGGAGTTCTTGACTGCAGGAAGTACTCTGTCAAGCACATCTAGTCAGGTAATGAAGAATTTGCCGCTGAAATTCATTTGTGTACAGTTTTAGTTATTGATTTATTTTAGCTTAACAAGGTTCAACACACTTACTTATCTATTTGTATGTGGGTGGCCTTAGGCTGTCAATGTTCCTCAGATTATCCAAGAACTTTTGCCAGTGTTGCCGGGCATCTCTGCTAAAGTGCTTCCTGATATTCTTAGCAGATTATCTTCTCGGGTATTAGCGCGATTAATTCGTGATGCATTTTTGTAAAAAATTCTATCTACCTTAATGCTTAATCCCCCCACAATTGTGTATACTTGATAGAATGGACAAAACCACATACCAGTATATATAAATATAATATAACCCATTTACCCATGTTCATTAATCATTATAGCTTAAAAAAATCTTTTTGTTTTTTGTAAGATACTCATTCTACAAGCCAAATCAATTATGCTGGCTATTATTTCCTTATGTTATCCAAAAAATAATAATTGTTCATTTAGTAATGATTGTTAGGTGTATCCATATAAAGGAAGGTAAGGCATTCAACATGGATGTTAGTATTAAGACAAGAACTTGTCTTTTGTAAGATTTGTTGTCTTATTTGCCACTTTTTGCACATGCAATAACATGTTTACGGAATTGTACACTTGGGTGAGAAAAGACACAAACACAACTAGCATCTCAAATTGAATTCTTTATCTCAAATAACTAGAAAATGTCCGTTTCAGCTCAACTTGCACCGACGTTTTTTTTTCTCTTTCTAAAAGAATTATTGTACGCTAAGAATTTTTGATACTAGTTTTAACATTTTAACCAATGCCCCAAAGGCACTCATTAGGATTCTTCAATGTTTAATTATGAAACTATCGAAAGACCTATGTCAAAACGTTCCACGCAAACGTGGCTCATAAACCAGAGAAACGTCACAACCCTAAATGATATTTTTTGTTGTGAATCAGACTGTGCGTGTGCGTAACCGTAGAAAATTAATCTAACGAGTCGGGTAGAACCGCAATAGGTGGTAAAACTTTCTCTTTAAGAATTTACAATTGTTATATTTTTAAGGTTAAACTCGAACTCATAACTTCTAGTTAAACTAGAAGAGATCTCTTATCATCTAATCTAAAAGCTCTCGCGCAGATAAAAATCATTTAGGTACGCATATATTAATACATATCATTTAATTAAATCTTAAATACACAGTTTTAAATCCTTGTGTAAACCTATATTTGAGGTTGTGGTAACACAAGTGTTCCTCCATAAGATAACGGGTGCTCTCAACTTTAATTTCTCACAACTTATAAAATAAAATGTCTCTTAGTATTCAAAAGTAATACCTATTTTGATGGATTCATTGAGGGAAATTTGCAAGACATTTTAGTTGAAAATATAAATACTACAATCATTTGACAATCCCACACAAACCCGAGATTCTCTCATTCTCTCCCAAACCCTTTTTCCATAGTCGCTCGTTCCATGCCGCCAGGTTCTTTTTCAAATTTATTATCAATTATGCCAACGTGTTGTTTGTGGATTATCAAATTCTTCTTGTTTTGTTGATTTCACCGATTCATTGTTATTTTGTTTCTTCTTCAACTTGCTTTTTTTTTTCTTCTTCTTTCTATTACCCTAGTTCATATTGAATTTTTTTAGGTCCGATTCATTGTTATCAATTATATACCTATTCATTGTTACAAGGCCATGGTCATGGTCATGAATTATACGCCGATCACATGGTGAACGACGCATTGCTATCAAATATACACCAATTCTTTGTCAAATTGTGATTTTTTTTGTTATGTTTTTTTTATGGACGATTGAAAGTTTTATTGATTCATTGATTTTATTTGCTTATAATGATTAATTATTTTATCTTCCTTGATACTGTGTTGTTGTTAGGTAGTTTTGTATTTCTATATTTGGTACATAGTCACCAAACTTTTAGCAATTAGGGGACACTAATAGTTACTAGTTATATGTATTAGAGATCAAATCAAATGGGGGATTGACAAAATGAAAAAGAAAATAAAAAACAGAGAAAAGGTAAGACAAAGATAATTATATATTTTGAACAATGAAGGAAACTACTAAGTTGTTGCTACTCGTGGATGCTATAAATAGGGGTTGCTTGATGTCAATAAGTCATTTAGCAAACAAACAAAATATAGAACAAATAATTCTTCCTCGAATCAATATCAAAACTAAATTCTCTAAAACTTAGGGTCCGTTTGATGGTCAGAATAGGATAGAGACAGGATATGATATAAAGCTGGATAGAGATAGGATATGATAAGAACATAAACATTAATCATATCATGTGTTTGACGCGGACCAGATAACAAACATGATATCATTGTAATTAAATGAAAAAATTGCTCTCATAATTAATTAAATATTATAGAAATGGAATGTTATTAATTGTAATAGAAAAATACATGCTACCATTATTTTTAAAATGACAATATTCTAAAAACGGCAGAATATCAAGATAATAAATAAGGAATGATCTTCTAATCTATCAGGATAATTTCTAACCCAGCTTATACTCAGGATAGAAATTACAAAGGAAAGTCAGGATAGGATAGGAAAATAGTTTATTTTATCCTATCACATTGGTGCATCAAACATGAGATTTAAACAGGATATGATTAATGTATCATATCTTGTCTCCCTATCCTGACCATCAAACGGGCCCTTATAGTCATTATTTAAGCTGAATGATATTCGAGAAAAGATTATGATTGATTATGATTATTTGAGAGTCTCTAGCGAAAATAGTTCTATAACATTAGACCCTGATGATATTGATGCAACAACTTGTGAGTAAGAAAGTGGGAATTTTGGAATGGAAGGATTTTCCTATGATCATAGTGCATTCATATCACCAGATAACTATGAACTACCATGCAAACCTCCATCACCTAACCAACCTAGTCCACCATCCCATTCACCTTTAGATTCAAAGGTTTCAATAGAAACACAAAATCGTAATAAGATAATTAGATATTAGTATGGAAGAAGTTTTGGCGTTATTGGGATCAACAAATCAAGTACATGTTATGGAAAACCTTTATGTTAACATCAAGATTATTTGTTGTGCATTTTGAAAAGATGTCTAACATGACAGAGAAAAGAGAAAAAGATAGAGATAAAGACAGAGATAGTGAGATGAAGAGTAATATTTGAGATGTTATAAAATATACTCCGAATTTGGATGACAAAACTAGTTTCAAAACGGATGAATTGTTGAATACTAAAGCAAATATGGAGCATTTCTTGAAGATGACAACGAAACTTCCGGAAGAACGCTTGTCTTGGATAAACTTCAAGTTAAGTGATGATTAATATTTTGACCATTTTTTATTAAAAAATATTATTTTAAACATCTTGATTTTGTTGTGAACTATAATTTTTGGCATGTGCAGCACTTGTGTTGGCATGTTCAACACTTCATAACTTTCTTCGCAAAGAATGCCATTCTGATGAATTTTTAGTTGAACCTACTGACGAGGCTTCATCTTCAATGTTACCAATTCACAAATACAATAATTATGAACCTAATGTTTAAACACAAGAGCAGGTACAAAAAGATGCTAATTTATGAAAGACTAGTATATTTTTAGATATGTGGAGATATACTACTTAGGAGAACATGGATTTAGAATCACTATATTATAACTCCATTAAAATTCTATGTGATAAATCCTATGTAATAATAACAAAGTGATTCTAACTTCTCTGAAGTAGTACTATTTTTTAATATATCTAAACCTATACTAGTTCTCCATAAATTAGCATCTTCTCGTACCTGCTCTTGTGTTTGAACATTGAGTTCATATTTATCGACGTAGTGAATTGGCATCGTTGAATATGATGTTGAGGACCCGTCAGTAGGTTCAACTGGAAATTCATTTGAGTGACATTATTTGCGAAGAATGTTATGAAGTGCTACACATGCCAAAAATTATAGTTCAACAAAATCAAGATGTTCAAAATGATATGTTTAATAATAGATGATCAAAATATTAATCATCCTCTAACTTGAAGTTTATCCAAGACAAGTGTTCTTCCGGTGACATCTTCAAAGAAATGTCCTTATTTGAATTTGTATTCAACAATTCATCCGTCTCGAAATGAGTTTTGACATGCACATTAAGAATATCTTTTATAAAATCCCAAATATTACTTTTCATTATATCTATCTTTTTTTTTTTTTTTCTCTCTCTTTTCTCCATCATGTTAGGCATCTTTTCAAAATACAACAATAGTCCCAATGCTGACAGAAAGTTTTCCATAACATGTCATTGATTGTTGATCCCTACATCGTCAAAACTTTCTCCATACTTGGATATATAATTCATTTATTACGATTTTGTTTTTATATGGCAATTTGTGAATCTAAAGGTGAATGGGATGGTGGACTAGGTTGGTTAGGTGATGGAGGTTTAGGGTTTATATGGTGTTTCATATATGGTGCTATGAATGCATAGCTACTATGATCAAATGAAAATCCTTCTATTCCAAGACTTTCACTTTCTTATTGCATCAGGGTCTAATGTTATAGAACTATTCCCGTCAGAGATTCCACCTCTAACAACAATCTTAAAATATCATAATCAATCATATTCTTTTCTCGAAGATGTTTGTGACTTTGATGAGACTAAAAATAATCATTGCTAATATACTATAAATATTATCACCACAAAAAATACTATAAATATTATAATATACTAAAATTGTAACTATTAATATATTTAAATTTTAAAAGATTATGAACTTAGCTCACCTTTAGGTAATTGTTCCACACTTCATCATTAGTTGTGAAAGTCTCTGCAATAGAGTCTCATCGAAAGCCAAAGTTATTGCACATAAGCGGTGACATTTTGTTATTTTGATTTCTAAACCACTTCATTCAGCTCAGGTAACGACTATAAGTTTTAGGGAATTTAGTTTTTCCATTGAACCGAGGAAGGATAATTCGTTCTATATTTTGTTTGCTAAGTGACCCATTGACATCACATTTTGGAAAGTCTCCTCAGAAAGTCTTGTGACGGATCCCACCTTTGTGAAATTACATCTCAAGAGATCAGCATTACGAAATCCACATTTATTACTAATCCCCAAACACACCACAGCAATCAAAGGTGAGTCCACCGTTGGCAGTGACTATGAATATGACAAAGATTTCAGTGTTGTTCCTCTTGATTTGGACATGAATGTAGATACCGGTGGACGGTGGTGTGTATTTCAAGAGCACTCTTAACTGGTTGGCTATTCAAAATGTATTACGTTATGATTTTGAAAATATGGAAGATATTGGTGTTGAACAATTTGGTATTGTTTCGCTTGATTTGAGGACTGAGACATACAATCAGTACTTATTGCCTCGTGATTTTGACAAGGTGCCAACCGTAGAACCAACTATTGGTGTGTTGGAGGACTGTCTTTGTTTTTCTTATTGTTACAAGGAAAGCGATTTGGTTATATGGCAAATGAAGAAATTTGGGGTTGAATATTCTTGGACTCCATTCCTTAGAATTAGTTACAATGATCTTCAAATTGATTATAGCTATGATGGTTATGAAATGGAGTATGATTTTAACTTGGTGCCATTGTTTCTTTCTGGGGATGGTAATACACTGATATTGCGTAGCAGTGAAGAAGCCGAAGCAATTCTCTATAACTGGAGAGATAATACAGTAGGGCGAACAAAAGCTAATGTAAATAGTTCTATTACTGATCGTAGAACTAACGTTAGAATTGACACTGATGTACGTTGGAACTTGACCATGGGTTATGTTGAAAGCTTAGTTTCGATTTGTTGAAAGTCAGTTCCTCTTCCATGGTTTATCTGTAGGATTTATGTTAATTCATATATGATGTTCCGTTTGGTTGTTGAAGCTTTAGTATGAGTAATGAGTGCCAACTATTTTCTAAACAAACACAATATGTTTATTAAACTAAATGATTTCATTTCCATGTTTCAAAAACATATATTCTGATTTTTTTTGAAGCATTGATTGATATATTTTTGCTTGGACATACTTACCGTTATGTGAAAGAGTGTATTTGATGTGTTGGTTATTGTTTATTGTTGTGTTGCAATTACCTTAGGATCATAAGATTGATTTTCCATTATCACTTTTTAATATGTCTTTCTACTTTTAATTCTTGACATATTTTTTGGCTATTTTATTAGCTTCATGTGTTGCTTGAGGAAGAAGAAATCATGCAAAACACTTCAAATGCTTTTTGAGAAGGAGCTCAAGTCCATCTCAAAGATGATATTGTTGGATCAAGTCAAGATTAATTGTTTTGTGTTTGATTACATATTTGTATTGATTCGTCGCATTTTGTTTTCCCGGTTAAGCTAAAGACATATTGCGTATATGAATTAAGATAAGATTATTTTAAGAATTTTTTTTTTGAAGATAATTTGTGACAGAATTCTCTTATGAAAAAGTATTTCTGCAAAAAAAAACTAATTGTCTCTTTCGAGATATATTATGACTTTTGAGGCATAGAGCATGCTTGTTATTTGTTATGACACCTCATTTGCATTTTTGTTGCAACTAGCCATACAAGCTCCTCCTGCATTTTCATGATTATATGCCATTTGTATTTGAAAGCATTGAAGATATAATTTGAAGAATCAATGTATTCTTAGAACTAGAATAAGTCTTCCCTTTAATGACATGCATTTGAATTTCAAACCTATTTTTTCATCATTACTTTCATAATATCGGCTTGCACGGGATCTTTACAAGTAATAAACATAAAACAAATGAAATCTCTACTCTCACTCACGCAAGAGAAAAGTCCATTGATTCATAACTTACAAAGGTTTCTTAATTATTTTACAATTCGGTTTATTCATTAAATCCGACAATGGTTACTATCAAGTTTCCAAGAAATTACAGAAATAATGTGAATGGTTTCTGTCATGAGATTAACAAAGTTTGAGAGAGTGATCACTGTCATGAGATTAAAAGTTTCTGATTTCATGTCTCTAATGATGTGAGTGATGTTTGTTTAACTAGATATTTACCAATTATGTATATGAGTTGGTTGGTTAATTTTTAACCTTGTATTCCTTCGTTTTGATACCTTAAAGATTGTTTTGATAAGAGAATTTATTTGAGGTAACATAATTTTATAGGGAGACTTAGAATGCTGCCAGCATATAGAATGTTACAAAATACAGGTATCAAAATGAAGGAGTCGCAAGGTTAAACCTTAAGCATGTGGTTATGATGTTGTTAACCGATCAACATCTTTATTTCATCATCTATAAAACACCAGACACATTAAATGGATAGCTAGGTTTGTTGTTTTGATAGCTAGAACTGGAACCAAAATGAGTTGAATCATGTTTTGATGTAAAACTTTATGACAATTTCATCAATGCGTGTAACTTAATATGGTTTTCCATCGAGTATCGTAAAACTAGCCTTCCATGTGAAGTAGTTGCGATTGAATTTGATGCTTAGAGGATGAGAAATTGTATATGTATAAAGGAATTGACTTATATTCTTGTGCAACATCAAATTCAAAATCATGTGAATCTTGTAGCACATATATAGTTCTTTAATCTTTATCCTCTAAGCATCAAGCTAAACTGTGGAGAGACTATCTACAAGTTCAACTGAACCTAATTGAAAATCCAGGTTAGCTTCATGATGTCCGGTGAAAAATCAAACCGAATTACTTGGATCGATGAAGGTGTCAGAATTTTTACATACAAACAAATGATTCAGATAACTGATATTCTAGTTAAAACTATCAAAATGACAAGGCTACTTCTTCATTTAATGTGACTGATTAGTTCTTCAAAGACGACGAAATAGATGTCAATTAGGTAGCAGAACCAGAACTGGTCTGTGATAAGTATATTGGCTTCAAGAATGGTCTCGTTCGACTTGCAGTGCAACACGTGAAGGGAAAAAAGGCGTCATTGCAATTCAAAATATTAGTGGAACACCTCAAGATTAAGTTGCACATGTTAGGTTATGTCATAGTTATGCATTCTGGGGATTTTTTCTCCAGCCATTTGTAAAGAAAGGAATTGCAATTGCAATTCTGCAAGGTATGAAATATTTGAAGCTCTTTAGGACAACTCCAATTTATGGAAAGACAATGTCACAAATATTTGAAGCGGATTAAGGCTGCTGGGGAATAAGATACATGGACTCCATGTCTCATGCTACTAGAGCAAGTTAGAAAAAAAAGTTAAATTCATAGAAATGTTTCAATTACTAGAAAGCAACGTCTGATAAGTGTTAACAACACGCTTTTTCTAACACTATTTTGGGACTCATTTTTTAAATATGAGATACACATTAATTTTATCCAATAGAGAATGAGTGTTAGAAAATGTAGTTCTAATAAGGAACTTGTTAGGGAGACACTTAACAAATAACCCAAAACCACTTAGCTTACCCAAAAGCAAGCACCACCCAGTCCCAAAGCTTCTTATATGGATTACTGCCTAAAACACTCGCGCTCTACAACCATGCCAAAAATACCTCTGTGCTAGTTAACTAACGTAAGTGTAAAATTAACTTGACTTAAAATTTCGTTTTTTTAACTTACGTGAGTTAACTCACGCAGAAATTATCACGCAGAAATTAACACCTGCGTGAGTTAACTGACGCTAGTTATACAAAGTTCCAAAATAGATGCATTTGCATTTGCATTCATTGTCTATGGAACATATTCTTTTAATTAAGAGACCAACAAGTTTTAATTAATAATATTATATACACACGTTAATCTAAAGTTGAAGCTAAAGAAGAGATGCCATGTAAACCATGACACACCATTGATTTGCCACACATGGGCAATTGTTTATATTATCAAGGAAAAAAGCCTTTCATTTTTAAATAAATAAAGCTTTTAATTGATCAAGAACAACAAAAAGTCGTTACGAGCCAACGGTAAGAATAAGGATATTGATATTACCAAGTTTAATCTCACGCAGGTGTTAATTCCTGCTTGAGTTAACTCATGCAACGTGACTTAAGTCACACAAATGTAAAAAAAATGAAATTTTAAGTTAAGTAAATTTTATACTTGCGATAGTTAACTAGCGCATGGGTATTTTAGTAAGTTATGCTAGACGCGAGAGAAAAATGTAGGGGAAAGAGCAGTATTCTCTTATATGTGGCAGCAATAGTGACTAATTTATTTGACTTTGTTTGTATGGCAGCAGGGGAAGTAGTTTTTTTGGCCACATTGTATTATTCATCAATCAAATATGCCATGGAGGCAGCAGTAATGACTTTATATTTGAATACTAGTAGTTTTTTTTTTTTTTTGAAATTCTTCTGAATACTATGTCAAAAGAATGAAACAAACAAATTTTATTAAAATGAGATATAATTTGGAACGGATAAGATACTACAATGTTTTATAATAAAAAGATAACTTTTAAAAAATATCAGACATTGAGTATATAATTTCAATAAAAAGTTATATTTAAATAACCATTTTATTTTATGACAACTTTATTTCTATACTCACCTTATATTTTTATTTTATATTTCTATTATTTTAATTTTTACGATTGTCCCACAATTTATCCATAAGAACGGTTATTGAAATAAAAACAAAAATCAACATACATAGTTATATACACTGACTACACATTTTCCAAAGAATAACTAAAAAGAAACAAATGGATACAAACAATGACTCTCCGGCACCGGAATCTTCGCCGCCGGTATGTCACCCGGCAGTGGCACCACTCTCTTACCTTCTCGGAACATGGAGAGGCCAAGGAGAAGGTGGCTACCCCACCATCAACTCCTTCTCCTATGGTGAAGAACTTCACTTTTACCATCCACCCAACAAGGTTTTCTTCTCTCTTTCTTCATAATTTCCATCTGGGTCTCTTAAAGTGTTGTTTTTTATTAATGGGTTGGTTTTGATTCTTGTTAACTTTGTTGTTGTGTGAAATGGGTGGGTGTAGCCTGTGATAGGGTACACTCAGAAGACATGGAAACTCAGTTCTGGTGAGCCTATGCATGCTGAGAGTGGTTATTGGCGTCCTAAACCTGATGGAATCATTGAAGTTGTTATTGCTCAAAGTAATGGTCTTGTTGAAGTTCAGGTACTGTTTCTTTTCAATTTTTATTTAGTAAGATGTGGAGATTTATGAGTTGAATGCGAACATTATGACGTAATTTGATCAATGTAGCCGACCCCACTTAGTGTGATAAACTTGGTTGCTGTCGTTGTTGTTTCAAGGATAGACTGTTTGATTAGTTGTTTGTGTGTGTTTATATTCCCTATGCAATAAATGGTGGATTTGACTGCTCAAGTTGATTAGGATCTGTTTGGATAAACAACTTATTTGCAGCTTATAAGCACTTACTATGATAAGTGCTTATGTATAAGGTTACGCAAGATATTTCTATAAGATTATAACAAATGATAAAATAAAGTTAAATTGTTTTTGTATATGTTATAAACCGTTTTCATAAGCTATCTTGGAGGATTTATGAAAATGATTAAGAAAATTGCTTTTTGCACTAAGCCTAATAATTCCTTGACTTTGTTCCTTACTTGTCAAGCTATGTAACAAACACATTTTCTATTTGTTACAAATAAGCCCTATCGAGTCCATCCTTTCCTTCATTTGCAAAAGAATATTTGCATGTTAGTTTTTCTCATTGCCAGGAGATGAACCCTGGACCTCCAACTCCCTAACTGAAAGAACCCTGGACCTACAATTTCAAGGACCACCTCTAGTATTTACCCATAATCTTTGATTTATATGTTATGTAATGAATTACTTATGTCTTGTTCATGTTTCCATTTTAGGATATGCTATTCTAAAATCTGGACTGGTTCTTTCATCAAACATAATTCTGGCTTTATATTTTTTTTTTATTATTGATTATTAGTCTTGACATCAAATTCTTGCGTGTTAATTGTTTTTTAGGTACAAAATGGCATGTTATTACTTTCTGTTTATCTTTTGTGATTTCCTTCAGCTGCTTTTTTTTTTTGCTCGTAACGTGTCACTGACATTTTTTGTGATCAAATCCAGAAAGGGTCGTATAGCAGTGAAGAGAAGGTGATAGAGCTTCAAAGTGAACTGGTGGGGAATGCTTCCAAGGTGATTTAACATGACAGCCTTTCCCAAATGCTATAATACCAATGTCTCGTGTATCATGCTTATAATTGTACTGTTCACATACATACATATATTTTACTAGCAATTGAATGGTTTCCTCTAGGTTAATTTCATTCAGGTAGTCGTGTTCTGTCTGGCCTTGCTTTGCCTGCCTTTTTGTTTGCTGTTTGGGTAGTCTGGTACTCTGGTTAGGTCCAAATTCAGTTAAGACTAGCATCAATGTAGTTGTTAAACAAAGAACTAGGCAGTAATATAAGACTTTGGATTCTGGTGCAGGACAACAAGAGTTCCAGATTATCGATTATCTGGATTTCACTGCTATTACTTGAAAAACATGTGAATATGATAGGATACAAACTAGACCTATTAATGTTAGGCCATCTGATGATGCCTTACCATGTTATTAAGCCTAAAACATGACTAACCCGTGATATGGAGGGTGTACAAACATAAGAAAAAGAGAGACGATAGGTGTGAGAATTGGGGGACTGCCTTTCTGGTAGTTTGTTACGATTCGTTTCTGATAGTGAGACGGAGGGAATAACAAAGGGTATGTCAGCATTCTGTTAGAAAAGGTTGGACACAGAGAAAGTATCTTTTCTGAGGAGCTACGGCTTTGGTTGAGCTAGTGTAAAGAGTTTCATCTGTCATCTCTCATTTTCATTTTCAATTATCAATACAATCAAACTCTCCCTTGTTTTTTTGGGATCACCATCTGCAAGGATTATGGTTACAATATGCACAGAGGCCTAACTGAACATTATAGATAAGCGAAAGAGACAGACTTTAAAACAATTTGTAGATGAAATCATTCAATGTGTTTTTAGTTTTCTTGTAATTTAATTTTTGGATAATATGTATATAACATTAATTAATGGAATAATAACAACATGTAATCACGATACAACAACCAAGCCTCAGTCCAGTAAGTAGAGTCGGCTACATGGATTGAACGATGACATGATGTTCTGTCATATATCATATCTCTATCCAACTCAATAATTTGTAGGTCTCTTAATAGTTTCTCTTATAGTTTTTCTAGTCCTTCCTCTATCTTTAGTGATTTAATTACCTTCTATCTGTTCTACTCTCTTTACTAAGAATCTACAGACCTTTCCACACACCCAAACCACCGAAGTCGAGTTTCCACCATCCTTTCTACAATAGGAACATGTAATCGTGTTAATTGGGATATTTTGAAGTTCTTGTAAATACTATCTTAGCATTACCAAACTCAATAAATCATATATCCCTCAACCACTAATTGCATATAAAAATTCATAGTGAAGTAGTACCTCATTTTTCTTACTTTTTCTGGCCAAAAGATTTTGATATGATATTAACATGCACTTTCTTAGGAACTCCTATCTATCACACTTCCTTATTGTCTTTATTTTGTGATCTTGAATACAAAACAATTTGTTGTCTACGCCACCTACAGTAGAAAATCAAAGAAAAACGTTGCTACCAGCTTCACTACTATGCCAAAAGAAGAAAGTACTGGCTGAAATGGATCAACTCATCATTTATTCTGTATTTTGTGTTGTGGAGACTTAAAATATTGTATGCATTCCATACAGGTTACAGGTATCCGAAGATGTTTCCGACTAGTTGAAGGGAATCTTTGTTACGAGGTCGACATGGCCACCAATTCAGTTACTCTTCAGCCACACTTGAAAGCAACTCTGAAGAAGCTCTAAACCAATAAACTTCCACGATTAGTGCTGTCAAAGGATGTAGCATCAGCATGGTGGTGCCTCCAGTGTACATGGCTTGAATTGAAATTTCCTAGTCCGAAGATACCATACCAGTAAAATTTCATATTACAATCAAGTGAACTATATATTTATATTTTGCTTATTATCATTACATTGTAACACATACTTATTAGACCCTTGTCTTTTTTTCATTTTTAAAACTTTGTAGTTATTTTTTATACAACTTACACTATTGAGGTTAGAGTCTGCAGTTTTCATCAAAATGACACTAGTGGTATTTGCTTGAAGAGGAGATATTCACCTCACTTATTAGTTGCTGAATGCATAATCAGGATGTTGGATTGTAACATATATAATTTTCTTTTGTATCCTTTAATTTGCCAACATTTTTTTTTTGAGTAATAGTTTTATTGTTGCATGTATAAATAGTAGTGGGGGTTGAACTGAAGGATATAGCCAAAGGCTAAATTATTGTGTTAGACAGGGTAAACAAGAAAAGTCAAAAATAAAAGTTTTGCTAGTGAAGGCCTTAATAATTATCTACAATGGTAAAAATATTTTAGAATGGATCATTATAATTTTGTTTTTTCTGTTTTCATGCTTAAAAATCAAATGTGCATGTAAACACAATTGTGACAACTGACATGTAATAAAGTGAAAATTGAAAGTAAAGATTGTTCTCATGAATATTGATTATGCTTTACTCTAAATATTCCCACATTAATTAGTTTGATTGGTTAAAATTCCAAGTCAACTAAGTGGGATAAGACTGTTTGGTTGGTTGGTTAAAATTCCATGTAACACAAATATTTGGATGATTAGGACAATAAAATCATAGTGAAAAATAATAGTAAAACATACTAGAGACTAGAGTAACTAATGTACACCCTGCAGTAGCTTACCTAAACTGAATAACAAATTCCAGTCTGATATTCAGTTATCCCATCCCATTTAACTATAGTTAGTTTAGCTAATCACAATTATTTGTAACTAACTGCACAAAGTTAGTTTGAAGAATAGATTCATTGGTATTAGTATAAATACCAATCCTAGTTTATGAAATCATTTGAGAAATAATTATTCAATTCAGGTTGATTCTTCCCTCTCTATACCTCAATTTACCTCTCACTTTCTCTGCAGTTTGCTTTTTCTATTAAAACATAGTAAAAATGGTGGCAAAATCAACTGGGTAAAATCAACTAGAACACAGTTCTATTCTTTTACAATTCATTTTATGGTACACTACATGCTACATAAAACTACACAAAATTAAGTGTGTAACCCTTAACATGATTTTCACCAAGTTATTCTTATTCATAATTTACTTAGTGAAAATTTTCATTTTCCAAGAAATTACTAGACATTTTCTTCTGCATCTTTGGTATCTACTAGATTACTCCAAAGTATGCCAACAAGAGTCATGTCCTGCACCACTTTATGATTGCTGTGAGAATCTAGAGAGGATCCCTTCAAGAGTAAAAATGTTCTTGATTAGGATCTAGAGAACAATACTGATTGTCATTTCAATTTAGGATTCGAATTTAAAATTCATTCAAGGCTAATGAAAACTATGACTATACAAATGTTATTTGACAATTTATTTTTCTAGCTTACTCTCTTTTTTACGCGTGTCGTACTCAATTTCGTAAATATTCCTATTCACCATAGGAAAATTTTGTTAGTAGTAGAGAGTAGTTGAAACTCTTAAATTTTTCTTTGACGAGATTTTATTTTAGATAGCGAAATGACAAGAATCATTAAAAACAAAAACATACAAATAATATAATCGGGATTAAAACCCCAATCACAAACATCCAATCATAGAATTTCAACATTTGTTTTACAAAATCTATTCCTTAATACTAGTTTTCTTTTTCTCTTTGGTTAATACTCCATAACCACTATTTTACACTTACAGGCTATTTCCCAATGTAATCCTTCAAAATATTTAAAAAAACAATAAAACAAAATTAAAGAACCTTAAAATATGATTGCATATCAACGTACTTCATTGATTAGATTTTTATTGAATCGTACATACATAGTTATTTACCATAAGAATATAGGAAAGCAGGCACACCTACTTTTCTCAATCACATGCATATCTTACCCTTTTTCATTTCATCATTTCAATGAAATGGACCCTTCCTTCCTTCTATGTCTCACTTTTCCTTTACCTTCTTCTCATCCAACATCACATTTTTTTCCTACATAAAATTTCATCGCCAAAAGTTACAAACCCCTTTCCTTCCTTATTATCACATTTCCCCCTTAATTAGAAAAAAAGTGTTACATATATGCTATAAAAATGTTACATCAACAAGTCACATCGATGTACATTTACTTATCTTATGTTTCTGGTGAATTTTGTTACTCTTAAAAAAGTAAAAAAGAATTAAATATACTTTTTCTTGACGCATTAAAATATACTTTTAGATGTATTAACTGTACATTTTTAATTTTAATTTTTCTATCTATTTTTGTTTTGGATTTCACTAACATGTGTCTTAAGACATATTCCAAAAGGATCAATTTTCATTGATATAAATAATTTTCTTGACTTTTAAAACATTGGGTGAATGAATTTTAGGACAATATTATTATATTAGATGAGTTAGGTCTTAGAGTTCACCGGAACACGGATACACCTAAAATTCAGAGTGAGTATAAATACTCTCAGGTTACCACAACACACGAGGTCTTTACACGATATTGAGAGTTTAACTCATGCCTTTACAACAAATGAATTAACTCATTAGCAATGGACATGTATCTATTTTCAGTCTATAAATTACAAAGTCAAAAGAACATTGGTATAGTCACCCTCAATCCATATGAACCGCCAATTACGCCTAGCTGCCATTTCCATCGCTATAATTAAGCCCTTAACTTAAGCTTCCAACATCAAATAATCACCAAGGTTAGCCGAAACACAACCCATGAAAGCTTCGGATTGATCACAGAAAACTCCACCATAAGCTGCACTAGAGTTCTGTAATGACCCATCCGTATTACCCTTGATGTAAGACTGTGTGGGAGGTTTCCAAATTATCATCTCAATATCCTTAAACCTCCAGAATGAAGGGGAAATCTGAAATTTGTCCAAAAGACTGATGTCATAGGTCTTAGCGAGGCAGTGACCATTGGAAGCATGACCCAACATGGTGGTCATAGTAGAGATCTTTGCCTTAGCTATCATGAGTGATACCTTTGAACCATTTGGCCAATGTTATATAACATTGGTATCCCAATGGCACACAAGTGGTGTCCTTGAAACACATGAAATTTAGAGCTAACCAAATGGTATGAAATGTGTGAATAATGCCGAAAATAAACAAGTCCCAAACTTGCGAGCTGCCCTACGTGGGTATAAATTAATTTTTTTATTTATAAAAACATAAAAATACATGGATTAAAAACAAAATCTATTATATAATATAATCACAACTCAAAAATTAACTACCAACTAACTAATTATATGGTCAACTTTTTCTTGACGAATTTATATCCTTCGTAGCCGAATAAGCGGTGATTATAGAGAAATTAAAAACTAACTCCTAATTAGAACATTTTTATATTACAAATTTGCTCTTAATATATTTTTCTCCTTAAATTCAAATTTAATTAAATTTATAACACACACATAATTCAAATTTGAGGGCTTTGAATTGTATTTCAATTTATAATTTTCTATAATTGACTTAGAGAATTATTGTATTATTTTTGTTGAATAATCAATGAATCTTAGACAAAACAAACACGACATGAATTTGATTATGTAGACCTTGACTCCACCACAATATTCTTTCCTCTCAAACAAATTATCTTTTAACTGTCTTTCACTTTGTGTTCTTTATCCATTTTTAGTAATACCTTTTCCAACATTCACAACTTCCTCTTTCTTTCTTCCTTTGCTTTGGTGGGGTTTCTCTCTTTTCTTCTTAGATCTCTCTCTCTCTCAAAACACTTTCTTTCTTGTGTCTTGTGTTTTCCAATTTTCCTTTTTTATTTAATTTTAATATTTAATAATAATATTCATGATTATTTTATTATAGTATATTTTGTTCACACATTCATATGCATGTTCTCTCCATGCTTGTCTGATCTGGATTGGATCACAAGGATCTTTGCTATTTTCCCTTTTTGTTTCCTACTTCAAAGGGGTTTATTATCCCTTGATTTTTGGGTATTAATCATTTCATTGGACAAACCAAGGTTAGTAACTTATACTTTATAGTTTATACAATATCCCTTGATCTGTGACCCCACTTTATACTTTTCTTTCTTTTTTTTCATTTTCTGTTATGCTTTTTTCATTCTCATTCTAAATTGCTAAATGGGTCATTTTGGTTTTTGGTTTATTTAGGTTTTTGGGATAGGTACTTTTTTGGGTGCTGGTTGGATTATTGTGCAAGTTTGTGGTGACCCTATTGGATAAAGTTTTGATTTTTAATGCTAGTTTGTGATTGTGATTGTGATTGTGATTGTGATTGTTAGTGTTGGTTGGTTCTGTGTTGTGTTCTGTTGCATCCATCCCTTGTGCTGTTTAGGTATGGCAGGGATTGATGTTGCAAAGTTTGGTCATAGTCCTGTGCATAAGGCTGTGATTTTGAAGGATTATGGTGAGCTTAAGAGGATACTCGGGGGTTTACCTAAGCTATGTAATGTGGGTGAGATTCGTACGGAAGCAGTTTCGATTTTAGAGGAAGAGAAGGCTGATGCAATCTCTGCTGTGATTGATAGGCGTGATGTGCCGAATCGTGATACCCCTCTTCACTTGGCTGTTAAATTAGGGGATGAAGCTGCTGCTGAAATGCTTATGGTTGTTGGTGCAGATTGGAGTTTGCAGAATGAACAAGGGTGGAGTGCTCTTCAAGAAGCTATTTGCAGTCGTGAAGAGCGTATTGCCAAGATTATAATTAAGCATTATCAGCCTCTGGCTTGGGCGAAATGGTGTAGAAGGTTGCCTCGTTTGGTAGCAACGATGCGGAGGATGAGAGACTTTTATATGGAGATTACTTTCAATTTCGAGAGTTCTGTGATACCTTTCATTTCAAGGATTGCACCTTCAGACACTTACAAGATTTGGAAAAGGGGTGCGAATCTAAGGGCCGACATGACTTTGGCTGGTTTCGACGGTTTTAGAATTCAGAGATCAGATCAAAGTGTTCTTTTTCTTGGTGATGGTTCAGAGGATGGGAAAGTCCAGCCCGGTTCACTCTGCATGATCTCACACAAGGAAAAGGAGGTAATTAATGCTCTAGATGATGCTGCCTTTGCGGCAAATGATGAAGAAGTTCAGCAAGAAGTGGCTGCAATGTCTAAAACAAATATATTTAGGCCTGGGATTGATGTTACTCAGGCAGTTCTTTTGCCACAGTTAACTTGGAGGCGCCAGGATAAAACAGAAATGGTAGGATCTTGGAAAGCTAAGGTGTATGATATGCACAATGTTGTTGTAAGTATCAAATCTAGAGGAGTTCCTGGAGCTATGACAGACGACGAGTTATTCTCATCTTGCAATGGAAATGAAACGGAGAGTGAAGAACTTAACGATATTTTGACCGAAGATGAAAGAAGGCAATTGGAGGATGCACTTAAGCTGGATACGTCAGAACTGAACAATGATAGTGACGAGGGGATCATTGCGCATCGTCCAAGCTTTAGAGACATTCCTATTGAAGATGGTAACGGTAGCAATAGTGGAGAAAATAAGCAGGAAAAGAAAGGATGGTTTGGTGGATGGAGAAAAAAAGATTATAAACATGAAGCATCGTCAAAGAAGATTACGCCACCAAGAAGTTCTCTTTGCGTAGAAGAAAAGGTGAGCGATTTATTGGGAGATTCTCCTTCAAGTAATCAGATTATGCCCGGGAGACATTCTGTTGAGGTCGTTGCGAGGGGCGATGAGCAACGGAGGAAAAAAGATGCCAAAGCTTCTTCTGTAAATTCTGATAGCAGCAGAAGTCGTCATAAGGATGGAAGTCGTGAAAATGAATATAAGAAAGGGTTGAGGCCTATTCTTTGGCTTTCGCCAAACTTTCCATTAAAAATTGAAGAACTCTTGCCATTGCTTGATATTGTTGCAAACAAAGTTAAAGCAATTCGTCGATTAAGAGAATTACTTACAACAAAACTTCCAATGGGAACTTTTCCTGTTAAGGTCAGTGCTTGCTCATCATCTTCATTTTAACAACTGTCAGCTAAAAATATGAATTTTCTGGGTATTTGTCAAATTCTTAAACTCTTATGGTTTTTGCTTTCTTAAAAACTTTCCCAACTATATTCTTGCTTGTTACCATACTTATGCTGTAGCATGCATGTTATGAAAAACAACATCGACACGTTAGCCCCGATAATAATTTGATAAAATGATAGTAATTGAATATAATTAATCATGTTTCGGTGTTAGATGCTGATAATACGACCACCTTAATCTGAAGTGTCGGTGCTACATATCATGCATGTCATGTGTTGGCCTATGGATTTGGAACATGTGGGTAAAAGGGACAGATAGCAAGAAATAGACAGAGAAAATGGGTAAGGGAGAAGATAACAGTACTGTGAGGAACATAAGAGAAGAATAGGTGTGTTCTTGGGATAGATCTGAACTGAAAATAGAATAGTGATTTTCAATTCAATATCAAATTCGAGTCTACAAATCATCATTATTCGGTATCTGAGCTGAAGATGGAATAGTGATGTGCAACATCCTCACCTTTACCACTTTTAGCTTATGCCATTGCTGGCTCTTTACTACCCAACCTGTAGCACTTATAGCTATGCAGTAAAATTAGTGGCTTTTTTTAACCATGTATAGCGCTTGAAACATTCCTCCATTTCATCTAATTAGCCTAAATAGAGGAATTTTGAAATTAATACATTATTTTGTATAACTTATAATCCCTACATTTCTATTTAATATTGAATCATTCCTGTCTCACTTTCCATTAATTATGATTAGATAGGATCCTTTATTTTACCTTATCAAAAAGGGAGTTGAACAGAAAAGCAATTGTTTTCTGAGACTTGGTAATGTTTAAGATTGAATCAATCTATTGCAATTTCCTCCTTTGTGCTGTCTGCTTATAGCTCATATCCAGTCAATGACCTCTATGGGAATTTTTTTTTTCTTTCTTTCTTTTGTATATTTGGATACAAGGGAAATTGTATTTCTACTTAATCCAGAATATTCATTTGTCCACTACTCTTCCATTTTTACCTAAATTTTTGTTGCTTCGTCATATTGGTCCTTTTCCTGCTGTTTCTTGTTTGCATTGAAAGATATCTTATCTTCTATCCATGTAATTGCCTCTCCTTTTCTTCTTCTGAAACAACTTCTTTATAAAATAGATATACTCTAGGGTATTTTTTATTTTTTTTTGAAAGATACTCTAGGGTATTTTGTAATGTAAAAGTATGACATTTGTATTATTCTTTCTGTGAGTTCTATTTCACATAGAGTAGTGGGCTTTAAGAGGTAGATATTTTATCTCTACCATTGATTGAAGTATCTTTCTTGTAGTGCGAAAGAATATCTCATTTTTACGAACTGTTTCTGAAAACCAAAAGTCGTGAATGAATGGAAAAGCTAAGAGCTTATTACATTAGCAACAAATAATCTTGTTTTTTAATTGCTTTAAATAATTGGATTGCAAAAGTCTCCGTGTCACTTTGATTTGGAAACCTTACTAGAGTACCAATGTGTAATTATATCCTCTAAAGGTGATATTATATGGTGCAACATCTACTTACCTTTCCTGGATTCAATAGCTTCGTGCACTGTTACTCATTAAGGATAATAACTGAACTTCTAATGACTTATACAGCAAAGATAGGCTCCTCTATTCAATTAATACCACATTGTAACTTATAATTCATTTCTCTTGTATATGTTTGAGTTTTTGTCAAAATAAAGTATAGGTATTAGTTTTGCTTTAGGACTGCTCTTTCTTCAAATCCTTCCTACATATTCTAGGGTGTTCTATCTTGCCTTTGTGATTAGATTTCGTTTTCTGGGACCCTTTAGTGATTTGTAAGTTAGGTTCAGGAAAGTTGTTATTTGAAGAGATTTTTCAACGTTCTTGAATTTTCATGTTCTTTTTTGCATTTTGCTGTTTAAGCTCTTGAGGAATTTCTATCCTTCGCCGCATAATTAATAGAATCTTTGATTATGTAAGTATTCCCTATTTTCATGTATATATCTGATGTATGTAATTAGGTAGATATAGGCTAGATTTAACGTATATCTCTGATGCTATTAGATAGATATAGGCTAGATTTAATCCCTATAATTTTGGAATTTCCTTTATACAGTTCTTCATTATTATAAATACAAGATGCCTAGAGCTAATAATTCAAGCTATTTATCATTTGTTTCTTAAATTCTGCTTCCGATGCATTTTTCCATGTGGGGGAGGGTTAAACATCATATGATTGCCCTCTTTCTGGGTTTGTTCACTGTTATATGTTTTTGCATATCTTTCTTTATAGATGATTTTAAACTCATCACTCTTTCTGCATATTCAGGTTGCCATTCCGGTGGTTCCCACCATCAGAGTATTGGTCACTTTTACAAAGTTTGAAGAACTTCAGCCATTAGATGAATTCGCAACGCCGCCGACAAGTCCATCCATGTCAGGCGAAGGGAGCCCTGCAGCGACAAATTTCTCGGCTTCATCTTGGTTTCAGTGGATAAAGGCTCCATACCGCCCTAGTTCATCTGCTGCAGGTTCCAGCAGTAGTAGGATAGAAAATATTCCAGACCCATTTGCAATTCCACCAGATTATACTTGGGTCACTGCTGAAGAAAAGAAGAAAAAGATGCAGGAGAAGAACAAATCAAAGAAAGGGAAAAGTCATAAACAATGATCTCACCTCACTTCAGGGGCTATTCAATAGGAGTTGCTATATTTGTTTGGAAAAGTCATAAAGCTAGGATTTGATTCTCCAATGGTGTTGTGCTGCAGCATAAAAGGGATGAAACATTGTGGTTCTTGCAATAATTATTGATTATGTTTCAAATATATATGTGCAAACCCATTAACTCAACTATAGTTGCAATCACATTGAGCAACTCTTTCATCAACATGATTAGAGTTTGAATTCAAGTTGTTTGATTATAATATTTATAATGATTTCCCTTGATTTTATTGTTGTAAATATATTGAAATTATTGTTAGCTAGCTTTGGGATTTATCTTTGTTTATTTTTTTTTACAATAGGATTTATTGTAGCTTGTTTTAATTATTTTATTATTATTATTGTTTTATTTCAGCATTGACAATGATGGAATTTGGTATATCATTTGAGGTTTGCCTTATTTGTTATTGTTGTGCCACACTAAATCATTTGAGTTATTATCAATGTAACAAATAGATGTAGGCACAGCTATTGTCTGTTTCTGTTGATGTCTTAGGAGTGTGTACTAATTTGATACATGGCAAGTGTCGTTTCTTTTAAGCTATGTTTGAGAGTTTATGAGATGAGGGGATGAGAAGGCTAGAAAAAAGAAGGATGAAAGGAAAAGTGAAAGCAGGATAGTCTTCCAATTTTGATGGGAGATTTATTTTTCTTCATAATACAAAATCATTATTATACGGAGGAACCTATAAGATATATTAAAAGAAGATTTTGGAGGATTTTGAAAAATCATCTAAACCCATTAAATGTTTTTATTATATTTCAACAAAATTTTAAAAAAAATATTAAACATAAATTTTGATTTGTCCGATGAGGATGGATGAGAGACAACGGTGTCAAAGACTATATGAGATATTATTAATTAATACTTTTTCTTCTTATATAATTTTTTATAAAATTAATGTTAGTTAAGTAGGCCATGAGACTATATGAGAGAAGCATATATTAACATTTGATACCGATAAATTATCCATATTATTGTCGGAGTACCACTAAACCAATTCTAACTAATTTCATCCGACATGTTATCTGGATCGGTGTAATAATTTTTCCATGCACTTTCATACAATTTTAAATCTCATCAATTGATGTAAGACCAAATACCTCAGAATACATGTTCATTAAATTAAATTTTAACCGATCTCCGACTATTGATTTAGATCGAATAGTCAAATATGAATTTGTGCGTCACATATTACTTGCATCTCAGCCATCCTTCATTCGTTTAGGTTGCACTTAGCAGGTTTTCACATGACCAATTTTAGGGAAAACTTGTTCAAAGAGAGCAAAGTGGCAATGCCACACATAAAGTTGAAATTTGAAGCAAAAAGTAAATAAGTATATGGCACATAGATATTACATGTTTAATATCTTGAATTGAATTCTTGTATCGATATCTTTACATAAGAACAAAAATGAACTCATCAGAGCAAATCATCAAAATTGTATGAAAGCTCCTCTATAACCATATTGTAGAATTTCTGAATATCTATGAGCATTGTAGCCTCATCCTCTGTCATAAAGTTTATAGCAACACATCTTCCAAATTGCCCGCTCCGGCCTATACGATAAAGATAGTTTTCAGGCGCAGTTGGGAGATCATAGTTTATGATCAGAGACACTTTATGCACATCTGTACCACAAACCAAGGGGTCTGTGGTAATGAGAACTCGAGGAGAGCCAGACTGGGAAAAAAACTCGCGCACAATGATATCCCTAGTGTTCTGGTCCATATCACCCTGGATGACCGACACTTCATGATCTCTGCTTCGCATCTTGTCCATGAGCCAGTCCCCTTTGCACTCGGTATCCACAAAGACGATGCAATGAGTGATGGATTTAGCTTTAACAGTCAGCTCAAAGATGTTGCATAGTGTCTCTAGCTTCCACTCTTCCTTGTCAACATCAACATAAAACTGCTTGATACCCTCAAGGGTCAGCTCATCAGGCTTTGGTTGAATTGTCACAGGCTTTTTCATGAACTTCCTAGTAATCTCAAGGGCTTCAGGTGGCATTGTAGCAGAGATTACTCCAACCTGAATTTCGCAGGGTAGTAGCTTGAAGATTTCATCGATCTGCAACACCAATCAAAAATTTTATAAAGTCAGCAAGTAAAATTATTTCTTTTTCTTACATTTTATTTACAAAAAAGAAAATTCATGCTTTCAAAGTTCAAACTGTTAAGATGTGTGTATAAGCAATGAAATTAATAAACCAAAAAATGGAAATCAAGTATGTTACAAACCTTATCCTTGAAACCAAGTGAAAGCATTTCATCAACCTCATCCATAACAAACATCTTTATGCAATCTAGGCGAGTACCAACAATAATGTGAACACCACCTTTGAAAACGAAGTGACCATCCATGTCATACACATTCGAAGTACCTTTAACAATGTAACTGTTATAACCAACTTTGGGAAAGCGCTGACGATCTTCCTTCGGAACACTTGTCCCCCCCGACGCATGCACGAATCCTTACACCATGGAATCTACACCAAGATCTTGCATAACCTCCTTAATCTGTAAACCAGCTCCATGGTTGGGGCCAAAACCAAAGCCTGACAATGAACCAATCCATAATCAAGCTTCTTCAGAATTCCAAAACAGAATGTTTCTAACATCGCAGTTCCAGATGGATCTTGTAGAATCACATCCAAACCTTCACAGAAAGGAGCAAAACCTTCAGAAGTAGAATAAAAAACATCACACTCACACACTGATTTTGTGAATTTTATTTCATCGACCCTTTCGGTAAATAAGATTTAATTATTATAATTGTCAATGAATAATTATTAATTTAATGCTTTGGTGTATCGGTACACTCAAAATGTTGGATATACCATAAAATTTGCCTTTATATATACTTACTTATTATATATTACTAATAAATGGGCTTTTTTTAGGGAATAATTGGGTTTAATGTGTAGCATACTTTTTACTTATTTAATATGCCTAAATTATCCTAAATTTTTATTCTTAAATTTATTATTTAAACTATCGCACTTAATTGTATCTTTATTGGCTAAATTCTCCTAATTTTTTTTATTCCTAAATTTATTATTTAAAATTTAATTAAATTATCGCACTTGAGTGATTTGGTTATAAATTACTTTTTTTATTTATAGATAGATTTTGGTCATTTAATTAATGAGATAAAAGGTATTAACCGTAAGATAATGAAAATCCAATATTAGTAAGATTCTTTTTAAATTTTATTTTACTGAATGGGTTATTAAGATTTGTGATTGTGACAAAAAGATTCATTCATAAAATAAACAAAAACTATGCCTAAGATAAAAAAAATAAAAAAATCTTGGGCTACAAGATATATTAAATAGCCCGTGTGAAAAAGGAGATCGAAAACCCTAATCAATAATATAAATAAGTAAAGTAGGGTTAGCGATAGTGAAAAGAAGATATTGAAAACCCTAACACAGTTAGTCTCTAACTGCGATAGAAAGAACACAACCCTAGTTCCTTGCTTGCGTGAGAATCTCCAACCAACAACGTTTGTTTTCTTCGTCCATTCATGGCTTCTCAGACCAACAACAATTTTGTTGGTTCTTATCTTTCTGTTACCACCAATGGTGATCATGTGACAAAAACAAAACCCACCAACAAAGGAAAACGTGATGTTTCTGTTGGAAAAAGAAGAAGAAACAACACTTTTGGGAAACCGACTTCATCATCGTATCTCCCCGCTTCTCTTCATGATACCAACAATCTTTGTCTCTGCCTTTCGCTTTCTTGCCTCCATGATCATGAGATCTCACAAGTCACCAAGAAAAAGAAGAAGAAGACATGCAGTGATGAAGGTTTTGTTGAGAAACACAACAACTTGGGACTCTTGCAACCTATGAATGATTTCAGTGTGTGTCTCCACTTTTTACCAGGTTCCCCATCCTGTACACCAACGGCTGTCATGATCACAAACAAACAGCCAAGAAACAAAAACTTGGAAGCCAAGAAACCAAGATGATACCTTGCAATGCTGATGAACAACAATGGGAGATCAAGAAGGTGCTTGAGACGAGTGATATCTGTAGTCATAAGAGTAGGCTTTTGTTGAATAAGGATTTGGCTGAGAAATTTGTCGTTCCGGTCTTGTTGGGCGATGCTGCAGCTGCTCTCGGAAAAGGAGGAGTCCAAGTTCAAGTCTGGGACATTGACACCAATTCTTCTCATTCTGTAGTTTTCAAGTATTGGCCTTCGGCAAAAATGTACGTCTTCACCAAGAATTGGACCAAAGAGTTTGTTAACAGAAGGGAACTGAAGAAAGGTGATCAAATCGGTCTTCGATGGGATCAAAACAACCAACGATTTGATTTCTCCGTTCTTTAAAAGTCTTAATTTATAACCAATTGGTATTGGTGTATTTGTTTTCTGTTGCATTGACGGATGAGTTTCTTTACCTTTATCTTCTTAAGAATTGATAGTGTATTTTCTTATTTAAAAATCATACTGCATTTGTATTTTTATTTCTGTGATAAGTCTCTTTTTCACATATAAGATAGGAGCGTGTTTTATTTAAGAGGTAGTTAAACATGTTTCTGAAAATTGGTTGTGTTTTACAATCTGTTTTCTCTCCTTTTCCGGCTTCCCCGTGTTGTTGCTTCTGTGCGGTCCAACAAATGGTTCTCAATTTCAGATTAATACCGAGAGTCCAATTTGAGTCGACTAATTTAGCTTCTTCAAAAAATTGATTAATACTGAGAGTCCAATTTGAGTCGGCTAGTTTATCTCCATTGCCCATTTTATTAGAAAACTAATAAATACTAACAAGCAATGTCCTTATTTGCTGAGGATTATCCACATGCTTTTAAACCATTGTTTTTGTTAGAAAGATAAAACAAAAGGGTGACATGAACCACTTTACATCAATGCATTTCTTATCAGGGGGTAAGTGAACTAACCTCTACGAATGATTCTTCTCGTTTGATTTCCGTTAAAGCTTATTCAAAACTAACAAGCTCAGTTTCAGCAAACATAGCTAGTAGAACTAGCTCACCATGAACACTCATAGTTGTATCATGGAACATTACACAATCATTCAACCTTTGAGGTGGTTGAATGTTTCTAGTTGGTCTGTTCACACCTCTTTCCTCTGTAACCTCATTATTTTTAACTTGATTTTCAGTCTCATTCTGATCATCTTCTTATAGTGAATTCATCTATAAATGTTACAAAATAGCTATTACCTCCCATTAATTATTTGAACTCAAATGGCCCACAACATCAGATTGTTTGTGCTTCCATTTTCATAGTATAGCCCTTTGGCACTAATAGACCTATACTAATGAGAACTTTGGCACTGATCCTCAATCACATTAACGTAGAGTAATAAATTCAAATAATTGTAGAAACTTGCAAATTTATCATTTAAATCAAAGTATAAAATCTAGGATTAATTAATTAAATGATCCATATATTTTGTCGGAAGAAAAAATAAATGATTCATATAAATATTCAGAATTTTGTGTTTAATCTCTACAAAAGTAATCATACTTTTTAGTCCCTGTAATATTTTCATTTAGCCTTTTTAAAGATGAAAAATGATGAAGGAAAATTTACAGGTATTAAAAATACCGACAATTTTTTTTTAATTTGACAACCGACGAAAATTTTTATGAGGACTAAAAATGCAGGTTCATGACTATAGTTTGTAATAAATTAACCCTAAAATCTAATGTAATAATAATAATATTCACTTTTTGTTACGATTTTAATTAGATAAAATAAATAACTAAAATATTTTAAATAACTGATATATTTTCAACAAAAATATTCAAGATAGTTATACATAGTTTTTTTGTCACTTAATTAAGAGATAAAAGCTTAACCGTAAGAGAGTGAAAATCCAATAATTTAGTAAGATTCTTTTTAAATTTTATTTTACTGAACGGGTTATTAAGATTTGTGACAAGATTCATTCATAAAATAAGCGAAAACTATGTTTAAATAAATATATTCTTAGACTACAAGATAAAAAATAACCGTTAAGATAAAGGAGATAGAGAACCCTAGTTATATTCTTTAAACTAGTAAAAGACACGTCCTTTCGTACGGGTCACATAAATAATTATATAAAAAATATTTTTTTCTTACAAAATAAAAAATAATTATATTGTTAATATTGTAGAATGTTTATAAATATTAAATAAAAATTATAAGTATTAATGTAATGTTTCTATTAAATATTTTTTCTCTTATATATACAAAAATTTAGTTGAGGCATCAGTTATGGATTTTATTTGCTTATATATGCGAAAATAAATTTGTATGTAGATATATATGAAAGTTAATATGATAAAATTTTAAAAACTCGTGACTATTTTCTAAATCAAAATTAATGTAGTGTTTTTATAAAATAACTCTTTATTTCATATGCAAAAGACTGTTCAAATAAAGGTTCCAAAATAGTTTCTTGTTGCGTAACTTAAGTTATGGCAGCTTCTAATTGCTTTTCAATTGGAGCAAATGCTTTAGAAAAACCAATACCTTCAAGGTTCTCTTTCTTTTGCCATTTTTTAAATAAGAATGCATTGGTTTTCTTACCTTTATCAACCTTGATATTATTTTGTGGGTGCAACCATCGACAGGTAGAAGAATGATGGCATGTAAGTTGACAATGAGAACAATAATCCAACATCCATTCATAACTTACCTTGAGATGAAAATCGAATCCTTCCATCTCAACCATAACCTTGTGATAATTACAATGGGAAAGGTCCATGTCAACTAGTATACGAGCATAGTGGCCAAAGGTACTGTTCCTAGTCATGATATCAATGTCTAGCAGTATAACAATTGCACTTGCAATTTCAAATAAAGTTCCATCCATCCAGTATTCTTTTGGTAGATCCAAAAGTCTAATTTACACACGTGCATGCATTTGTTGCTGGGTGTGAATGCTGAAGTCTTTCGTGCATTGAGAAAAATGTAATATTCCTGGTTTCATATTGATTGTTCCATTTTCCCACACCACATGCATATCCTCATACGAATCGAAAGAAAACTCATAAAAACCCCAGCCAATGGAGATCATACGCCACAGGCCGTTTATTTTCTAAATTGTTGACAATTTATCTCATAAGTCTTTGGTCGTGTATGGCTTATCTCCTTTATTCAGTACAAGTTTGCCATGTAAATTCATTTGCAAGCTTCAATGCCTTTGATGTATACCTCCTATGTAATTTTGATACAAAAACATTCTTCTTTGATCAAAGGTAGTGGTAATAGTTCATATATATCAAACTTCTTTAGCAAAAGTACTTGTGCGAAAGAATGGAGAGTTGTATGTTGCCGAAGTGATTGTGCATCAGATGCTGCACACTGCCAAGGGCATGAGAAGGTCATCCTTGAATTTATTCAATATTATCATAAACATAGTCAGATGACAAACGGTGTTTGAAATTGTTAAAATGTGATGCATATTTTTAGAAGGGTTAATATGTCTTTAACCCGCTGTAATTTAGGCGAGTTCCACCTTACCCCATTTAAAAAAAAAGTTTAGATTTCAACCTTATAATTTGAACGTTCTTTTGAAATAGACCTTGTAATTTGAAGATTCTTTCGTTTTAGACTCTGAGGCCATCTGACTGTGCAAATATGATGATGTGGCATGCTGACTCAGCATTTTTGGATGATGTGGCGCGCTGATTGTATAATTAATTTTGTTTTTTTCATTTATATTAATTTAAAAATAAAAAACAAACTGAAAATAAATTTTAATAATAGAAAAAATTCAAATTATTTTTTTCAAAATTGAAAAGTCAGAAAAAAAAATCAGTTTTTTTAATTTAAAAAATTCGAAAAATAATAAACAAATTCAGATTTATTTACAAAAAATAAAAAGAATCGGATTTTTTTTCAAAAATTTTATTCCATAATTTTTATAAAATCTTTTTCAAAAATAAAATATTAGGAAAAAAAATTATTTTTACGAAAATGAAAAATTCTAGAACTTAATGTATTTCAAAATTCCTGATTTTTCTTTCTTATTTTTACAAAAAAAAAATTTCCTTTAACTTTTTTTTGATTTCAAATTTGTTTTTTTATTTTAAAAATTAAATTCCAGAATTTTTAATTTTTTTTTATAGGAAATTCGGCTTTTTCGAAAATATATTGATTTTTACAATTTTTTTATTTTCAAAAATTAATTTTCAGATTTTTTAAATAATTTTTTATTTTTAAATTAATATAACTTCATTTATATTATTTTTTGATTTTTTTAATTTTGAAAAAATAGGCAAGATGCCACGTGTGCTGTTAAAAAAAATAAAAAAAAAACAATTAATTATACAGTCAACGTGCCACATAATCATATATGCACAGTCAGCGCGCCATTCAGCATGCCACGTCATCATTTTGTCCAGTCAGATGACCTCAGGGTCTAAAACGAAAGAATCTTAAATTACAGGGTTGAAATCTAAACTTTTTTTTTTACAGGGGGTAAACCAGAACTCGCCCAAATTACAAGGGGTAAAGATATATTAACCCTTTTTAGAATTCTCTAGAATGTATTAGTAACTTATAGAATGTTAGGAATTGATGTACATACCTTGATTTTTCTTGAATAGTTTTGTAGATTTTAGATTTAATTATTAGTACAAATATAGTTGGAAATAGGCAAGCATGCACTCATTTGTAATCAATCCAATTTGGAGACCAATACAATCTATTCCTACATCCACACTAGAATATGACGAATATTGCTCTAATCTCCAAAGGTAACTCTCAACATAGTATGAAGGACTGGAGTCCTATAACTCTCTGTAATGTGTTATACAAACTTATTTCTAAAGTTCTTGCTAATAGACTGAAAGTTGTCCTCTCTCAATGTATTTTTGACTCTCAGTCTGCTTTTGTTCCAGGTCGCTCTATCCTTGATAATGCCATGGTAGCTATTGAGGTACTTCATTTCATGAAAACAAAGTCGAGGGGAAATGATGGTTATGTTGCACTTAAGTTGGTAAGGCATATGATCATATGGATTGAGATTATATTCGTCATGTTATGATTAAAATGGGGTTTGATCATAAATGGATTCATTGGATAAGTTTATGTGTTGAATCAGTGGATTACTCTGTCTTAGTCAATGGTGAAACGATTGGTCCTATTATTCCGGGTCGAGGTATTCGGCAAGGGGATCCCTTGTCACCGTATTTATTTATCATTTGTGCAGAAGGCTTGTCTTCCCTTATTCGGGATGCGGAGGAAAAGATTAGCATCCTTGGTACCCGTGTTTGTAGAAGCGCACCATCGGTTTCCCACCTTCTCTTTGCTAATGATTGCTTTATTTTCTTCCGGGCAGAAGAGGACCAAGCTCAGGTAATGAAAAATATTTTGTTGCAATATAAGGCCACTTCTGGGTATGGATGAAACACGCAAGAATGCCATAACTAACATTTTGGGTGTTCAAGTGGTGCTTGGAACATGTAAATATTTAGGCTTGCCGTCTAAGATAGGACGCAATAGAACATCAACATTTTCTTATGTAAAAGACAGGGTTTGGCAGAAAATCAACTCATGGAGCAGTAAATGTTTATCCAAAGCGGGGTGGGAAGTTATGATTAAGTCCATGTTGCAGGCTATTCCTTCCTACGTTATGAGTATTTTCCAATTGTCGTCCACCTTGGTTGATTCTATTGAAAAAATGATAAATTCTTTCTGGTGGGGTCATGGTCGCACTACTCAGCACGGTATAAACTGGTTGGGTTGGGAGAAACTAGCCATGCATAAATCTCATGTAGGTATGAGCTTCAAGGACCTTTTGGCTTTTAATCTTGCTATGTTAGGTAAGCAAGGGTGGAAGTTCCAAACAGATCCAGAGTCCCTTGTCTCTCGTATTTTCAAGGCACGATATTTCCCTAACCAATCCTATCTCACGACCACTATTGGACATAACCCCAGTTATGTGTGGCGTAGTATCCTTCGTGCTAGGTTTGTTGTTCGAGGTGGAGCTCGGTGGAGCATTGGTTCTGGTCATCATATTCCTATCCTTGATGCACCTTGGATTCTCAATGGAGAGAGTAATAATGGCAACAACATTCCAGGAGCACACTTTGTTCGTAATGCTTCAGTTACTAGTCTTATGGAACCTTTCTCTAAACAGTGGAATGAACCTGTTGCCCGACAAGTTTTCAGTGACGATTTAGTGACAAAAATTCTGAACACACCTCTCTTCGAACACGTTCAACATGATATGCTTATCTGGAAGGCTGAAAAGAATGGTATGTATTTTGTCCGCAGCGCTTACCGTTTATGTGTTACTGAGTTAATTGATTTATCTCATCTTCATTGTCCGGGTTATTGGTCGGGAATTTGGAAGCTTAAGGTCCCTCCAAAGGTTAAGAATTTAGTTTGGCGGATGTGCCGGGGCTGTTTGCCAACCCGTGTTCGATTGCTTGATAAAGGTGTTCAGTTCCCTACCCAATGTGTCAGTTGCGACTCTAACCATGAGGATTTATCCCGTATTTTTTTCGAATGTCCTTTTGCTATTCAAGCTTGGTCTATGGCATGAAATTCAATTGGAAGTGGCCACATCTCCCTTAATAGTGGAAGTTAATTTCTCCCTGCTACAATATTTGTTTGTAGCGCATTCGCAAAGGCTGGCTTTCGAGCATTTGGAAACACCGAAATATTGTTGTATGGGAGGACGGTAAGGAGACTTGCGCTATGGTGGTCGAGAGAGCTTGCTCCTTAGTTGAAGACTGGCAAGTTGCTAATGCGCCCGATGTACAGGTTCCCGTTACAGCTTCATCAGATGGGCCTTCAGCTGCTGTTAGTGCAACCCCTGCTGTCACGGCTCCACTCCAGGTGCAATGGCAGCCACCTGCGCATGGAAGTATGAAATGTAATATCGATGCTACGTTTTCTGGTCAAAGGAATCGAACTGGTATCGGGATATGCCTTCGGGACGACAGAGGAACGTTTGTGTTGGCTAAAGCTATTAGTTTTGTTGGTGTATACCTGGTTGATATAGGCGAAGCTTTGGGACTCCATCTTGCTGTGCAATGGGTAAGTGATATGCAACTTGACAATATTGATTTTGAAGTTGATTCCAAAACCACTAAAGAAGTAGTTTACTCGAGTCGGGAAGATGTATCTGAACTTGGCAGCATTATTACAGCTTCTTGGACTTTTCTCTCTTCCAACTTTGTCAACTCTCAGGTGGAGTTTGTTAGAAGTGTAAGACAATGAAATGCCTGTGTTTCTCATTCATCTGAATAGAATATATACAGCTATTGTGTACCATCTGGTCAACTTACTAATTATGATACAACCTATTTACAGGGAACTAATAATAGCCAATAATGACCGAATATTCTATTCTATTCATTTTATTAAATATAATATTCTATCAGACCCCCGCAGTCGAAGCGGGAGGTTCACGGACGCTGAGACTGGTCCGAAAGTCATCAAAGAGAATGTGAGGGAGCCCTTTGGTGAAGATGTCTGCAATCTGATGTCGAGAGGGAACATGGAGAACGCGTGCCTGACCACGAGCTACTTTTTCCCGTACAAAGTGTATGTCCATTTCGATATGCTTGGTATGTTGATGCTGCACAGGGTTGCCAGATAGGTAGATGGCACTAACATTGTCACAATACACCAAAGTAGCCTGAGGAATAGAAAAGTGGAGCTCCAGCAAGAGATTACGAAGCCAACATGACTCAGATACAACATTAGCAACACCTCTATATTCCGCTTCAGCACTAGACCGAGAGAGAGTGGGTTGTCTTTTGGAGGACCAAGAAATGAGGTTGTCACCGAGAAAAACACAGTATCCAGATGTGGAACGCCGGGTGTCAGGACATCCACCCCAATCAGCGTCAGTGTAGGAAAGGAGTTTGGTGATGGGTGATGGTGATAAATGTAGTCCAAAATGTACGGTACCCTGAACATAACGCAGAATGCGCTTTAGAGCAAGCATGTGTTCTGTACTAGGTGCATGCATGTGAAGACAAACTTGCTGAACTGCGTAAGAGATGTCGGGTCTAGTGAAAGTGAGGTATTGTAAAGCTCCTGCAAGACTGCGATAGAGAGAGGGATCCTCATAAGGTGTGCCTGATGAAGTGCTGAGTTTTTGTTTAGTGTCAACAGGGGTGGCAGATGATTTGCAAGATGTCATCCCAGCACGGTCAATGATTTCAGAGGCATAGGTGCTTTGGCTTAGAAAGAGGCCACCAGGATGACGAGTGACGACAATACCCAAAAAATAGCTCAGAGGACCCAAATCCTTCATTGCAAACTCAGATGACAAGAGAGACATAATGGATTGGCGAAGGGCATGAGTAGAAGTAATAAGGATGATGTCGTCCACATAGAGCAGAATGTAGGCCATGTCGGATTGTTGTCGGTATATGAAGAGGGAATGGTTCGATGTGCTATATCGAAAACCAATGGTAGTTACATAGTCAGCAAAGCGTTGGTACCATGCTCGAGGCGCTTGCTTGAGACCATAAAGGGACTTCTTCAAATGACAGACGTAATCCGGATGACGAGAATCACGAAAACCCAATGGTTGATGCATGTGGACAGTTTCGTGAAGATCACCATGCAGAAAAGCATTCTGAACATCCAACTGATGAATGGGCCATGAGTGAGAGAGAGCAATGGTGAGTACTGTTCGAATGGTAGCAGGTTTTACAACTGGGCTGAAGGTCTCATCACAATCCACACCTGCAACCTGTGACCTGCCATCACAAACAAGGCGAGCCTTATAGCGCTCAAAGGACCCATCAGAATTTTTCTTATGTTTAAAAATCCACATACATCGAATAAGATTAGCATCACTAGGGCGAGGAACTAAATCCCACGTCTTCTAATAAGTGCATTAAACTCAGATAGCATCGCGGATTTCCAATTCGGGTCTGATAAGGCTAGTTTGTGATTTTTAGGTATGGGAGAGATGGTGTGGTCTAAGTGTGAAAGAGATAAGTTAAACATTTTGCGGGGTTTAGTAATTCCTTTCATGCTACGGGTGATGATTATGCGGGTAGGTGGTGGAGAATGTGGTTGAATTGGTGAGATTAAAGTAGGGGAAACTGTAGTAGGTGAATTTAGTGGAGTGGGGTCGATTGGTTGGGTCATTGTGGTTGTGGGTGGTGGTTGGTTAGGAGTATCCGGTGGCGGTTGTTGAGTTTGCTACTGTTGTATGAGGTAGGGGTGTAGGTCGTTGTCTAGAAAATGATAGGAGTGAGGTGAAGGGTAGTGTACTTTGGTGAAGGGAAATTGAGTTTCATCAAAGATAACATGCCTCGAAATTATTAAATTTCTGTTAGACAAATCAAAACACTTGTAACCTCTATGATTAGGGGGATAACCTAAGAAGACACACGGAGTAGAACGGGGTTGTAATTTATGAATGGTAGGTGACGGGAATAGTGGATAACACAGACAACCAAAGACTCGTAAATGTGTGTAGCTGGGATCACGGTGGTAAATAAGTTGTGTTGGTGATTGATTTTGAAGTGTTTTACAGGGAAGAATATTTAACAGATAAGTTGCCATGTGAAGTGCATGATGCCAAAATTTTGGGGGAACAGAAGAGTGAGCTAGCATAGTGCAAATCATATTATTAATGGTTCTTATTTTTCGTTCTGCTTTCCCATTTTGAGAGGATGTGTGAGGGCAAGAAAAGCGAAAAATAAGGCCATTAGTAGTACAATATTGATGAAATAACTCATTATTATATTCACCGCCATTGTCACATTGGAACGTTTTTACATTTTGCATAAATTGAGTGTGAATAAGAGCTGTAAGTGACTTGAATGTTTCAAAAACCTGAGATTTTCTACTAATAGGAAAGGTCCACAAGAAATTTGTGAAGTCGTCTAAAAATAAAACATAATATTTATGGCCAGCAGAACTTAAAACATGAGAGGTCCACAAGTCACTATGTAAAATATCAAAAGGCATCAAAGTAGCAGTTTGAGAATTAAAAAATGGCATTTTAACTTGTTTGCCCAAAACACACGAATCACAGATTCCAAAGTTGTTGAAAGGTTCACAACATATGAATTTATTATTGCGAAGGGAATTTAAAACAGACATGCCAGGATGACCAAGACGATTGTGCCATATGCTAGACGTAAGACCGACAAAATTGTTGGGAGGAGTGACTGGATATAGGTCGCCACGACTATTACATCTCAGAAGAGGGATCCCCGTCTGAAAATCAGAGACAGTAAAACCAAAAGGGTCAAAAGAAACAGATACATTGTTGTCAGTGGTGAGTTGTCTTACAGAAATTAACTTTTTAATAATTTTCGGAGCATGTAGGACATGGTTTAAGTGAATGGGTTGGTTAGAGGTTGTGATTTGTGTGTGTCCGGTGCCGTGAATTGGAATTCCATGGCCACTGCCAACAATAACTTTCTGATTTAAATGACTTATAGGAGAATAAGACGAGAGATTACCTCGTGATGCTGTCGTGTGAGATGTTGCGCCAGTATCCATGTAGCACTGAGTGTCAGGAGAGTGTAGAGCCATGGTGTGCATAGCTGCTTCAATGTCGGTTGGTGTATGAGATGAAGCTGCATACGCCTGAGGACGCTGTCCTAGAATGCCCGGATGTCTCGGAGGACCGATAGGACCAGTAGGGCGTGTCCACTGAGATGTGGGATACGGACACGGAGGCACAGCCCATGGTGGAGGTGTCCAACCCCATGATTGCCAGGTAGGGTACTGTTGTTGCTGCGGCCAAGGAGGAGAAGACCAGGATGGCGAGGTGTTGGGAGCTCCTGAATGAGATCCGCCACGGTTACCACGTCCCCCGCCGCGACCCTGATTGCCACGGGAGCGAGACCGGTTGTTGGTGTTGTTGGGGCGACGTGTGCCACGTTGAGAAGTGTCCTCAGGAGGTCGCTGTTGAGTGGTGTGTAAGGCAGTATGAGAGCCGGTGTTGGTCATTTTAGCCATGCCAGCTTCTTCCAAGGTGAGCATGGAGCGAGCCTGATAAAATGCAGGAAGAGGATTACTCTGGCGAATTAGGGTGGCCACACTACGGTAAGCTTCAGGGAGTCCAGATATCAGTTGAAGAACCAGACGGTGATTGTTGACGGGAGAGCCGACATTCCTCAACTGGTCAGAGAGCATCTTGAGACGCTGGCAGTATGCAGAGACGTTGGGAAAATCTTCCATGCGGGTGTTGGAGAACTCTTGCTCAAGAGTGACAGCACGGGCGTTTTGATTGTCTTGAAAGATGTCTGCCAAACGATTCCATGCGTCTACCGCAGTGGAGTTTGGTTCTAGAATAGTTGTCAGCAGATCAGTGGAAATGGTGGAATAAATCCACTGAAGCACGGTGGCATCGAGAGTGGTCCATTGTTCGTAGTCGGTGTCTGCAGGCAGTGACGGTGCTTTGTCTGCAAAGGGAGCAATGTGATGCAAGACTCGATGAGAACGAGCATGAATGCGGAACAGTTCTGCCCAGGTACCGTATTGGTCCTTTTCCATCTCAAGAATAATAGGAATGTGGTTCCTAATATTGGAGACAGCAAGAGCGGGATGAAAGCCATTTCTGAAACCGGTCGTATTGACAGCGGCGGCGGAGGCTGCAGTGGCGGCGGTGCTGCTCTGGTCATCATTGTGATCGGAATCAGACATGGTAGGTGATGGTAGAGGTCGGACGGCGCGGAAACAGGAGAAGAGAGAGATTACCGGAGGCAAAACGCGACCGGATATCAAAAGGGGGCGACGGCGTGCGATGGGCACGGTTGGAGAGAAGGGAGCGGCGTACGAGCACTGTTGGTCGAGGATCGGAAGTTGATCGGACTGCTGGGCAACAGGGGTGGCGGCAGCACAAAGTGAGAGGAAGTGGTGCGGCGCTGCGCGTACGTGCGTGAGGGAGAAGAAGGAGAACAGTGAGTTCTTCGACTTCTGTTCTGTTTTGTTTTTTTTTTTTTTGGTTTTGTTTTTTTTTTTTATTTAGAGAGAGGGATCGATTAGGATTGATACCATGTAAGATAATGAAATGCCTGTGTTTCTCATTCATCTGAATAGAATATATACAACTATTGTGTACCATCTGGTCAACTTACTAATTATGATACAACCTCTTTACAGGGAACTAATAATAGCCAATAATGACCGAATATTCTATTCTATTCATTTTATTAAATATAATATTCTATCAAGAAGACAAGCAAATGCGGTTGCTCATACCCTTGCAGGAGAGACCACATTTCTCGCTAGTCCCGCTACTTATTTACATATACCCAGTTGTATTGAGAACTTATTATTAATGAAATGATATAAACACGTTTACCTCAACAAAAAAATAATCTAAAAACAATATTAATAAACTAATATTAAAAATTGGCAGGATTAAAACGGTTTTATGGCAATCTTTGGGATCATGAGGATTAAAACGAAATATATTTGTATTTACAAAAGAGTGAGAATTTGTGGAGACAAAAATCTGTTTGCATGCATACACTTTATTATCTATCAGCTGGGATCCATCACTGTATCTGTGTTTCCTTCTTTTCCGATGGAATCCAGCAAGAAGAATAATAAAGAGTTGGAATGGGGAAGAAAGACATGGAAACTACTTTCAAAGCTTTTGTATGGAGATATCATATATGTAGGTTTCATAGTAAGAATCTAAGTTTTTATGGAGGATTATATGAAGGGCACCTTAATCACTAGAAGAAGAGAACAACCAAATTAGATTATAGGCAAAAACTATTAGAGGCCAATGGTTTGGCTATAGATGTAATCTATGATAGAATATTATGATGTCATTTCATTTATATAGCTGATCCCACCTACTATCATAAGGTTTTTGTTGTTGTGTTTCTGATAGTTTTCCCTAACCTTTGATTTGGGGTTTTGGATTTGCACTCTGTAATTTAGCTCTTCTGTTGTAAAGGGTGTGGACGGTACTCATGGTTCAATGGATGCAGTTGAAGCAGCAAAGCTGCTGGCTCAAACAAGTGGAAGATCTGTCGAGTTAAGTATATATGAGGGAATGAATAACATTCTTACATGTCACGCTTCTTATGCATTATGCAGTAAACTTTTTATTTGTTCGGGTTTTTGTTTCATAGACTTATGTGATATTGTTCCATCATGTTCTTTTTTTTTTCCTTTTTCATTCTTGTTCATGTGCTATAATAGCTAGTCCGAAGCATTTTTCGTTCAAAATTCAACTTCAGATTGATTAAATGGCACTAAGTAAGCAGTTGCTACAAATACCCTTTTTTTTTAACACAAAAATACAAATCACCATATATGGTTTCATGGGATTACAAATAAGATATCAAATACAATTTTGCAATCAAACTTGACAACATACAAGGCTAATCTCATTGTCATCTGTAATTAAAAACCACTCGGCCGCTTTTTGATTTCTACAGCACAGTTCTAGTATTTCAAATGGACACTCATCCTCAACAATGTCTCAGCACCATCGGTGGCAATCTGTCCTGGTGGGATAAGAGGTCTCAGTTCTGCAAACCCCCTTGCATTCTTGAACTTTCCTGTACCCCCTATTACTGATAATCGGGACATAGTACTTCCTATCTTGTACAAACCATAAAAGTTCAAGCTATCTCCATATTCCCCTCCTTCAAACAAGGCTGTGAATACCATCATCTGTCTGCTCCCATCTGCTGAACTTGCCACATAAACACCTTGAGCTTTCCCAACCATTTGAGAACCCAATTCAGGTTGAGATGTTAGTATATCATCAATAACAGTGATTGTACCAAATCCTAGTCCAAGTCCATCAGGTCCTAACTGCACCTGAGCATTGTTTTGATTGTTATTTGGTGCAAAGGAAGTACCAGCCAAACCAGTTCCTAATGGGATACCGGTAACGCCATTGACAGTGGGAATAGCCCCATTTGCATTAGGGATGGGAATCCCACCTTGTGGAGTGTTGAATCCTATTGGTGTAGCAAAGGGCACTTGGCCACTGTATATATTGCCCAACAAACCAGTTACGGGTCGAGCCGTTGGGTTACTTCCACCAAGAATGTCATGCATGAACAACTCAATGATTGGTTCTTTCCCTGTGGCTGCAATAGGGTCAACTGCTGTTATAGACATTGTTAAATAAGAAAAAGCAACCAACATTACCAAGGGAGATATAGTTAGGAATCCCATAGTCATCTTGGTTCCAAGTTTTTCAGATGTAGATACTAGTATTTCTTTGTGGTAATGAATCTTTGTTTGGATGAGTGGATTGAAATGCAAGTCTTGGTATTATATAAGAGGGAATGAAGAGTGTGTTGGAGTGGTTGTGAGGCATGGATCATACCAAAGTTGTTGAAATTAACAGGAAAGTTAATCACCATTTGCCAAAATTGTAGTCAATATTTCTGATTAGTGGCGTTGTTGAGATGTAATGGAAGATACACTAGAATTCATATAAACTTATCTCAATTCTATTTTTAAGAATATATTTTAGTCAAGTATAGCTAGGTATAGTATATAACTCAATGAGGTTCTTTGTGTTGAAATTCATCAGAAAAGCATTGTTTGCTGTGTCACTATCACCTTTTTTATTGTATTTTTTCTATTTCTAAATCGTAATGACATGTCAGACTCATGAGAGGTGGTGCAAGTACAACAACTAAACCAAAATATTAAGTCAATAGCTAGTTGACCCTCAAAGACGGGGAGAAACCGAATAAATACTCCCTCCGTCTCATAATTATTGTCTTTTTAGCATTTTTTCTTTTTTTCAAAATAGTTGTCACTTTACCATATCAATATCAATGCAGCATTTCTAGCTACAATTAATAAGGGTGTTTTAGTAAATGCTACTATTTTTACCATCGAAATCAACACAATTAATCATTTCCTTAATAATTGTGCACAAACCTTGAACGACTAATATTGTGAGACGGAGAGAGTATGTAGTATTTTCAAATATCATTTACTGTTTATTGTTATCTTTTGTTAAGCCATTTGAAGGTTTTCAATTCAAGTTTTATCAAGTAAGGCAAATCGTAAAAGAAACTTTGAGCTTTATTTAATTAAAAAAGTTATTATTTCAGGTAGTAGGATTTCTTTTTGATGAAAAGATAGTAAAATGTATCCCCTTCGTTTATCCACGTGTGTAAAATCATAGTTATAATATTATCTCAATCATAATTGTTAACATTCGTGGAACCAAAAACATATTAATTTCCCAAATAATTTGCCTAAAGAAACTTTTTCTTTTGTTAATAAAGAAATTTTTTATTATTATTTACAAGTGAGAAATTAATATACTATGAAATTAGTATGCATCAAGGAGCAAGAAAATATGCATATAACCTCTGCACTATTTTTTCAAATATGTATTTTAGTTGCTTATACATCAGAACTAGTCACCTTAGTCATGTATCTTAGCTGACTTGTCCCAAAGTTGTGTAATGCAAACATATATAGTCTCACAGAATGATTCTCCTTTTCTGTTTATATTGGATTGGAAGGTATAAGTTGCTATTTGTTGTTAGAGGACAAGGTAAGTGACAATGAAGCACGGACATTCTTTTGATTAGGCGTGTCCCAGTGTCGGACACATGTCGTGTCCGACACCGACACTTATAATTACATTGAATGATTTTCTCAAATTATTAGCGGTGTTGATGTGTCGGTGTACGTGTCGATATCCATGCTTCATAGTGTGAGTTCAAAAACTCTGTCCACATTTCTAACAAATAATTATTAACATGGTCGTCACAAAAATTGGGAATGATTTAATAAGCAAGAAACTGACTCAATTGTTAATATCACAATTCATCAATGACCAAAGTGAAGTTTTCATATTGAAAAATGAACAACTCAATACATGGTGTTTTCATAAGATTTCAAATACATTCTGCAATCAAACTAACAACATAAAAAGACTAATATGATGATAATCATCAACATTTTCCCATATCCTTTCACACACCACAATACAACAACACTACTCATCAGTACTTCAAATGGACAGTAATCCTCAGCAAAGTCTCAGCACCATCAGTAGCAACCTGTCCAGGTGGAATAAGAGGTCTCAGTTCAGCAAACCCGTTTGCATACTTAAATTTCCCTGTCCCTCCGACGACCGACAATCGCGACATTGTACTTCCAATCTTATACAAACCATAAAAATTCAAACTATCACCATACTCCCCTCCTTCGAAAAGTGCTGTAAAAACCATCATCTGTCTACTTCCATCTGCTGAACTGGCCACATAAACACCTTGAGCTTTCCCAACCATTTGAGAACCTAATTCAGGTTGAGATGTTAGTATATCATCAATAACAGTAATTGTACCAAATCCTAATCCAAGTCCATCAGGTCCTAACGTTAACTGAACATTGTTTTGATTGTTATTGTTTGGTGAAAAGGAAGTACCAGCTAAACCAGTTCCTAAAGGGATACCAGTAACACCATTAACAGTTGGATTAGCACCATTTGCATTAGGGATTGGAATACTATCACTTGGAGTGTTGAAACCTATCGGCGTTGCAAAAGGTACTTGGCCACTATATATGTTGCCGAGCAAACCGGTCACTGGTCGAGCCGTTGGATTACTGCCACCAAGAATGTCATGCATGAACAACTCAATGATTGGTTCCTTTCCCGTTGCTGCAATTGGATCAATAGCTGTTATGTTTGTTGCTATTGCCATCATTGCAATGGTAACAAACAATATTGGTTTAGAAAGTAGTTTTGTTTGTGATGGTAAATACATCTTGTTGAGGCTAATTAAGTTCTTTCTTTTGGTATTAATGGAGAAGATAATTGGTGTTTAGATGATTAAATTAACGAGTCCTTTATAGTGGTGAATGCAATGTGTGTTGGAGTGGTTGAGAGACATGAGTGGTAGTGCTAATGAAGTTGTTAAAATTTACAGAAAATTATCAAGTAGTTGATTAGTTGTGCCTTAAGCAAATTAGATGACCCTTTTTCAGGAGATAAACCATTAATATTACGAACTAAGTTTCTTTTTTTTAACACTAGCATGTAGTGTAACATTTTTGAGTGCTAATGAAGTTTAAACATTCATCTGATTACTAAAAAAAATAGGCTAAATTGCATTTTTGGTCCCTTAACTATTTAGGTAGTATCGTTTTGGTCCCCTAAATAAAATTTGATTTATTTTGGTCCCCTAACTTATTTCTCTTACACATTTTGGTCATTTCCGTTAGTTTTAATTCAAAAATGTTAGATTTTCTTCATCTTCTTCTCCTTTTTTTCATCTTCATATCATCTCCATCAACCTTCAACAACAAGAATCCCAGAAAAATTTCAGAAGAAAATGAAGAAAACCTAACGTTTTTGAATAAAAACTAACGGAAATGATCAAAATGTGTAACAGAAAGAAGTTAAGGGATCAAAATAAATCGAATTTTAGTTAAGGGACCAAAACGATACTACCTAAATAGTTAAGGGACCAAAAATGCAATTTAGCCAAAAAAAGTACTATTGTCATTGTCAGCAACTGGAACTGATATTGCACAAGCTGAAGCTGAAGCTTGTATGGTAAATCAATTCATAGTGAGTTAAGTAGATGAAAATTTTATAGCAACAAAAATTAAATTTTAAAATTTAATAGTCCAAAAATATATTTAACTCTTATTATATTTATTTTTGTCACAATCACTCTTGCTCAAATTGTCTTGAATATGAACAGTGGCTATTTTTTGTCAAGTAGCCTAATTGTCAAAATTTTAGCTTTTAAGATGAATAAGTGGATAATATGAAGTTCAAACTCTAACTAGTGCATATTGTCATTCGATCATTGTCAAACCGGCAACTTGCACCATTGACAAAATTCTAGCTTGACTTATACCAACCAGCCGTGGGGTGTATTAATTTCAGATGGAATTTCTTCATGTTGAGTATGAGTATCTTCATTTGTTGTGCAAGACTGTGAACTTTATGGTCATGTTGCTCACATTTGTTCGAAGAACCCTAAGGATTAGAAGCAGCTGATAGCGAAAAATGTTCTATATGGCGATTGGCTAGGGTGAAGGTGGTAATACTTTGAATATTCATGCTAGCCAGGATTCATTTGCCAAGAACTATTTGCATAAAGAGGCAAAATCCTAGACAAAAAAAAGAAAAATAAAAACGGATCTTAAATCCAAAAGAGAATTGAAGACAATTCAGACAAAGGCAAGGCAGAAGAGAATGAATGTAGTTTCCCAAGAAAAGTCACACATTCATAATAAACCAAGCACAAACTCTGTCTTGAGAGACCTCTCTCACCTATATTTAATCATTCTAGAAAACCTGTTTTGAAGTTGTTGATGCTTAACAAGGGAAGATCGGAGTAAACTCCGGAAATTCTGGAGGAAATCCCAGAAAATGCCGGAAACTAAAGAAGGAATCTCAAATATTGAGGAAAATAAAGGAGGGTTTTTTCTTGAATGTAATTGAAAAGAGATGAAGAATTTGAAAAGAGTAAGTTGGAGGGATACTTCTCCTTTTGATAAGCTTCGAAGAAGTTAAAACAAGGACCAAGATTGGATGGAATTTGAAAGGTGTAATCCAACGGTTGAGGGCACCCTTGAAATTTGAAAAGCACTTGAGTGATGGACACGTGTAATACACGCATGTGACACGTGTAAGACAAAAACCGAAGGGACATCTCATTAGGACCCTTCAAGTCACATCACCACTCACGAGACAGATGTCGTCCAGAAGCGTTACACAAAGCCAACGTGCGCGACACAAAACAACAAGATCACGAGGGTATGGACGTATTGTGCACGACACGGTCCAGAACATCTTCAACATCACAAACTCACGGCGCGAGAGGCGCCTATTCTGGACACGAGAAGATGATCGAGAACAGACCCTAAAACAAGTCCATCGCCAAAAAATTTAATGCTATGAACTGAACGAAGCAGCCCAACATAGCTAAGATCGTCCTCCTCGTGGAGAAGCACTGTGAAGGTGCACGGTAAGCCATGTGCATGTCACTGCACAGGAGCGCGCCAGAATCGATCCTAGTCATTTAGGTGATCTATAACGGCCACCAGGATTCATGCCACAAAACCTGGAGACAATTAACGCTCACCACGGCTATATAAACATGACTCCGCGTCACACTCAGGTACACTTTCATTCACCCAATTTTTGCACATAAACCACCTCTTTCATACACTAACTAGAGCGTTGGAGTGTTATCGTGTCTACAAGCACCATTCTCCTCCGGCGACGAAACTTGTTCTTCTCCTCATTGGAGCACCGTGAACCACCGCAACAACAACCATAACCCTTGGAGATTCACCACCACCTATTTCTGATCTTCACTAGACAAATCATACTTCAATCATTGTGGTTCACATTTAAAGATAATGACCATGATTTGGATTTAAATAGTGTTAAATGTTATTAGCTACAAAGAAAAAGAGAAGTGAAAACCAATGCTAGCTTTGAAAATATATCATCAATTTTTTTTCTTAATTCGGTATCTGACTTAAGGACCTACTAAGGGACATAAAAATCATCATTTCATTTCATTAACAATGAACTTTGCCTTACAACCACTGAAGATTAATTAGTATATGAAGAGTAAAATGATTTTAAGGAGTAGCAAAAAATTAAAATGAGGAGAATATTGATGACTTTTCCATTGTCATGCATCAACTGAGTCACCTCTGCCTTGCATAGTTGTATCATTATCCATAACTTTGTTCTGTCTCACAATTGGGGAAATCAACATCCATACTGTTTAAATCAAATATAAACAAAACAATGAAAATGAGTTAGGGATCTATTTCAAAAGTTAAAATAGTTTGGGACCTATGTAACAATTAAACCTAATCTCAGTTCAATATGACTGTTGTAGCATATATTGATGTCTATGTGCACACCTCAAGCACAAACAATGTCTTATTAGTACCAACAAGATCAAGGTCAAAGCTATTGAAATCAAGGGGAAAATAACCTAAGTTCATGTAAAGTAAATAATTATTCTCTTACTGTAAATAGTTGCAGCAAACCACTCATTGAGAACCTTGACCCATGTACTTATCCAGCCAACATCAATGCTCCACCTAAGGTATGAAATGTACATTATACAAGATAAGATACTATAAGACATAAAGCAATAATGTAATAAATTAGGTTCCTTACTTTCTAGCAGAGTTATTCAGATCCCAACTGATGAATAACATTGCAAAGTACATTGCTCCCAAGGAAAACACCATGTGGAAAAATCCATAGCTGTAAGGAATGTCATCTTCATTTTCAACTTTATTTTTGGAAAACTGTCAAGGACAAAAAACTAATTATTTCAACATGTAGGGGACAATTTTAGCATCACATAATTTAATGACTATTATTTTCATATACTAATATGAGAGAGATTAACTTGAGATGGTTCTACTATATTTTACATATTTTAAAGACTATAGTTTTTATTTACTTTAAAGACTATGATTTTCATATATTTTACATACTTTAAAGTTTAATTAAATGGGAATTTGAAGCAAGAAGAAAAAATTTCTGAACTTAATGGTGAAGGGTCAGAAGAGTGATTCACCTGAAAGCATTTGGAATCAATGCCTGTGGAAAAGGCAGCCAAAACAATTGCAAAGATGGCAATAAGAAAGCCCTATTAAGAGGACAAAAGACCTTTAGTATGAGATTATGTATGCATTCTAATTCATATTGAAGGTTGTGTATGAACTGGTTGTGGAAGCAAAATAGATTGAAAAACTTACAAGTATTGTTATCCAACCACTATTTCCTTTTTCTTGGTTATTTGTCTCACATCTTATGGTGGCAGGTTCACTGAAATTCCATGATGATTTTAAGTTGACAACGAATCAAATTAGCATACACAAAATCCAATATATTACAAATATTAATATGAGAAGTTGTTATCATATTCAAATCGAAGTGTTTCACCTCTGTCTCATAATAACTGTCACATTCGGAAAAAATATTTGTCCTGAAAAGATTGTCACTTTTGATTTCAAATGTAACTTTACTTTTTTTTTTCTAATTCTACTTCTAATTAATACAATTTACACCACTCCCAAGTCACTATTCTTTACTTTGCATTTATTGTCATGTGAATGCACCAATAGGAAATAAGGATAAAGTAGTAAAATCATCATTTCCTTTCTTTCATGTATCATTTTTTCTTAATATATGTGAAATGGTCAAATACGAATCAAAGTCAAGGATGAAGGAACTATACCTTCTGATTGCACACCAACATAAGAAAACAATGTAAGAAGCCATAATTCCTGAAGATAAAAGACCTCTATGAACCTGCAATAATTAAGAAAAAATAGAAGGGATGAAAAATAAGAATTTTTCATGTCAATGTAAAGTGTAAAGTGTACCTTTGAATTTAAGGATATAATCAGAATTGCAGCAAGAAGAATTGCGGTCCATGCGATGAAAAATATATTGAGAGAACATGAAGCTCTTGAAGCATATGATCTGTACATATAAACAATCCCACATATAGCACCAATATAAAACAATGTTGACACAAGTAGTCCAAAGGAGCACCTGTTACCAAGTCAATAAGATGTTAATATATCAAAATGCAGACATTTCTATGAATGCTATTGAAGGGATAACAAAATGGTCTTGATGTTAAGAATTGTGCACACTATTGTGCCTTAGATTTTATGATTATTCCTCGCAGCGATAATAATATGTACCTCTTTTTCGTTTCTTCGTCTGGAGTCCAATACTTATTCCACCAAATGATAAAATGGATCACACTCACAAGTTGTAAAAGAAGAAAAATCCTATGTAAATATCAACTACGACAGTTAGCTGGTTATCTTCAACCATAACTTCAAGTGAATGAAAGTTGAACAAGAAGAAGAAGAAACATACCCTGCGCCAATACGAGCTATCTCGCCTGCAAAAACATGGAAGTGTATTATGGCTCTTATCCGAAGATATTTTAAAAATAAATAATATATTCTTGCTTTGAATGAATGAAAAATAAGAGTAGCTAGTACTTCTGTTAGATCAAATGCTTACAAAATTGACTAATTTTCAAATACATGATTTGATGAAAAGCTTCTCCGTTTTGTATCACACGTTTTTATGTAAGAACCATTTCTCAAAACAAAATCGACCAACTATAACCAAGATCCTAATGCACTGTGCTATAATTTTTTTTTTCATTGATCTGACTTTTTTCACTATATGGAAACTGTAAGAATTAAGAGGAAGAGAAATTAGAGACCAACCATATATTTGTACAAATTGTGAAGGGATGAAGAATGGTATTGCCATTGATAAAAGCAATAAAATAGCCTTGAATTCCCACCATCTAGAATGCCATGAATTTCTACCTTCACATAATTTCCTTGTTTTTACTGTGCTGAGAAACATGACTAAGAAAAATATCTGACATCGTTGTTAAGAAACATAATTCTCATGACAAAATTTTCAGAATATAACAATTGCTTTCGATACAGGGTTACATCTAGAGATCTTGTGGCTGTAGGCAATATATGATTATGTAGCACCGACACTTTAGATTGAAGCTATGTTCAATGTCAGACACGACACTAACACATGTATTTGCATTCAATCACTTCCGTTTTTCATATTATTACCGGTGTCTATGTATGAATACCAGTAACATGTTTGGTGTCCGTGTTTGCGTCAATACTTCATATATTTAAAATAATTTCTCAGGAAGCATGTGTCATAACAGAAGGATACAAAACATCCTAAACTCACACGGAGAACCCCCAACGAATGAAAACAATCATCTCCTTCATTTCCACAAACTTTGATATCTGTAAAATTAGAAAAGGATACAAAGTTACCAATGACTAATCTTAGCATTCTTTTAAGCGAAAAGACAAAGAAGCTAGATTAGATGTGTGTTTGGTTTCACGGTGAAGATTATCAGAATCAAAGTTCTAAATTGCGGCTACAATATAAAAAGTTTTGAAGTGTCTTCGAAGGCATCACAATTCACTACAGCAATTGCGGCCGCAGTTGTCTGAATTCTGCTGCACTATCAAAATTTGCAGCATAACCGCAATCACAACCACAGTTAAACAACTGTGATGGAAACAAAAATGCTAGTGTCTCAAATCGGAAAAGCATTGAAAATAGACTTACAACGAATCCAAGGTAGAACACTTTGTCCATAATCACGGAAAAACCATGCAACAAGATTCATTATCAAGAATATAATGCCAAAATAATAACGAGCATGAAGTGATTTCTTTCTCTCTTTTGCATAATCAACCTTATTTAACTCCAATGAAGATGTTACTTCTTCCAAAGGAACACTCTGCCTATCACTAAAATGAATATGTACTTCTCCTGCTTCCTCAGATGCACTCATTCTTCAATCAAAATCAAAGAACTTTGTTCATCAAAAGTACAGTGCTAGTGTAACACATATACACCTGCAATGTTTTAAGACTACAAATGCATTACAACATTGATCTTTGTAGTTTTGGTTTTTCAATGAAGAAACTCTAACAAGTAACAACTAGACTATATACATCAAATCTAATTAAGCACGATATGTGTAGCAATACAGCATTGGCTAAATGTACACTTCTAGCTACAAAAATTTCAAACTTAAAAAAAGATATGTTCACAACGGCGATCTAGGCAACAAGTTTTTTATGAGTACGACTGCAATGTGACCGCTATTGACACTACAGTTAACTACTATTCTCCACAATATCAAGAATCGCGACACGAGCAACGAGCAATGTCGTGACAGAAATTTAAAACCATGAAAAAGGAGCCCAAATTTCACTTACAAATAATGCTCAAACAATAAAGTAATGAATAAAGTACTGTTAAGAACACATGAATGATGAATGTGATTATAATAAGTAGAACATAGTGCAAAATATAAAGGAACCACAATGTTCTCACCTTATTTTGTTCAAGAGTGCACTCTTTGAAAACAGGACACTCACACTCCTATCCTATATATATGATGTATGAAAATATATTGCAACTTGTGCTTAAATCTATTGGATTCATATAAACCATTTTCTTGGTGTCTATATATATGATGCCATGATACCCCCTCATGCCATGCCATGCGTACCATATAATGTTCCTCACACTAATCACACATGCTTTTACATATCAAATTTATATTTTTTGTCTTGTCTTTTTGACTTTGTGCATGATTATTATGTAATAATGTAAATCAAGTTCAGTTAGTAGGGACATTGTATAATATATGTAGGGGTTGAGGTTCGAACCCCGGACACCCTATTTATTCACTTTATAAAGGTGAATTTCTAGCACTAGACTACCTGACCAGAAAAATTGTAAATCTGATTCATATTTTCAGTGCGTGTAACTCATTCATCTTGAAGTTTCCTCATCTTCTCCTTAATAGTATTATATTAGTAATAATTAAAAAAAATTCAAACTATATTGGTATGCAGAATTCAGAAAACCTACCAAGAAGTATGGTAAACAAAACTGATTACCTTTTCCAAATAGTAAAAGACAGCTGTTTGATAAATTTATCACGAGATTAGTAGTTAGTATGATTTAATGATATTTTTATCCTTCTTATAAGTCACTCAACCGTACTGTAAACCACATTTTATAAGTACAATACTTATATTATAAAATATTTGAAACCACATTTTATACAAACAATATTAAATTTTACTACGGAGAGTTTTGTTATTCATTATAGTTTAACCTAGCTCGAGAGAATAGTCGTTGCATGCAAAATATATGTGTTAACACCCATAAACAGTATGCATATAATGTACTAGTATGGATTTTATCTTTTTACATATTTGCTTCAAAAATGATCAAAATTAAATCACTTTTAATGTACCAGTATTGATTCATTCAATGTCATATACGTATAATTATGAAGTAAAGGAAAAAAGTTGGAGAATAATGAGATGGAGAAAGGTGTAAGAGTAACGGGAATAGTTTGAATCAAAAGAAAAACATGCAAATATAGACAAACAAGGCCAAGACAATAGATGTAAACTTTTCCAGCTTTGCTTTGTTGATTGAAAAACATAAATACATTTTATGGGGTCCACCCTAATTCAAACACCTCCCCACGCGTCTCTAATACTGATTAGCAACCGTTAATTTGTCTGCTGCGGTGGCAAACATTTAAACAAAGAAATATATAAGACCATCGACAACAGAGCACCTTAAATTAGGTGATTATATTTATTTCATATGTTTATATCGTTCATTTTACGGTAATACTTAATAAATATCACCTCAAAATAAATTATTAAGTAGGTCCCACAAATAGTTTTATATCATTACATTTTAGCAATATTTATTTATTTTATTAAGATTTATTAAATGGGGCCTTGAAAAATGAAGAGAGAAAGGTTGCTTCCATAGCCCCCCTTCTCCATAGCCACCTATATATTATTCTCCATAATGGAGGTGCTTATTAATGTGGTGTTAAATAGGTGAAACATCCACCATTGTGGATGGTCTAAATGTTAGTTTGTACGTTATTTTCTTTTTGTTCACCCCCAGTTTCTGTAGAAAAAGACCCAGAAATTTGAAGTTCGGTCGTGAGATGATAATAGTGTGATTAAGAACTATTTTACCTAAGAATTGAAATCGATTTTCTCGAACGTTTCGTATTTTAGCTCAATTGCTTGGTTGATAGTCTATATATTTAAACAATCATTAATATGGGAAATGCTAAATTATGCCTTTAGGATATTGTTTAAGAGAACAAAAATAAAATAAAAATTGTATTGGAAAATGATGAAAAGTTATGAATTTAACTTTTAAAAAGTTAAAAAATAGTTGATTTTAATGCAAACCTGTTACTTTTAGCTTTCTTAACAAGTTTATTTTCTATTTTTATAACTTAAGTTCAATTCTCGTATGTAACAATTTTTATGTGTACTGTACTTACTTAACGAGTCGAACTATGAATTATTAGGTTCTCTTTTTTTTAGGAACAGAAGTTAACACAAAATGTATTCTTCCTTAAAAAAAAAGAAGTTAACAGAAAAAATTGTGATAAAAAGAACAAAATAGGACACACAAAAGAAATATTGGATCGATATTAAAGATATATTAATAGTATTTATTTCCTTTAGATAGAGTTTAATCGGATGGTAAAATATATCAATAATTGTTCTAGGCGAGGTTTCCTTTTTCCATAGAAATTGAGCTCAATTTAGCTCACTTCTTTCACACTCTATTTTGATATGAGTTTCTTGCGGTTTACTTTGCCCGTGTTTCTTGGTATAAAATGATTAACTTATATGTAGAGAGTTTGAATATATGCCTGATGTTAGGTATCCTATAATTGAGGAATATTTGTCCTTTAGAGTGAGTCAGAGAACTTGAAATAAGTGTATATATTTGTAAAGCAATATTAGGTTTGGTGAAATTTGATGGGAATTGAATTTGGAAAACAATGCAGCATTAACGTTCTTACTTTTTTTTTTTTTTCTTTCAGGGAACGTTCTTTCTTGTTGAGTAGTATAAACTCAATCAAATATTTCATATTAATTACATGATATTCCTTTCATATTGGAGGACATTGCATTTCATTTTGTTGAGCACCACTTTTCAATGAACTTTTGAAGTATTACTCCATATTTCTGTACGCAAATAAAATAGATGATGTATGCTTATAAATGTGATTCAACTATCTTTTATTGGATCGGGAAGTGTGGCTAGAAGTATTTTTCTATATGTTGTAATTTACTTAAGTTGGTTTGATGGTGTTGGTTTGCGTCCTTGAAGTACTCTCATCTTCAAGGTTTCAGGTTGATATGGCGATTTTGATGGACTAATTTACCTTCTTCACAAAAACATTCTCTGTATATGTCGTATTCTTTTATATTGTATTATAGTATATTGTTCGTACTAGGATTTGCGAGGTGTTATAGATTTTGCCACTCTCCAATGCTGAAAGATGGATGGGGATCGTCACCTAACAGTGTACATATAGGCTTGGTTAGCTCCATTTAGGGTTTTAGGAGGTGAGTTGGATTTTGTGCTCGAAAGATTGTCCACATTGTTAATCTTGCCATTACTGACTTGGATCGGTGTTGCTCATTATTGTTTTAAATATTTTAATTAATAGTATAATATTTACTTTTATGCGATAACAAACAACACATAGTTGATGTTAATGCCCAATATATAATATTGGATTTACTCAATCCACTTGGTTAATTTGGTGGTGCTGACTTGAGATTTTGGAGTGCGTCCATCCACAAGGTCTAAAGTTCGATTCTCGGGTGGACTAGTTTAACTTTTTCAAAAAAATTATTCAATTCACCGCCTAATATTCTTCATAAGAAGTATGCTCTGTTGCGACCCGTATAAGAGTTTACAAGGTACTTATGATTTTATTATTTTATTTATTTATGTATATTCTTAATTCTTTTTGTTTATCCTCATGTTGATCAAGAGTTTTTTTTTATGGGTTAATAGTGTTTTTCACCCCTGTAATATAGGTTATTTCTGGTTTTCGCCCCTATAAATTTTTTGGTTTGGGTTCTGTCCTTGTAATTTTTTTTCTTCTGAAAAACACCCTTCCTCCATATGACTGTGCATATTTGCTGATGTGGTACACTATGTGGCATGTTGACTGTGCATATATGATTATGTGGCGTGCTGACTGTATATTTTTTTAAGGGTACACGTGGCATATGTGCCTATTTTTAAAAAAAATTATAATATAAATTCTTTTATATTAATTTAGGAATAAAAATAATTAAAGAATGTGAAAATTAATTTTTGAAAATAAAAAAATTCAGGAAATTTTTTATTTATATTCAGGAATTTTTTTTATTACAAAAAATATTTTCCAAATTTTATATTTTTTGTTTAAAAAAAATGAACTTTTTAATTTCGAAAATTTCGTAAGAAAATAAATTTTTTTCTAAAATTTAAATTTCAAAAATTATTTTATAAAAATCTGGAATAAAATTTTCAAAAAACAAATCTGAATTTTTTTAAAAATAAAATATTTTTCAGAATTTTTATTTGTAGAAAAATTTTAAAAAAAAAAATTTCAAAAAAAGAATCTGACTTTATTATTTAAATTTCAAATTTGTTTTTTTTTTTTTCTAATTTTAACTTTTTTTATTTTGAAAATTAAACTCCATAATCTATAAAAAAAATTAATTTGAAAAAAACCCGAATATTTTTTCTGATTTTTTTAATATTTGAATTTCGAAAATTAAGAAAAAATCTTATCGTTTTTTCTGATTTTTTAATATTTGAAAAAAAATTATTATTATTTTGATTTTTAAATTTAACGGAAAAAAATCTGAATATTTTTCTGATTTTCTTTTTTTGAAAATTAATTTTCAGATATTTAAAAAAAAATCTGATGTGGACAATTAAAAATAAATAAATATTGAAAAAAAGCTAAGTCAGCGCCACATATGCACATTTGATGAGTTGGATGGAGGAGGGGCGTTTTCTGGAGAAAAAAAAAGTTTTACAAGGATGCAAATCAAACCGAAAATTTTATAGGGGTAAGAACCAGAAATGACCTATATTAAAGAGGTGAAAAGTACTATTAACCCTTTTTGTATTAATCTTAACTCTAAAAACTACTGGTAATTTAAAATTCGGTCAACAGGTATATTGAGCATGATTATATATTATTTTAGGGAGGGTTAATTCAAATTCTGAATGAATTGATTTTCTCCAAAACTCATTAACATTAACAATTTGATTTCAACTAGATGATTAATTGATTTCAAGGTTGAAGTATAAAGTACATCATGAAAACCATGAGACATTATGTGATTTGTATAAAATTTATTCATTTTGTCAAAAAATAAAGTATAAAATTCGTTTTAGATTGGCTCCATGAGCTTGTTAGCGATCTATGATTTTAGTGGATAAATAATATTCTAATTCGAGTAAATAGACAATTATCCCCTTGAAATTGTAAGTTTTGTCAATTATCCCCTGAAATTAACAAAACTTCAATTACCCCCTAAAACTGCACAACGTTAATCAATTTATCCCCTCGGTCAAATTTTTATGTTAGTCAACATGATGTTTTGCAAATACCCCCCTAAAATTTTGCACTTAAGTGCAAAATGGTCCCCGAACTTGAAAATTTATACATTTTTTTCTTATCCTTGACTCAAAAGATATTACAGGCAAACAATTAACAATTAACTTAGGTCATTTTCATTGTTAAATGTCAAAATGAAATATGGAACTAGAAACAACACATGGAACATCTTATTAAGCCATTTTCATTGCAATGAGAACACCTTTGGAATCCACACTCACCCACCAACCTCACAATTATCATCTTCTTCATAATCATCTTCACAACAATCAAGCAATTTCTCAAGCTTCTTGTCATCGTGAAGTTTCTGAATTTCCTCAACTCCACCAATGTATTTCTTTTCAATAAACAATTTTGGTAATCCCCCTTTACCATAATACCCTTCACCAAGTAACTCTTTAAGCTCTTCCTTGAATCCTAAATACATTTCTCAAGCTTTCTTGTTTGCCTTTAATATTTTTGAGTCAAGTATAAGGAAAAAAAATATAAATTTTTAAGTTCAGGGGGCATTTTACACATAAGTGCAAAACTTCAGGGGGGGTATTTACAAAACGTCATGTTGACTAACATAAGAATTTGACGGATGGGGTAAATTGATTAACGTTGTGCAATTTCAGAGAGGTAATTGAAGTTTTGTTAATTTCAGAAGGGTAATTGACGAAACTTACAATTTCATGAGAGTAATTGTCTATTTACTCAATTCCTCAGCATGATCTGGTTTAAATAGTGAGATTACAACTTAATTAACTCCTTCAATCAAGGATAATAATAATAATAGAAAATACTAGAAATATGCTAATAAAATATTCCAACACGATCAATCAAATTACAATGAACTTATTTCAATACAACATAAAATCTAAATTGTTTGAAAATTTCTTATCTCACCCTACTTAATTCTTATAAACATTTTGGATTGTATACTCTAAAAGTAAAAGAATCCTGCTCTTCACCTAACACAAAACACTCATGTCCAGCTGAACTGACGAAAATGCCCCTGCTCAAGTTAACTAGCGCAAGTGTAAAATTAACTTAACTTAAAATTTCGTAATTTTTACACATGTGTGACTTAAGTCACGCCGCGTGAGTTAACTTACTCATAAATTAACACCTCACGTTAGTTAAAAGATTTTTTTTTCCTTCTTTCCTTTTCTTAACAACTTTCCTTTGATGTGAATGGCTTGGTTATTCTAGTTGAAACTTTGACTAATGCAAAAAGGTTTTGTTGTGAAAATCATTGGCCGAACAGTGGGTCATGTTTGAAGTTGCAAGTGCAAAAACTATGCTTATTTCATCATGCGAGATTTCATCCAAATGCTAAATATATGTCGATAATTCAAAGCATGAAGCTTAAGTTGTTGACTGAAAGGAAAGAAGGAAAGAAGGAAAAAAAATCTTTTAACTACCGTGAGTAAACTCACGCAGGTGTTAATTTCTGCGTAAGTTAACTCACGCGGCGTGACTTAAGTCACGCATGTGTAAAAATTACGAAATTTTAAGTTAAGTTAATTTTACATTTGCGCTAGTTAACTTGTGCAGGGTTATTTTCGTCAGTTCAGCTGGGCGGGAGTGTTTTGTGCCGGGTGAAAAGCAGGATTGAAAATAAAATACATTTACTTTAAAATGTGAAACATAGTGCAACAAAAAACTTGGAGGATTGAAAAAGATAAAAATAAAATAAAAAAATACATGATTTCATAGAAACAAAACACGGTGGTCTATTGTGAACAACACCAACCAAACAATTTTGTTATTACAATTGGATCCTCCAAATTTTAAACATTGCAAATTTCCCCCCCCCCCCCCACAAATTCTAAACATTTCAATTCCTCCACCACAAGAAAATGCTACACTGGTGGTAGAGAAACGCGTCGTGCTCGTGCACCTCTTCACAGCATGGACGTATGAAAAAATCATCACCGTCAAAAAATATATATTAAAAAAGTTGAAGGGTCAGATTGCAATTTTCAAACAAATGAATTACGATGGTCCACCTATACTATTGTACCATAGTAACCTTTTCCTTTTTTATCCTATTTTTATTTTTATTTTTATTTTTAAATCACCACGCCTTCAAACGAAACGCATCGATCTTCCCCACAAACCCTAATGTCATTCCTTGAAGAATTTCAAGCCAGTAATCCACCTTCTTTTCTCGATTTCAATTTTTTTATTTATTTTTCCAAAAAATATGATATTTTTTTTTAGGGTTCGATTATGTATATTTGTGTTTTCAATTTCATCATTAACAATGAAATTTGCGTTTTTTTCCTGCAGATTTGGATTCACTTCCTAATATTCTTCATAAGAAATATGCCTTATTGCGTGACTTAGATAAAAGTTTACAAGGTACTTCTAATTTTACTATTTTATTTATATATTTCACTAAAACTGTGATTAATTAAGAGCATGTATTTTTTACACTGTCGGTTTAAAACAGTTTTACACGGGTAGACCATCATTGTTCTATTTCATGCTTTTAGTTTCAAAATAACTATTATTTAATTTTTATATTACACTGAAACTGTGATTAATTAAGAGCATGGATTTTTTACACTGTCGGTTTAAAACAGTTTTACACGGGCAGACCATCATTGTTCTATTTCATGCTTTTAGTTTCAAAATAACCATACCAGAGTGAGGTGATGTGGCAAAGTAGTGGATTTTCATTGGATGTCGGTGTAAAGTTGTTGTTTTCGGCTGAAAATGCATAGCGTTTGATTCCTGTAAGAAAATAAGCGAATAATTTTGATGCGCTGTCAGTGTAAAAATATTTTACCGTGTCCGCCAATCACAACATGCCATTTTTGTGGATTTTAAGGTAGTTCTGAGCAAAGTCAAGTATTTATAATGATGGAACGGTTATGGCGGATTGACATTGTAATATTGTATAAAACTATAGGTTCATATGAATTAAATCCATGTAATAATAGGTTTAGTTAATTTAGTCATTTAGTGATTTTGGAGTCATTCTTTGTGGTGGTTAACTGAGTGCAATTTTCTCTGAGAATATGAATGTAGTGTGCGTGACTGAGTGAATCAGTTGTGAAGAGTGGTAACCTTATTCAGCTTCATATAGAATTATACTGTCTTTTGTGCTTTGGTGTTTTTGCCAAAGCTTCGTGTGGTTTCTCACGATTTATAATAAGATTTGATTCCTGGTTTGGAAAAATGTCTGCAGATTCACGATATTGATCTCCATTTGATAACCATGTTACCATGTTAGTCCTTTGATGTAAAAGCACAATACAAAACCTTAGTATGCACAAACTCATAACTGTGTCGTTTGCGTCACATAATAAACTGGTATTATTTACATTTATAATAATTTATGACATTGTGAACTATTCAGTTAAGTGTATTTGTTAGATTTGATTTGTTAAAGTGTAATGATAATTTGGGTATGCTATGCCAAGTTTGTGATTGAATTTATGCTACAGTTTATTGCTTCCTTGTTTGATGATTTGTTAAAGTCTAATGATAATGTGAAATGAACTTTAATTTCAGGTTTAAGCTGTATGTTTGTTACTTTGCTATATTAAATGAAGGCATGCTGAACTCTTCTTGATTTTTGTGATCTTATTCCTTTGTTGAAAAGTAAAAATGGAAAAAATAGAAAGCTTTTAGTTGTGTTTGTCTTGTTTGAGATTTGAAGCCTCATAAGCATTTGATCTGTATGAGCAGATAATCAAAGGCAAAATGAACAGCGTTGTGAGCAAGAAATTGAAGATATTAGGCGAGGAGTTCGATCTGGAAACATTGCACCGGATACCTCAGTTATTAGATTCTCTGATGAAGCACTTGATGAACAAAAGCATAGCATCAGGATTGCTGATGAAAAAGTCGCCTTGGCTGTCCAGGCATACGATTTGGTAATCATCCTATCTTGTTACATGTATTTAGCCAAGGATAATGTGATCAATGATCATAATTCAACAAATCTGCTATTTGTATCTTTGCTTATTTCTTTTTCTTTTTTTTGTGTTGTCAATGATTTTCATTACACTAAGGTGTTTAGTTGTTTACGAAATAGCACTATCAATGATTATAATGTTATTTTCATTCTGTTCCACCACATTTGCCGTACGTAATAGAAGTTGGATAAATTATAGTTACGTACTAAATAGTACTATTGTGTGGTAACCTAAATTTGGTTGATGAACATAATGTACTAGCAATGTATAGCATTGTGATTATACTCATGTTAATATACTTGGCTGCTCCAATTTTTTGTAACATTATCACATTGATTTAAAACTCATATTGTATTCATTATAATCACATTATAAATACAAGTGAGGTTTGCTTTGTTTTAGACACACAGATCACAAATTCTACAAAGTACGAATAGTTGGCTTGTTTCTGGATTTTGTAATTATGTTACATTATTTTATTGCAGGTAGATACTCACATACAACAACTTGATCAATATCTGAAAAAATTTGATGAGGAGCTTCGGCGCGGTATTGCCCATTCTACTTTTTTGTGCCACTCAATTTGTGAATGTTATTAATAGTCTTTTGAAAAAGTTGAATCATATTGTAATCGGCGACAACTGAATCCCTCATCTGTCTGAACAAAGCCTAATATATTTCCTATTTCTCACAGAAAGAGAAAATGCTGCAATAATGGGAGCGCCTACTTCAAGTCCTGATGGAAATACAAAATCTGGAAAGGAAGGCGGTAGAGGAGGCAGAAAAAAGTATGTAACTCATTTTGGAGTATCTATGATGATTCATTTTCTGATAACCTATCATGTTGTCGTTTATGTGATTATTAATTATCCATGTCCTTTCCAACATATGTACTCTGTTACATTAAGTTATGGAAAACAATATTAACTAGAAGTAGACACTAGTTATCCGAGGATATGGAAAACAAGATTAACTAGACATTAGGTGAAATAAAAATTGAAAAGTTCCAGGAATTCTTTTCATGTATTTCTAGATAGAAAAGGCATTTCAAATTTCAATATGCCAGATTGGTGCATGTAACTCCCAAAATGTTACCAAAGAAGTGAATAACATTAATCAACATGTAGGGGATGAATAGAAACAGTATTGAAATTCACTCTAAACAGGGGATGAATTCCAAGGAAGAAATCAACTACAATGCTATGGAATGGAGACAAATTCCTTGCTGGATGACAATGAAATAAGCTAACAACTGAGAGAGAATGGTTCTTCTTCTCATTCCCAACCTTCCATCAAGCACCTGAATTTTCTCCACACCCCTCGTGGCTACGCTCCATCCTTAAATCATTCTCCATTCCTTCCTTAATTCTTTTTTCCACTCTCCTTGGGCCATATGTCAATAATGTTATGTATGTTCCCTCTGTCCTGTTTTCCTTTGCAGCCCTTGTGTGAGTCTTGGGCCCATTTGTTCTGTTCTTGTCCCCATCTCTGCTTCTTTTTCCTTTCCTCCTAAGATGGCCCTATTAATGGGCCTATCATCAGTTAATGCTTCTTCATGTTATGCTTGATTGTTGGTATTTAAGAGACTAATGGATAGAATAATAACCTGAATATTACTGATAGAACAATTCTGCAGTAACTACTAGCAGTAGCAGTTACAGAACAGAGAGAAATTACAATTGCTGCAATAGGAATAATAAACTGCTAATAACCAAAATAATCCTCTAGGAATTAGAGAGCGTAGTCTCTCCCAACCTAATCCATCATATAACCACAGAGTTCATAAGTTTCCTACCCTTGTTCTATTTAAAACACCCAGTTAACTCAAACTGGGCCTTGTCAATCAATTGTGCCTGCACCTAACATTGGAGGCCTACTAATAGATTATTATGGATCTTGGCAAATATGCGCATCATTTGAAGTTAAAGTTGTTGTATCTCCAAATTGACTATGTCATCACAATACGACCAACATTTATTTGACATTTGACACAGCCGCACAGTGTTTTGTTATACATTGTTTTGTGAATATCTTACAGTCATACAATCCTAGTAATCTGTATCCTTGTAAAACCTCAAATCATTCCAATCAGATGAGGATATGTTTGTAAAGTACATTCCTCAAGTGACTACTCATTCTGGTATTAAAACTCTGAATTTTTACATCTAGTCTTCATCAGATATCCTATAACTTTTAAAGTGAGGTGACATTTATTTATAATTTTACCTTCTCACTATGCTTCATCTCTGCTACCGTATGATTTATTGCAAAGCAAAAGTTAGAAAAGAAAATTACAATCTGATGAATATTGTCTGAATTTAAAACTGCTTCAGAACTCGCCAAGCAGCATCTGTCCAAACTGCAACAGCAGCGGCAGTGGCAGCAGCAACAGAAGCTCTAGCCACATCTGCAAACCCTACTGGCATGGATTTAGATTTGCCCGTTGATCCAAATGAACCCACATACTGCTTTTGCAGCCAAGTTAGCTATGGAGAAATGGTTGCCTGTGATAACCCTGATGTATGTTTCTACTTTCACTTTTTCTGTTCTTATATTTATATCTATTTTACCTTCATTCCATACATATTTTGACGCTATCTATAAATTACAGTGCAAAATAGAGTGGTTTCATTTTGGCTGTGTTGGCTTGAAAGAACAACCAAAAGGAAAATGGTACTGTTCGAGTTGTGCCGCAACAAGAAATCGACGGAGAGGCAAATGAGGCTGGCAGAATAATAAGATCAATGTTAAACTTGTTCAGTGTAGTTCATAATATTTTTAATTATTTTATATAGTGTAGTTATTTTGTTTGATTTTTCTGGGCCTTGGTAGTTTGCTTATGTAGTTGTCATTGCTGGGAAATTTTGAAATTATAAATTTCCGAAGATTTACTGTGTCATTATAGTATGGTGCCTCTCTGAACCATCAAATGGCTCCTTTCTCTCATTTTAAGACCATGCTTGAAAAAGTGAGAATATTTTCGTGTATGTGTAGTGTACAATTGCTGGTGGAAACTGTTGTCTGTTTAAATGCAAGATGGCTTATTTTAAAAATAGGTAATTAAATAAACAAAGATGAAACAAGTATTATCAAACTTTCAAAAAGGTCTGAACTGTTTAAAAAAAATCAAGGTTCAAGTGTGACCTGTTATCTATTGTTGGCTTCTTTGGGGGTCTGGTCTGACCTATTTGAAAGTTTGATAATACTTGTTTCATCTTTGTTTATTTAATTACCTATTTTTAAAATAAGCCATCTTGCATTTAAATAGACAACAGCCCCAATGTCCAAAATTGGCAATCCTTTCCTTTTTCAAATTGCTTGTATCTCTTCTCCCGAATTGTCATTCTCTCTTCTTCAAAATCAATTGAGGATTGTTTGATAGAGATTGAAGGTTTTTTTTTTTTACCGAAACAAAGTTAACTATTATCATTAATCAACTAATGTTAAATAAAACAATAATAAAAATAAAAAATACGGTGACTAGTTCAAAAACAGACTACAATAAAAAATACGGCGACTAGTTTAAGAACAGACCGTCCTAGCTAAAGTATGATCAAGCATGTTTGCTTGTCCCCTAACAAACTTCACCTTGAACTTGGAATGTAAAGATAACTGATAAATAATAGCATAGAATTTCGAATCACCATGACTCAGAGACAATAGAGTTTGCACTAGAGTAGAAGAGTCGGACTCGAAGACAACATGATCCCATTTGTTCGCTGCGCAAATTTAAGGGCCTAGAGTAAGGCTACTGCCTCCCCCTCGAAAACTATCATATTTGCCTGCTGCCATTTTGTTTGAGTCTGAATAATTGTTCGAATAATTGCTCGCATGTGTTGCACAAACGTTGATAAGGGCTGTTTATGAATCTCTTGCCATTGTTGCCATGCATCCAGTGTTGTCCTCCCAAAACTCGTTGAAGTATGATGAGCGTCATTTTAAATGACAATGGCTCAAATTTTTCAAAGAAGTAAAGCAACCTGACCAACAATGTCTCGACTTTCTGAATTACATATATCAAAAACAAAATTTGCCAAACTGGTCACAGTTCCAACTCGCGGTTGCAGCACAATCGAAAGCCTTGTCCAATACCAACTCTCATGCGCCACCATACAACCCACAAAAGCATGTCAATCATCCTCAACAGTCGTATCACACCAGGGGCAAATCATTTGACTGGAGTAAATGACTTTGAAGATGAGAATGGATAGTTAGATGTTCTAGAAAGTCATGTTTCATCTAAGGAAGAAGATAATGTTGTTAAGAAAAAATTGCAAAGATTTATGTTGGGTACTAATAACGAACCTGTGATATTTAAGAAGGGGAAAATCTTTACAACTGATGTGTTAGTAAAAAAAATGTTGTGAAAGAGTATGTTTTGCAGCATAGGAAGAATGTGTACCCAAGAAAAATGATAAGAAAATAATTGTGGTGAAGTGCATGAAAGGATGTCCATACCATAAGAGATTCAGTAAGGTTCCTCCTCAAACTAATATTTTTCTTTAGTTTTAATTCAGCTCATACGTGTTATCGCACTGCTAAAGTGAGATTGTTAACCACAAAGATGTTGGCTAAGAAACTGGTTTCAATACGTAAGCATACACCTATTATGACCCTTAAGGGTCTGCAAGAAGAGTGTAAGAATATGTGGTTTATAATGTTTAGTATCTTTCAGGTGTATAGGGCAAAAATGAGGGCTTTAGAATTGATTCATGGGAATAATGATGAACAATATGCTCATCTAAGAAACTATGCAGAGGAGTTGAATAGAAGTAATTATGGGAGTAGTGTTAAGATTAAATGCAAACCTGGAATTAAGGATTAGTATTTGAGAGAATGTATGTTTGTTCTAATATTGATATGCAACACCCTGAAGCTTCAAATCCACAAGCTAACATAAATGCTATTAACATTAATGGTAATCCTACTAATACATAAGCTACCGCACATGTTGGTACCAACACAAATCCTGCTTCAAATGCAAATCATGCGTCATACCATCTGCACAAGCTACCACATCCAACATGCCTTTAACTGTGACAAGAAAAACAAACATTAAAAAGACTAAAATTGCTGCTGCTAAGTCAAGCAAAAGTCATCCTACAAATGGTACAAGCAAAAGTGTACTGTCTGCTAAAGCCTCAATTCAAGATTCACCTGTTGTAACTTCTGTCAACACTGTTGCCCCTATAGATGCATCTAATACTGTAATTGCTACTACAAGCAACACATATGGAACGATGAGAGGTGGCAAGCATGTTTTGGGTGAGGAGGTTTTGTGTGTGCCTAGAAAGTATAGAACTACAAGAGTTAAGAGGAAAAATGAAAATATGGCACAAGTTGGGATAAACAGTCAGTGAACAAGACTTAAGTCAGGAAGTGCAATGAGTCTCATGTTACATCTTATTTTTATATAGTTATGTGATGTAATATTAAGTACTCTCAATGATATTTTGGTTATGTACTCTTTATTTAAGAACTCTTTTGGTTATGTAATGTTAAGTACTCTAATGATCCATTAATTTGCTATGTGAATGTTAAGTACTCTTTTGAGGTTATATTTTGCTATGTTCTTTCAAATGCTCATAAGATTGACATTTAAATATGACAGTAATCTTTCAAAACATCAAACTTATTTCATTTCTTCATTGCCAATGCACAAAGTACATCATAACAACATTACATAAGTTAACATTGCATTATACCAATATTACATCAATAAATAAGTTAACCAAGTTTAATGAAAATCACCAACAAACTTAGAAAGAACAACATCCCTAAAATTACAATTGTCAACACAAGTGTTTTTCCTTGTTCTTCAATGCATCATTCTTCTTTAACAAGCATCTAATCAGTTTCTTCTGCCTCTCATGAACTTATGGATCGAACCACCTAAAAAAGCTGCATTTTCTTCTCTGGAAATACTTCCCACGTTTATGGAACCTCCTTCCTGGATTTTCATTAGCCCATGCGGTTACCAGAGGTGAGTCAACGCCACAATAACAAACCACCTTCGATTTAACCAAGCTTGATGACCCACTCACGGTTGAATATGGTCCACCAATAATTTTTTTCTACAAACGCAGAAAACAAACAAGGATATGAGTCAAGAAGAACGACACGGAAAATCGAAAAAGAAGAAAGAAAATTGAAGAATAATGGACGAAAAATGGAACAGGATGAACTGAAAGAAGAAAGAAAATTGAAGAAGAGCAATGGAGGAAGAATGAAGATTGGGGTAAGAATTAGGGGGGTTTTGAAACCTTAATTTCTTACTGTTGGAGAGCTCTCACATGCCAAGCCTTTCCAATTTTCTTTTTTCTTTTTTTTTAATTCAACTAATTACACGCATGGCTTTTAGATTTTTAAAAAATATGAATATACATGTAACACCCCATTTTCCCAACATATAAATAAATGCAAAATACATCAGAGTGCACCTTAAATAGGATGTCACATTTCGTACTTCAAAAACCATTTCATTATAAATAGGGTTAAAGTCCACTGATTAATTAAACACCTGCTTTTAATAATTCAAATAATGTCGCAGCGGAAAATATTCAACATTAAATTCAAAGCTTGGCACTAGGCCTCAACATCATCAACGTAATAAAAACCCAATTTAAAAATGGTTCAACAACACCTTAAAAAGTGATACGTAACAAAGGAAAAACAAAGCAAATAAATAATCCACATCCCGTTACATATCAGAGCAAGACTGCTATAACGACTTGAGGATCAACTCACATCGGCGGCTACTCCTGATTATCTGCACGTTACCCACGTAGAGGCAACATTCAAACAGAAGGGGTGAAATTTCACATTCATTAATAACAAGCAACAATTCATAAATAAGAATTAATCAACATAAAACAGCCACAATAATCATCAATAAGTACTTCATGTAATTTCAAATACAATTATCAATTATCTTCATTTATCAATGCAACGACAACGATTCAACAACATAACAACAACAACTTAACAACGTAACAACAACAACAACTTAACAATGTGGCAACAACAACTTATCAACGTAGCAACAAAACTTAACAATGTAGCAACAACAACTTATCAACGTAACAACAACAACTCAACAAAATGCAATATAGTTATGCATGTAGTACAAACAGAGCGTCAAGCTCTCAACATAATGTCGTAATTCGACAAAACAGAGAATCAAGCCCTCAACTTTAACAAGGCATCAAACCTTCAACTTTAACAAGGCATCAAGCCTTCAACTTTAACAAATGCTTATGCAATGATAAGACTCGGAAATGCAACAACAACAACAACAAGTAATGTCGTAATTCGACTTGACAGACATCAAGCCACCAGCGTTTAACAATCATTTATACAAGGACACAACTTCAAATACAACAACAATAACATCTTTCATATAAGTATCATATAAACAACCTTCATATAAACATCATATATCTTCCATATAAACATCACATAAATAACTTTCATATAATCATAGACTCAACCATAATTCGACAACAACATATCATTATGATTCACCAATTCATTATCAAAAGAAAACTAAGTTTGATTCATCAAGTCATAGATTAAATACTCTTAAACATTCTAATTAAACTCATAATACTTAGGATTCAAAGTTTGGAAACAAACCAAAAGTTTCGGGTTGATTTAGAAGCGGTCATGCTAGATTTTCTTAAAAGTCTTTCAAGACCTACTTGGAGTGTTTCTATCATAATTCAAAATCCACAAAACATTTTCAAGTCAAACTAGAGCCATTGGAAAGCTAACTCAATTATCTAAAACTTTCATGTTTACACCAAAGGCCAATTCAAAACAGAAACGTGTGAAAAAGACACAAGAACGCGAAACAGGAAAAGCTGTCAGAGGGCATCTTGCTCAAGCGAGACAAATCTCGCTCCAGCGAGATTTACGTCAAGAGAAACCTCAATTTTGCTTGTGAGTTCGCTTGGGGCTCGCTTAAGCGAACTGGGCCCCATTTTCCGACGATTTCTCACCATTTTTCACCCATAAACCCAAATTTTGACTACCCAATGTCCAAATTTGATAGGAAACATTACCTAGGGTTAATCTACAACCTAAACATCAATTTAACATTAATTCATGTGATTACTTATGTTTTTAACAAGTCTAATTCAATTCAAAACCTAATTTCACAACAACAATTTTCAACAACAACAAGAGATTAATCTTTTCAGAATCATATGCTTATGATTAAAGAAGGTTAGTCTCACCCTTACCTTAGATTGATTGATTTTTTTTTTCAGAACTCTACAAGTTTCTCCTCTTTTCTCCCAAAAACTGTGTTTTTCACGTTCTCTCTGTTTTTCTCCCAAAACTGTTTTTTTTTTTTTCCTGGTTCTAACCCTAATCTCTAATGTTCTCCTTTATATATATAATCTCTTCAAATCTTAACCCAACAAACTCCTCCAATTACCAATCTACCCTTATGCCTCATTAAATCTAATCTATTTAGATTCCTTTACTTTTTATATTATAACAACCTACTAATAAATCTTAAAATCTCATCACATAGCATCAAATATCACAATTAATCAAATAAATCAACAAAGACACCAAACTCAATAAAAATAATTAAATAAATATTTAGATAAATAAATAGGGCGTTACAATACACATTTGGCGTGCCATGTCCTTTAATGAAGTGACAAATCAGCGCTGACTCAGTCAAAATTGGCAAAAAGGATCAATAGTGTAAAGGGGTTAATTCTTGGAGGGCAAATTTTTCATGTTTTTAAAAGGGGGTCAAAATCGCAATATTTTGAAACTTAGGGGGTCAAAAGTACACTTTAGCCGAAAAATTATTATCTTTTTCAATAAAATCAATAATATAACATTCTTAAAAGCAAATTTGTTTAAAGGTATAACTAGAATAATGAAATATCAAACACAAAAAAATCATATATTCTCGTGTGTGTGTGTGTGTGTGTGTGTGTGTATTATATTAAAAAAATAGTAATATTAAAACTACTCTTACTAATAGATGAGATAAGAGTATGAGTAGATAAAATTTATTCATAAAGTCTGATTTTAATTTATTGTTTTGATATAACTTTTTTAGGTGCATTTTAATTTTCTTCGTATAATTGAATTTTATATGATAATTTATGATAAAATATTGAAATATATAAAAAAATGTAGGTTAATACTATAAAATTATTAAAATAATGAAGAAATACACGAGTTCTCCTAAAAAAATAAGAAACATATGATTTAATATAACATAGAAAGTCCATTGTACTTCATTTTGAAATGAATGTCACTTTCAGTTTCTAATGCTACATTGTCTTTTTCTTTTCAATTGTATCCTTCAATTAATACTATGTAAATTACTTCCAAATATTATTTTTACTTTAATGGAAAACACCGGACATATACAATTTGTTACATCAGACATATGGGTGTCTTCAATTATTGAATATTAATGGTAAAAAAAAACAATGAAAAGTTAGTTCAAAGAATGAATTGTTTCCTTAAAAAATAAATAAGGAATTCTTATGATTAGCAAGTGTGTTTTATTTGAACACTTTGTTAAGTGTGCTTAAGGGCAAACACAACATATTGATCAACTTTAAGAGACATTTAATAATTGTTCCATTTTTTTAATCAAATAAAAATTGTAATGTTAGGAATGGCTTTTTGCATTTTCATAAGTATTAAAACTATTTAATTATTATCGTGAGAGAATGAGCTTTGTACACTATAAAGAAACCAAATTGTATTACACTTTTTACATACAAAGAAGAAAAAATATGACTCAAATTTTTAAATTTATTTGTATTACTATCCTATTTCTTTTCATATCTTTTGTTGGAGCGGATTTTGATTGTAAGCCGTTTTTATCCTTTTTCGAATTTTTATTCTTTACATCGTACACAATATTTTATCACATTTTAGTAACATTATTCCATTATATTTTTTCATTACAGCATATATTGATCTACATGATAATAATCCTGAATCATATGAATGCGAAGTTGATGAAGATTGCCCACAAGATCCTTTTACTATGAAGTGCATTAATAACATTTGTATTGGTTAGAATAAAAATTATTTGTGCAATGTCTAGATAGTACACAAACACCAAGGGGAAGAATAAATTTTTTCATTAGTGAAAGATCTCTACAATACACCTTTTATACTAGAACAATCGACACGTTGTCATTTACTTACTGTGTTGACATCCGTTAATTTTTCTTTTATATATTTCTTTTCCTAGCTTCACATATCTTGTAGTTATAGCTTTGTACTATAAGATGATGGAATTGAAACAAAATAAGAAAGTAGAGACTATTAATTAGAATGTATTCTTCTATATAAATTTGATAACGCCCCTGATTTCTTGTTATCATATTAAGCTTAATATTTTACTATTTTTGTTGTTCACTAAAATCTTTGATATTTAAACCTTTTTTAAATTTATGTACATGTTCATTGAATTGCTTATGTTATAGTATAATATGTGGATATGGAAGTCATCTAGGAACTATGATTATATCTTATATTAACCTAATTTAGTAATATGTCGTTGTTGTAGAAACAAAGTTCCATCAAAGCGTTTAGTAATTTTCTTTTTGACAAAAACGCGTACAATAACCCAATTATCATATCCACACACTAATATATATATATATATATATATGTATGTATGTATATAGATAAAAACTAAAAAACTAAGTTGTTTAATTCATATATAGGAATGAAAAGAACAAAAACAACGTGGTCCGATTTAACGATGTTTTGTTTTGTTTTTTTTTCTAAATTTTGCGGTCATAATCAAGAGTTTGTTAACAGGATAGTATAAAACACACTTTGGGTGGGTCTTGCCAACTTAGAGTTAGAGAGAGAGTGAGTAATGCAGTAAATCCGTAAGTGCGCGGTTTTACCGAAATATTAAAAAGAGTATCGTTCCGACAAGGAGTTATGAACTCGATTTACTTTTAACAATGATTAGATTGAAAGTTCAAAGTTAAAAGTTTGATTTTTGTTTTGAAAGAAAAATAATAATAATAATAAAAGCGCCTTGAGATTATTGGTTCATTTTAATAACAAATCTTTCACAAGCCAACCCCTAATCCTAAATCTTATGTTGGCTCTATTTTCTATAGACAAGCTTCTCTTTGCCTTTTCATATCTCCTTTAGGTCTCAATGAATGTATTTCAATAACAACCACGCCTATTCTCATGGTTGATTGTTATTGAAACCCTTTAAGAACGAAACTTTAAAGGTCTCAAGGTTTTCTAGACTATTCTCATGTTTCGAAAGCCTTGTCTAATCTCACATGTCCAATATCGACCTTCATCTTTCGATCCTTTGGATATTATTTGAGATGAATCAATAACAACTATTAAACTTCATCTTTAGATCATTTGTTTAATACTTGTTATTGATTATAAGAACAGTGAGATTAGATTAGAAAATAGGGTTATAGGTTTGGTTTGAATAAGATTATGTCATTAGACTTATCCAACAATCCCAAGACAAAGAAGTCTACTCACTCATGTTTATTGTAGACATAGAGAAGAAGAAGAAGAACATGAAAGTAAAAAACAAGAATAATAAAGAAATAAAAAGAAGAACTTTTATTGATGGTAACAATTGTCACTTATAATTCCCAAGAACAACAAATGATTCAATATGTTAGCTAGCTGCTCTATTTATAGTCCACAACTACTTAAGCCCCAAGAAATACATCAATAGAATGTTCCACAAGAAACCATGGGCTTTAGGTTAAAAATAAACTAAACAGGCAGCCTGTTGAAGAAGCAAAAGAGCAAAAGGAAGTCCGGGGTGGTGGCACGGCCGTGCCACGGGAGGCACATGCCCTGCCAAGCTCTTTGGTGGTTTGGCCTCTTTGAAACTTTGGAGGCATGACCATGCTATTGCTAGGCACGGCCGTGCCTGATATTTTTGCATAAGATCTTCATATTTTTGACCAAAATCAGCTCCAAATCTCCTTTCTTTTGCTCCAAGACTTAATCATTCAAATATTTGTTCCTGAAATTAAATAACTTGCAATTGAAGTAAAATAGTTCTAAAAAGGAAATAAAAACACATAAAATCTAAATAAAAAAGACTCAAATAATATAAACACTAATTAATGACTCACCAGAGAGAGAGAGAGAGAGAGAGAGAGAGTTTTTATGAACTCTTTGTGTGAATTTGTGGGAATATTTAGAGAATGTGTTAGGTTTGTAGATTGTATTGGCCGCATTTTGTTACAACAAGTGTTCTGGCAAGATGTTGGACAAGATGTCTTAACAAGTTAGCACGACATCGTAACATGCCTTGTTTCACATTCTTGGAAGATTTGTTTTAAACGTGAGATCACTGAAGAATTTATTGAAGATATGATACATGTGGATTGTTGTCCAATAAGCCTAAAAGTTGTAGAGGTCGGTTTATGCATTATCGTGTTACCTAAAATAGATGTCAAAACATTTAAGGAAATAATATATTTGCTCCTAGAAATTTGTGAAGACCGTCTATTTGTTTTGGTCTGATTGTTTAACCCGTGAAGAAAAAGTCCAAGCTTCTGAATGGCTATATAAGGAAGACTCAAACCCTTATGAAAGTTTATGAAGCCATCATATCAAAGAAAGAGTCTTTTAGGGTTTCATGTCTTTGTTAAGCCTTGTGCTTTATTGTATACCTCTCCGGTTGTTTCTATTAATTATCAAAGCACATAAATGGTTTGTTTTAGTTGAGTTGTATAGGATAAAATCCGTCTTTTGAGAAAAGAGTCTGATTAGGGTTTTGAGTCCTTGTTATTTGTGAGTTCTCTTTGTATCACCTTGATGCATTGATCTGAACTGATAGTTGAGTTGTATTCATGAATCACTCGTAACCTTTTAAGCAATCGTAGATTCTGTTTCTCGGAGTGTCACTACATTCTAATTGTTATCGTTGTTGTTATCACTGGTGAGTGATTTAGGGGAAGTGACATGGTCTCATATCTAGGAGTGTCTTAGATAGAAATATCATGGATAGTGATTAAGTGCGAAGCTGGTAAACCGGAGGATGTTTATGCAGGCTTCAAACTAATACAATTAGGGCCCGTTTGATGGTCATGATAGGATATAAGCAGCATATGATATAAAGCTAAATAGAGATATGATATGATAAGGACATGATAAACATTATCCTATCATGTGTTTGATGCGCACATGATAACAAATATGATATTATTATAATTTAATGAAAAAATTGCTCTCATAATTAATTAAATACTATAAAAATGGCATGTTATTGATTACAATAGAAAATACATGCAATCATTATTGTAAAAATGACAATATTTTAAAATAGCATAATATCAAGACAATAATTAAGAAATGATTTTCTAATCCCATCAGGATAATTTCTAACACAGCTTATACTCAGGATAAAAATTACAAAGGAAAGTCAGGATATGATATAAAAATGGTTTGTTTTATCCTATCCATTTGGTGCATCAATCATAAGATTTAAGCAGGATATGATTAATGTATCATATTTTGTCTCCCTATCCTGACCATCAAACGAATCCCTATAGCGAATTTCCCTCCTGGCTTGGAGCCCTTAGATGTAGGCGACGTTGCACCGAAATGGGTTAACAAATATCTTATTTTTTCTTATTGTTACGATGCCAGTACTTTACAATAATTATTTATTGTTTATTCTTTAAGAGGTCAAAATAAAATATATTAAAAACCAAAAAAGTCTCTCCAACACAAGTCGTATCAAAAAGACATGGATTCATTAAAATGTTACATTATAAAGTAAATTAGAAGAGAGAAAAAAAAAACATAGAGAGCTAAGATACACCGATAAAACAAGAAAGATGGATAAGCCTTCAAAAATGATAATCAAAATCAAACGTTACATATGTAGATTTAGATTTCACAATCAAAAGGACATAAGCTTAACTTTTTCACTTAAATGTGTATGTTAAAAAATACATATGTTTTTCTCTTTTCAAATTATCCACACAACGGAAAGTCAAATAATATGAAAAGCCAACCGAACACGTACATTATCTTAATATTTTTCTCTTTATTGTCTCATTTTGTTTCATTGCCATTATCTCAGTGTACAAAGCCATAACTTCAAGGTCTATGAAACTAGAAAAAGAAATATAAAGAAAACACAATTATTGAAAGCCAACACAATAATTAAACGACAACACGTGGAATGTTATAGAAGTAGATATTTTTCTAGTGAGAGAACATATTCTCCCCCTTCATGGAGTTTGTGTATTCTCTAGTTTGTCTGAATGTTCTTCATTATGAACAACACAACTGTTATTAATGCACTTCATAGGTAAGGGATCTTGTGGACAATCGTTATCAACTTCACAGTCTTGTCGTTCATACAAGTAATCATATGAACTCTTGTGTACTAATATGAAAAAAGAGAGTGAAATAATGTTACTAAAGCATGGTAAAAGACTACGTACAATTTTTTTTGAAAAAGATAAAAATGACTTACAAACAAAACCCGCTGCAACAAGAGATATGGAAAGAAAAAGAATAATAACAAAAATAAATTTGAGAATTTTAGTCATAACTATTTCTTCTTTTTCGTGTAACAAATATAATATGATATGATCTCTTTTTAGTGTACAAAGCTCACACTTGAATATAATTAAATAGAGTTTAACACTTATGGAGTTATAAAAGGCCGTTCCTAAAATTAGACTCATTATTTAATTAAAAAAGTAGAATAAATGTTAGTTGTCTCTTAAGTTGGAGAATGGGTTAGGTTTGCCCTTAAGGGTCCGTTTGATAGTCAAGATAGGATAGAAGCATGATATGATATAAAGCTGAATAGAGATAAGATATGATAAGGACATGATAAACATTAATCCTATGATGTGTTTGATGCGCACATGATAACAAACATGATATCATTATAATTAAATGAAAAATTGCTCTCATAATTAATTAAATATTATAAAAATGATATGTTATTAATTATTATGGAAAATACATGCTATCATTATTTTAAAAATGACAATATTTTAAAAATGGCAGAATATCAAGATAATAAATAAGGAATGATCTTCTAATCTTGTCAGGATAATTCCTAACCCAAGATAAAAATTACAAAGGAAAGTCAGAATAAGATAAGAAAATGGTTTATTTTATCATATCCTTTTGGTGCATCAAACATAAGATTTAAGCAGAATATGATTAATGTATCATATTCAAGTTACAAATTTTCTAAATATAATAATTTATTATTATTTTATATTTTATGGAAGGAAATGATTCATTGTTTTTCGTTTTCTTTTCAAACCTTTAATGATATTCAACACTTAAAACCCCCCATATATAAAATGAGTGGTCTATTGTCAATTTAAATTTCTCTTTGCACATCTACACTTACAACTTGAGATTTTTATTTCTCTTTTGTTCATATTCGATTTTGATTAGTTATTATAATATTTATTTATGCTTAAGTGCAGTTTTATCCCTTATTTTGACTCATTCTATATTTTACCCCTTCTATTTTAAAATTTGGAATTTTAACCCACTTATTTTACATTTTTTAGGATTTTACCCCTCCAACCACATTTGAACACATTTATGTTGATGCGGCATCCTTAGTGTGGATTTTAAAATATTATCAAATTATCTACCTAATTAATTATTTAAAATAAATATTATTTTATTATTTACTTTTTTAATACACTAATAAAATATCACTTATAATAATAAAAAATTGAGAGAACTCAATCGTAACCCATCTTTCCATTGTCCTTCACTTCTCAGCTTGCTTCGCCGTCGCCATAGGCAAGCTTCTCGTTTGCCTTCGTGATTGTCGTTGTTGTCGTCATCCATTTCCTCCATATCTCAAAAGTGTTACACTGACCAGTTGCATGCATTTTGAACCATATCTCAAAATCATTTTTTAATAGAATCATTATGAAAGTTAAACATGAACTGATGCAAAACCTGCATGGGTTTTCGACAATCACACCTTGGTTTGAGCAAGTAGTCTAACGTTTGATTCTTGCAACAAATTGCCAATTTTTAGAAATAAAACTCCATTACCCAATGCTCTGCACACTGAATGTTAAACTCTTTTACTTCTTGTAACATTAGATAGCTTACAGAGCAAGTTACTAACATTAGATAGCTTGGAGAGCAAGTTACCTTGTGATTCCATAGAACCTTATCATGTACTAGCTACACTTGATCAAAAAGTTAGTTAGAGAGTTTGTTGGGTTCATGAACTGCAATATATAGTTTTGTTGTAACAGTTCACAATTCAATTGAATGAAATCGGAATTTTCTCTCTTTCTTCTTCATCAAGTTTTAACTTTCTCTCTGTTTTAACAATGCTTTTCTACATGGAGATTTATCTGAAGATGTTTACATGTCTGTTCCACAAGGTGTTGTCAGCCCTAAACCAAACCAAGTATGTAAATTGTTATAATCACTTTATAGTTTGAAACAAGCAAGCAGGAAGTGGTATGAAAAATTGACTGGTTTCTTAATCAGTCAAGGGTATAAATAGTCTGCTTCTGACCATTCTCTCTTCATTCTCTATTCAGATTCCATGTTCACTGCATTACTTGTTTATGTAGATGATGTTATAGTAGCAGACAATTCAATAACTGAGATCCATAGAATTTAACACACTCTTGACACATAGTTTAAAATCAAGGATCTTGGCCAACTTAAATATTTCCTTGGCATAGAGGTGGCACATTCTAAGATTGGAATCAACATATGCCAAAGAAAATATTGTCTTGATCTTCTTCATGATACTGAATTACTTGGTTCAAAACTAGTATCAACACCACTTGATCCATCTATCAAATTACATCAAGATTCTTTAAAAGCATTTGAAGATATTCTCAGCTACAAAAGACTTGTGGGAAAACTCTTGTACCTCACCACAACCAGACCAGATATAGCCTTTGTGACTCAGCAATTAAGTCAATTTTTGTCTGCTCCAACCATTACTCATTATGAGACAGCTTGCAGAGTTGTCAAATATCTTAAGGGAACTCCTGGTCAAGGCTTACAATTCAGAAGAGATTCAACCTTACAATTACTTGGTTTTACAGATGCAGATTAGGCAGGGTGCCCTGATACCAGAAGATCAACCTCTGGCTATTGCTTCTTTCTTGGATCCTCACTTATTTCATGGAGAGCTAAGAAGCAACAAACAGTTTCTAGAAGCTCATCTGAAGTTGAATACAGAGCCCTTTCATTTGCCAGTTGTGAATTACAGTGGCTTCTTTATTTGTTGAAAGATTTGGGAGTATCATGCACTAAGTCACCTGTGCTATATTGTGACAACCAAAGTACAATTCATATAGTTGGGAATCTTGTATTTCATGAGAGAACAAAGCACTTGGAGATAGACTGTCATTTTGTTAGAGAAAGATTGCAACATGGTCTCTTCAAATTGCTTCCCATCAAATCCCAATCACAACTTGCAGATTTCTTCACAAAGCCATTGCCACCTAAAAACTTTCACTCTTTTATTCCCAAGCTTAACATGTTAGATATATATCATGCTAAGCTTGAGGGAGAGTGTTAAACTGTTTTACATCTTGTAACATTAGATAGCTTACAGAGCAAGTTACTAACATTAGATAGCTTGGAGAGCAAGTTACCTTGTGATTCCATAGAACCTTATCATGTACTGGCTACACTTGATCCAAAAGTTAGTTAGAGAGTTTGTTAGGTTCATGAACTGCTATATATAGTTTTGCTGTAACAGTTCACAATTCAATTGAATGAAATCAAAATTTTCTCTCTTTCTTCTTCATCAAGTTTTTAACTTTCTCTCTGTTTTCACCATGGATATGGTGAAGTTCAAGACTGAACTCTGAAGCAACAAATTGACTAGCTCTTCACATAATAAATCATCTAAAAATTATTATTATGAATTTACTTGAGTATTAAGTCATAAAAGTAATATAATTGAAATCATATAAATAAAAGTAATTTAATTTTCAAGTAAACTAAACTTAAAACAAAAAATTAAATTAAGTTCCCTAAAAAAAAATTAAATTATGAATTACATGGACACAAATAGTTATATATATTTTTCTTTTAAGAAGGACACAAATAGTTATTCAACTTCACAAGTAGCCAATAATTTTTTGATGATATGTTATTTATATTCTGATTGAACTCTGAAGTACTAAAATTCTATTTTATTGGATAGATAGACGAGACGACAAAGCCATCATAAACTCACATACATAAAATGAAGGTACCAGGGTTCGAACTCCGATTATGACGTTCGGCCTAACAATTTCGGCATTTTTACGAGTTGAGCTAGATTTATGAGACAAAATAAATCATAGAGAAGGAAGTGTAATTTAAATAGAGGAGGTGTAGTTAAAAATACCCCAAGAAAATAGATCCAACCCACCCCAAAATTCCAAAACCAAAACCAAGCTCAACCACATTCATTTCCTCACAAAACACACACACATAGATTGAAAATCGAGAAAGAAGAAGAAGAAGAAGAAGAACCAGAGAGAGAGAATAATCAAGGAAGGTGAAAATGACGGAAGCGATGATAAGGAAGAAGCCAGGGATGGCGAGCGTGAAGGACATGCCGGTTCTTCAAGACGGTCCACCACCTGGCGGGTTCGCTCCGGTTCGGTTCGCTCGAAGAATCCCGAACACTGGTCCAAGTGCCATTGCGATTTTTCTCACTACCTTTGGTGCTTTTTCTTGGGGAATGTACCAGGTTGGACAGGGTAACAAGATCCGAAGGTGCTCGAACTTTTTTCTTCATTTTCGATTTTGGATTTTATTATGAGTATATAATTGATTTATTAGGGTTTGAATTGCATTATTGATTGGATGTGGAGTTTAATTGAAGGATTGTGTGATTGATTAGTGGGAAGAATGTAGGATTTAAAATAATGATGTAGATGAATTTTGATCTATGAAACATGGACCGACACGCTACTGACACATCGCCACCATTAAATTTTTGAGAAAATGACATAATTCAGTGTAATCACATGTGTCAGTATCAACACTGACACATGTCATGCCTTTGTGTCAGGCTATTACACGGAGAGAAATGATTTGGAAATAAAAACACTTTTTGTTTTTTTTGAATTTTAGTTCATTTGTTAGGCTAGAGTATTTTAGTTTTGTTTGAGCAATTTTACTCAATTGCATTGCGTCTGTGTTTGGGAAACCCTAACTTACCTACCCAATTAGTTAGTTGATTAGTGGAGATCAGCTTGTTAGAGAGGGAGGGTGTTATTGAAAGATTCCATGTTCTTCAGCGGATTTAGGAAAAGACTTTTCTTGGGATTGATAGGTAATAGTGAGGATTTAGCGAATGTTTGAGTCACTGGGCAATGATGGCGCAAACGGAGACTCTCGAAGTTGTGTGTATGTAATTGGAGAGTTGCGTGGCTTTGCATCTGACATCCATTGGGCTTTCCTCTTCGGGAGCTTGCGTCATGGCGTTTTTGTGCGTGCAATGAACCCGTCCGGTATCATGTTAGTTTCGTAGGATGATATTGAACTGATTACTTGTTTGTTACATTACATGTAAATTGTAATATGAAACTGCCTCATTTATTTCTTATGGCTAAGCTATGCAATGCCTTATGCATAAGACACCAGTATTGTCGGTGGAAGATGGATGTTTATGCAGCGATCGAAAAATCTTCCATATGATTATAGCTGCCTATGGTGGAAGCAATAACAAGTTTTAAAAAATGAAGTAAATAAAGGATTAAAAGAATTTAAAACCCAATAGAATAGAAAAGAATACTTAGAAAGTTAAGAAAAAATGAATAGAAAGGAGCAAGAAAAAGTATTACAAACTTTAAAGAAACAAAAGGTGGTGATTGCCGTTGGTAGTGACTGCTGCAGGGTAGTAGTCACCTCAGGGTGAGGCTTGTCGTGCGATTATGGCTGCCGGAGTTGATGTTTGTCAGAAAACATGAAGATGATAAGATCAACAAGAGAAGAAATTGAGAGGTAAAACAAAAACAGTAAAACACTGGTAACGTGAGAGTATCCATTTTGTTTCTCTTTTTAGGGTTTTTTTTAACTCATTTGGACTGGTTTGATTCGGCTCACACAACTCAACCAACGCTTTCTTTATCATTATAGGGTTTTTCCGCCATGGTTGATTTTCATTTCAACAACACTGTACGACACATAAGTTGTTGGATCATTTTTGATTGATTGATGACAAGGAAACTGCATTCTTGTGACAGTTTGATGTTCATGGGACTTTGTTATAGGAAATTAATGCTGGCATCTTCAAGGGTGTTTCCTCACCTCTGAATTGTTACCAGATAGAATTGTTTTCATGTTCTCGCTTTAGTGTTTATGGGATGGTCTATTAAAGGGTGTCAGTGATTACGATATGCCAAGAGACTTGACAGCTCACCTAAACTGACAAGTCTTTTGGAGTTTTTCTTTTAGACTTGTCTTTGTTACGGAGTTGTAATTTCTTAAATAGTGGCTATAGCACTAATTATATAGCGGAATTTGAACGAACCGCTGTTATTACACGATTGACTATCCAGTACCAAATATTGTGAAACAACGGCTATAGCGACACTATAGCACTGTTGCGTAGCGGAATTTGAACAAATCTCTATTTTCTGCTATCCGAAATTGACAACTCACATTTCATATAGGCCAACCTTTTGTGCTCATAGCTTTCTCTAATAAAATATTAAAATTTCTTTTTTCATGACAAGTAAAGTTAATCTTTTGATGTCTTATTTTCTTTAGTCAGGGAAACGGGAAGGGAGGGTTGTCGATATGACTTGAGCCATGAATATGATTTCCTGTGTATGCCTTCAATAATGTGTTTATGCCTACAAAAGTAAATTAAGGCCCTGTTCGGATTTAGGCATGGCAATGGGGCGGGGTGGGGACGGGTTTTGCCTTCCCCATCCCCATCCCCATCCCCTACTCCCATATACTTACCCGTTACCTTACCCATACCCAATGGGGATGAGAAATTAAATCCCATCTCCGTCCCCAATGGGTTCGTGTATTCCCACCCCATCCCCGTCCCCGCAGCGAATCAATTTTTTTTAATAAAAAAAGATTTTTTTTAAGCTTCAATGGTAATGTACTAATGTTGTAATGCATTATCCAACAATTTGCGCTCATTTTAACATTTTCTTACTGAATAATTCGGTTTCTCCTTTAACTATCCGTGAAAGTTCTTATATCATGAGACTCATGACAATTATCAAACCAAATAACATGGCATATCATTATCAACCCCCTCAACAAAAACAAAAATATGACATTTCTACATTCGGGTAGGGTTTGGGTATGGGTTCCCGTACCCGTATTTTGAAATCGGGGAAAACCCAAACCCACGCCCAAACCCAGTCAAATCGGGGGAAAACCCGTCAAATCGGGGTTGGTTTGGGCGGGTACCCATGGGCATGGGTTTTGTTGCCATGCCTATTCGGATTAGCTTTTTTTAGAGCTTATGCAAAACAGCTTATGCAAATAAATATGACTTAATGTATTATTTATTAGTTTGTTAATGTAGTTTATGAAAAAACTATTTATAAAGGTACAATTTTTGTTGGTGAAAACTTATGAATTAAGATAAAAACTTATTTATTTGCATAAGCTCTTTTTCATAAGCTCAAAATAAGCTCAATTCAAACGAGACCTAAGTATTCTAGTTTTGTAAATGAATTGCATTTTGCATTGAAGAGTCGTGGAATTTGTTAGAATACATCTTTAGGTTATTTTATGTTATAGTTCGGATAACATATCTTTAGAATATATCTTTGTAAATGACCTAGGTTATTTTGCATTGAAGAGTCGTGGAATTGCATTTTGCATTGAAGAGTCATCTAATTGAGGAAGTAATCTTAGGATCCATGACTTTGTTATCTCTTGATTTTTTTTATCTTTATTGGGGTTTTTAGTCCTATTGTTGGTGGCTTGATGCACTTGAGCTTGTACTGGTTTTATCAATACTTCATCTAATTATTGATGATTTAACATACACAGGAGTATTAGGTTATTGTGTTTTGTATTATTTACTTCATAGTATTTTATTGGAATATACTCTTCTCCCTTTTCCTTGTTCATTTGGATCATTCTATACCCATAGTTCTTTAACAAAATTCTTTAATTTAAAAACATGTATTTTAGATCTTAAATTTGAAGTGTTGTCAACAACTTTAGGAATAGAAACACTCATCTCATAAAAACCTGGTTAGATATCTCTTGCAAAAAGGATTTATTTAATCTATGAAGTTAATAGAAAATAGTGAAGGTCAAGGAGCTGTTTGTAATTAGAGAAAATAAGTTGATAGTGGAAAATTTGTTCGGACAAAAATGGCTTCTTGATTAAACTTTCTGACTAGTTTACTTCCCCCTACAAACATGTTCAGGTGAAAAAAAATTATGCCGGAAAAATAAGAAATTGTTTTCTTTATGTTCCTATGATGGGTTCTATGAGTTGACCTGGAAAATAGGTTGTGCTCTTACTAATTATATTTATTCTGTAAGAAACTAGGTTGAACTAAATTTAGATGCACAATAATTAGAAAGAAAGCAGTCTGTAGTTTCTTGCCATTTAATTTGATATTTGATATGGAAAATTGTTCATCTCTTATGTGCTTGTGATGAAAAAGATGCAGAAGCAATGTTAATTCATGCATATTCTTTGTTAATAACTTCCCACTGAAATTCTCAGATTTTAGTGATTGCCCTTCTTGCCCTGTGACTGATTTTTAGGATTGGCGGGAGACCCGTTTTATTTCTTTCCAGTTTTCACATGTCACACAAAAACTATATCTGATGTATCAAAATGTTTCATTTTTGTATAGGGCACTGAAGGAAGAGAAATATGCTGCCCGGCGAGCAATACTGCCTGTGCTACAGGCTGAAGAGGATGAGAGGTATATGAGATTCTTTCACACAACTTGTAAACCTCATGGTAGTAAGTGTTAATATCTGACATCTCCATTTTCTGTCTGTTCCTTCCTGAAGATTTGTTCAAGAGTGGCATAAATATCTTGAGTACGAGGCAGACGTCATGAAGGATGTGCCTGGGTGGAAGGTTGGTGAAAGTGTCTACAATTCTGCGAGATGGATGCCCCCAGCAAGCGGTGAGCTGCGTCCTGATGTCTGGTGATGTTATTTTAGCCATCACTATCAACAATTGGTCTGGTCTGCTCCCTGCATTATGTTACATTGTGATACTTTCATCCAGTTTCTCTGAAATAAAGTTGTATCTGGAACATTTGTAATTGCGTTCCCGAATTCAAAAACAAGAATGCTTTTTAAATTTAGTATTTCATGTTGGCTATCACTCATCTAATGTATATCAAGATGAATGCACATCCATGGCATAAGACATTTTTCTCTAGATGAATGTAGCAGTTGTTTTTACTCCCTGTTGATCTTAAGTGATTTGGAAAATAATTCCAACAATTGGTTTGTATTAACCAATTTTACAAGTCATTCTGTGTAAAGTGAACTTGAAATGTTAGAAGATAATTGGTTCATTCGTTGCTTGTAGTTTGATATGATTGTAATTTTTTAATGAAGTAATGTTTACTTTGACACGCTTGTACCTTACTCTCTCATCAATTTAAATCCAAGTATGGTGGAGCCTAACTTTGGACAACCCTTTCTTGTAACGGAAAAAAAATTCAATTTTAGTTCCTTCAATCATATTCCTAGTTGTTTCTTTGCCATCTCTTTACCTTTCGGGTTTTTGTGGCACTTTTTAAAGATTTTTCTACTTCTCATTTTAGGACGAGAGCTCCTTTTCACCTTATTTATTTAATGAAAATTACACCTATATGGATTTACCAATCCAACTGGAAAAACTTGAAAAACTTTTTCTTCTTGTGTTGATGGATAAATTCATCCATAACGGTGTTTTTTCCTGTTTGGATGGATAAATCAGACGATAGTAGCTCGTCTTTAAAACTTTTTTAAAGAATCATGGGTGAAAAAAGAAGCTCATTTTTCGGAATTTGCTTGCAAACCCTAGAAATATAGGGCAGTTCAATGTGTAAAAATATTTTTAAAATTTTTAAAACATTTTTCTTTTTGAGAGAATTTTTGTGTGGTTACTATTTAATAGTTTAACTTTATTAATATTAGCTTTATAAACAAATTATTATGTGTCTAAAACAAAGATTAACTTTTACGAATTTAATATATTTTATTTTATGATTTAATGCAATGTAAGTATCCATGTCTTTTACACTAAAACACACCAGTGTAAAAAGACATGTTCCTTGTCGGTGTCCGTTTGTTTGCTTTTTACGAATGAAAAGTATATGCAATCTTCATCATCACAAATTTAAAATTTACCTTTTGAACGAAATTTTATTATATATATTTTTAATTAAAAATTAATTCAATACTAGTTTAATTTGATTTATTTTGTTTCATTTGAATAATATTTTATATAATTTAAAATTTAAATTTGGTCAAATATGATTTGATTCAAATTATTACATTAAGATTACATTTAATTATTTTATTCAATTAAAGTAGATAAAATTATAATTATAAACGAAAAAATTATAAGTAAAGGATAAATTAATAGAGATACGCTATATGGAAACCTTTGTTTTTTTGACTAAAGCTATATGGAAACCATATCCCTAATGGAACTTCTTATCTTATTTTACTAACTTCTTTAGGTAGCTCATTAAGTGCATAGACTTGTTTTTTGACCAAATTAATTGCATAGATTATGAATTACTACTAAATAAATGTTTTTTAGGAATAATTTTTTAATAAAGGAATAAATTATTTTGATTATTCAATAGTGATTTTGAGAGTAAAACAAATACAAACCTTACAAAATGACCTCTAAAAAAACTTACAAAATATATTCTGACTTTAAGACAGGAAAATCAGAATGACAATACTGTAATTTCTGGTGTTTTATGAATGATAATACTCCAATTTTATGTGTGTTTTTTTTACCAATTGTTTTTGGTGTGTTTTATTAAAAATTGATGTATTTGATTTAAAATTTAGATTAAATAGTTATATATGTAAATTCAAATGTTTGGAGCCATTGATGGTGGTTACTTACACATGTCCTCTTTAGTCATTTTGATTTCATCTCCCCACCAAAATTAGTACACCAACACTGAACACATCATCACCACCACCAAACCAAAAACGTTTAAAACCAGAAACAGAGAGAGAGAGCAAAATTATTAATTCATTTATTAAATTTAAAAAAAAACGAAATTAAAATAAAAATAAATTTAAAAAAACCCCAAAACCAGAACCAAGAAGAGAGAGAAATCTGCATCTCTCTCTCTCTCTCTCTCTCTCTCTCTCTCGATCAGATCGGGCACTTCTGTCTGAATTCCAACAATTCCTTTTAACGTTTCAATTTTCAATTTTTTATTTCAAATTTATCAAATTGATTCTGCGATCTGGGAAATTCTCTTCAAATTTCTTCAATTCGGATTCGTGGTAACGTGAATGGTGATTTATGCATTGAGATTTTGAATTCGTAGATTTCCAAAATCTCTTCTAGATCCTCCGCTTTTCTCAAATGGCATCGGCTCAGGTGCGGAAGCAAGAGCATCTCGAAGCTGGAAAACGTCGGGTATGCATTTCATTTTTCAAATTTCTCCAATTTTCGTTATTAGCTTCTTCAAGGTTTAGAATTAGGGTATTAATTCATTTTTGAATTGATTATGTTATGCATTTTTGTGTAATTTTGGGTTTGGTTATCATTTTATGAATTGTGTATGTTACAGTAATGTGGGTGATTTGCTTTATAATAAAGTTTGTTTTTTTATGTTAATTTTTATGTGTTATTGTTTAGCTGATTATGTTTTGGTATGAGGAGGGTTAATTGAGGGAGGTAGGAAGTGATGAAAAGAAGAGGAATTTTGAATGCACAATCTACAATTATTACAATTATGGGTAGTGTTATTAATTGCGGATTGAGGAGAATAACAGTTGTTCAAATTCCGCTTTGCAACAGTGCTATAGCGGCTATTTCACAATATTTTGTACTAAATAGGGTATTGCGGAACGATAGCATTTTGTTTGAATTCTGCTATGCAATAGCTGTTATTTTTTGTATGAACCGGTATCCTCTGCGTGCAACTGCAGAGACTAATCCTCCGAGTTGGGTGGGACCACAATGGGTGGCAAAACTCTCCCTCAAGAGATTTAACTGCATCTGAAGGTGGAGGATACAAACTAGCCCTAGAGGAACAGTCTAGACTAAACCTGGAGAGTAACAATTTGGATCAATAGAACTTAGAGGCTTTGGAGGGACCTTACTAGCTTCGGACATAAGTATTGTTACACTTAGTAAAACCAAAAATACGAAAAATGTTGTACATTTTGTTGTGTCCATTTTTAGTTCTCAGTTCTCACATTAATTTCTTGTGAATGTCCAATGTTAAAATATTGAAGGGTTGGTTAGCAAATCAAGTACAAAGTTCAAATTTATGGGAGAGTTATTTTTGCATTCAACTAACTACATGCCATGGTTCTTGTGTGGCAACAAAGAAAATATGTACTTCTTCCTGTTTTCACAAAAATAAATCTTGTACGATTGTCTCATTTTTAATCTTTCAAGTTTGAGCATCTGGAATGAAGAAAGTAGTCTATTCTGTTGTTGGAAGGAACTAGGCCTAGGCCATATTGTTGCTAGTTGCACGAGGATCCGTTTTTTTTTTTTTAGGTTTTTGAATTTGTGTTACTTTCTTAGGTTATGTTTGGTTTTAGGGTAAAGAAACCAGTGTTGTCAATTGTGGTTAGCAGAAAATAGTGGATTGTTAAAACTCCGCTATGCAATAGTTCTATAGCACCACTTTAGCCACTATTTGACAACATTTTGTATTAAATAGCAACAATAGCGGTTTGTCAAAATTCCGCTAGGCTATAGCGGTAGTAGAGTCACTATAGCTGCTATTAACAACATTGAAGGAAACTAGTTCCCTGTTCAGTTTTGAAAAAAAAAATTTGATTTTCTGAACGGTTTATGATTTTTAGTATTATTAAATTTTATGTTTTATATATAAATGATTTTCACGCGTGAGTGTTTTAAAATTTTCCGTTTTTTCCCATCTTAAATAATTATTTGGGTCTTGCAGCTGGAGGAGTTTCGTAAAAAGAAAGCTGAAGAGCGGGCCAAGAAGACTGCATCCTCTGGCACTGTTCAGAATTCTAAAGCCAGCCAAAATCAGAAACAGCCTGTGCAAGTTGAAAATGTTCGAGTTAATGAGTCAGATGGAGTTACCACATCTGATGGCATTGGAGGAGCTGTTACTGACACTGGGACAAGTAGCGAGAAGAATGTGAATTTGTTTAACCAAAATAGTAATCAAGGTTCTTTAGCTGGTGCAAGTAGTCTTGTGAGAAATGATCTTAATACATCTACCACTAGTCCGGTGGAGGAACATTCAGATATTGATGAAGCTAAAAGATACAATGCTTCTACTTTTATTACATCTGCAGATGTTAGTCAAAATAGTGACGCAAATAAAACAAATGATATATATGGAATTCACACCGGTGGTGTTGGTGGATTTCCGTATGGAACAACAAACCACCAAAGTACTTTTCTACGCTCTCTAGGAAGTCAAGAGTTTGATAACAGAACTAGTCAGTCCAGCCTTCATGGAATGAATGGAAGCCAGTCAAACAAGAGTAACAATTCTGTGAAGGATTATGCAGTTACTGATGGCTCTTCTCCTTACTTTCCGTCAAAAATCATACGTGAGAACTCTGTTGATTCGCTACAGAAAACTAAGCCGACAAATTCTAGCACTTTGGATAGTGGCTCTTCACATGGTTCGGTTTCTGGAGGTAACAATTTAACCTTTATTTTTCTGCTTCTACAGTTTCACATTTCCATTCAACCTGACAATGACTTAGTGGTCTCTGCTGATGAAATTTGCACAATATATGATGTACTACAGGCTTCAGTGATTCTATCAGTTCTATGTTTAGAGAGACTATTAGATCTGATAGTGATTTGCCTAGTCTTCATGGTACAACTATACCTAAACATGATTCCATTGGTTATGAAGTGAGGAATTCCTCTAACCATTCACCAATAAATTCAACATCAACGGAATCAAGTTCTAGAAAGTCACGTCCATCTTTTCTTGATTCTCTAAATGTTGCTAGACCTTCTATGGGGTCTCCATTTTATCAACCTGAGCAAGATGCCTCTAAGTTTAGTCGTTTAGAATCAAGCAGCAATGACACATCAGGGTCTACTTATTTCCATAAGCCACCTGAAGACACTAAAACTGTGGGACTTTTCTCAAATCATACAACTGCTCCAGTTTTTAGTAATAATCAGGACACACCGATGATAAGTGCTAAGGAAAATGGCATGGAGAAGAAGCATGGCTTTTACTCATCTTCACAAAATGAAGACTTTTCAACTTTAGAACAGGTGGTTTCCACTAGTTATGGTCAAGGCATTTTTCTTTCTTTCTTTATGCTGATTGTATGATGTTGCGGTGCTTCACTTTTCCTATTTGTTTTTAATGAATGTGCTCAATTCATTATATACATTGATATTTGTAGACATTCAAGCATTTGGTTGTTAGGAGATATCTGTAATTTATTACTATACACTAAATATATGAGCTAAAACACACCTAACTTTTCATTGGTTGCAAAAGGAATGTCAATAAATTAAAAATAAGATACAAGCCAACATGATTTATGCAGTATGATATCCTTATCTATTTTAAACCAATAGAATGTGGATATAAACTGTATATCATATTCGTTTGCCAGTTTGAAGAACAGAATATTGGTATACGTAACCTCATTATTTAGCTGGGAAAATATTGAATTTGTTTTCCATACGTCAACTATTCAGGGGAATCTCTATGGTTTGTGGTAGTCATATTATTTAGTGCAATATTAAGGGGGAGCCTTGGCGCAACTGTAAAGTTGTTGTCATGTGACTGGAAAGTCACGGGTTCAAGTCCTAGAAACAACCTCTTGTGTTAAAAACAGGGTAAGGCTGCGTACGATACACCAAAATGGTGGGACCCCTTCCCGGACCCTGCGTATGCGGGAGCTTTAGTGCAATACTTTACACAATATTAACAACCTCTAACTATTATAAACAACAATAGAGACCAGTTATTGTTTTTCTTTTCAATTCTCTCCTCTCTTTTCTAGAAAATATTTGGAGTCATACTTTATACTTTTCCTATGTTGTTTTCCCAACCAACAGTTCTTTCATTTAACTTCTACCACCAACCTGCTAAAGTTTATAATTCTTACGTGTTAAAAAGGAAAAACGGAATCTTTTTGGTCGTTGTTTCACAATTTTCAATGGGGGGAAGTTATTGATGTATTTGCATGTTGTAAGCATCTTAGCATATAACGCCACTATTAAATATGAACACACACAAATATATATATATATATATATATATATATATATATATATATATATATATATATATATATATGTGTGTGTGTGTGTGTGTGTGTGTGTGTGTGTGTGTGTATTACGTTGGTTTATATATTTATCTTTGTTTTTCCATTTTTTATTATGCAGCATATTGAAGATCTAACACAAGAAAAATTTTCTTTGCAACGCGCTCTTGAGGCTTCTCGAGTTTTAGCTGAGTCACTAGCTACTGAAAATTCATCTTTGACTGAAAATTATAATAATCAGGTTGGTTTACAAATAATAGTATGCTATTTTGTAGCATATTCAACTTTGAGACTGTTCCAGTTTTTAATTCTTATCATATTATCTTTCTTTTGCTTATTTTCAACCACTTGCCATTGGTATTGAGTATTGACGATTTTTCTTTGTTATCATTATAGAATATATACTCCCTCCAGTCCAATATATAAGAGAAAGTTACTAATTTGTGCTAGTACTTTGTTCTTTGTTACTTTTGGTGTTATTCGTACTCTAATTTGGATTTAAATTGCTGCTTTGTGTTTGATTTGGAGTAGCATAGTTGTCTGTAAGGATACAAGCTTGGTTATATAATGATTTGTTTTTTTTGTTTTCACAGAGAAGTGTTGTCAATCAATTGAAATCAGAAATGGAGAACTTACAGCAAGAGATCAAAGCACAACTGGTTTGTATTAAAGCCTCCTATCTATTTGCGTAATCATTTTGGTTTCTGCGCAGTATGGTGTTTTTCCTGATATATCTAAGATTTTCACCGTCCTCTTTTTCGATTTCAAATTTTTAGTGCTTTAAGTAGAACTTATACTTCCTACAGCATTGACTGTTGACAATGTTTTTGTTGGAAAAAGGTTGATTTCTGTGCATATCTCCGCAGTTGCTTTCCACTTTGTTATTCTTCCCTCTGCCTCTGTCTTCAGTAGGTATCTGACTTTTCACATCAACAGGTTGAGCTGGAGGCTATCAAGAGTGAATATACAAATGTGCAACTTGAGTGTAATGCAGCTGATGAGCGTGCCAAGTTATTGGCATCCGAAGTCATTGGCTTAGAGGAGAAGGTAGGGATTTTTCTTGGTATGTTTTGCATTTGTATTTACTTTTGAAGACCGTATACATTTTTTGTCATCTTCTATTAGAAATCAAGTTGTAATCTGTACTCGTTTTATCTCATGTAAATAATAACTGCTCTACAATTATTACGTCTACAATGATTAAGATTTTCATTCATAGGTATTGAATTAACTAAGTCAACAGAAAACTCATCATAGCAAACTCTAATTTAAAGTTAAAGGTTGCAATAGATATAAAGTTTAGTTTTGCTTTTGGCTCTGTGCATATCACCCTTCTTTAAAGAAAAATTTAGTAGGTTAACATAAATTAATTATTTAGTAGAATTATTATTATTTTTTTTTAAGATTTCGGTAGAAATTATATATTACATATTAATAAATAACATTCAAAATATTAAAATTCTCCTAAAAATTATTAATTTGTTTTGAACTATATGTTTAAATGATCAATAATTATTAATAAATGATAACTCATAGAATTTGTGGTTGAGCCTAACACAACCCCACATAACCGACTTGTGAGATAAGGATTGCCCCTACTTATAAACATATTGTCAGACCATCTCTTATCTGATGTGGGACTCTTTAACATTAACCTCTATATCCGAAACCCAGGTAGTATATATGAATTAGACAAACCTCTAATACAAAGATAAATACTCTCTCTGGTCACTATTAAAAATAAAATACCACTTTTTAGATTCATTGAATAACTGATGTATTGAAGTATTGAACTATATATAGACCAAATACATCAATTATTCAATGAATTCAAAAAGTTATTTTTGCTTATAATAGTTACCGGAGGGAGTATATATCATTTGCAGGATGTGCTTTCAAAAAAGGTTGATTTTGTAATGTGAGTACATTTATATGCAATGAGCTCCAACTTGGATGAATCACATCTCCATCCGACCAATGCAATGTCCATGCTTCAGCCCAAAAACTTAAGAGACAAAAATGTTAATATTCTAATTCTAATGTGAAATTATATCTGCATTGCCTGGTTTACTAAAATCATCACCACTTCCATCCGTGATATAGAGTGATTATGTAATCTCTATCGAACCAAACACAGACACAAGTGTCACTCTTTTAATGAGCACGTGTAGGTTAACTATTGCTAATTAATAGATTTAGGAGTTAATAGATATATCAGATTCCAACTTTTGATTTATTGTTTTGTTCAATTAACTTCGTAGGCACTCAGACTAAGATCAAATGAGTTAAAGCTTGAGAAGCAGCTGGAAATTGAACAAGCAGAAATTTCTTCGTACAGGTAGTTTTGAACTTTTAAATATGCCGCAAATACTAGACAGAAAAATGAATTTAGTGGATATTCACCCATATGGTTTCTGCCAGAAAATGGTGGCACTTATTTGAAGGGATCTATTTTCGAATCTCTGTTATATCTAGACTTTTGTCTAATGTTGCTGGTCAAGTTATAGCTAAAAATTATTGTTTTATTAGTGTGAATGTGTTAAGAGAGTGATGGACGGACATTTTCGTATGGTCATTGAGATTTTAATTATGTAGTAAATTGTCTTTTCTCAAACAATGTATGAAAAATTGAACCGAGTACAAATCAGAGTTAGGGAAGACATCCATATTAAGTAGAATGAAATAAATTCAAAAAGAATAACTCCTTAGTATTTATTTCATTCTTTTGCTTGTCATTGAAGGATTTATTTTCCTTTACTTGAAGTACTCACCAGCTTTCTTTTACTAAGGTTTCTTCTTGTATTGAAAATATATAATTAAACTATTTTAAAGAACGAGTTTTATGTTTAGGAATGCTCACCTACAGTAATGCTTGGTAATTTGCATAGAAATACTCAATTACATTCATCTTGAAGTAATTTTTATTTTTAGCAGAAAAATTATTGGAAACCAAATTGGGTTTGGTCACAATTACTTTTTGTATCGATGTCCTTCAACACAATCTGGTTAAAAATGTTGTATTCTTTAAATATATTACATCTCATTCTGATTAAATTTGATTTGATGTCATCTCTTCATTTCCTTCCATCTGGTACTTCTCATAACTGAGTTTATCTATAAAGATACCACAGCATTTTAAGATGACAGCTGATTATAAATATTACAGAAAGAAAATGTCCAGCCTTGAAAAAGACCGCCGTGATTTGCAGTCAACCATTGATGCTCTTCAAGAAGGTAATCAGAATTCAACTTTAATTTATCACAGCAGTTTTGATTTTCATAGATTTTATTGTTTCATCTGATTTTTGAGTTGTCGTTGAAATTTTCTCTTGGCATTCCAATGTGGACTGATGATGGTAGGGCTAGGGTTTTTTTCTTATACGAAGCTTTTGAAAGAAGCAAAACATCAGGATTAAGGAGGGTTGTTAACTAGCAATGGAAATAGAAGATAGAAAAATAGCATCTTCGGATTGTCCAATCTTTCTTCTATCTTGTTTCATGACATGTCATATTAATTCCTAATTTAGGATGCTTTAGTTTGTTAGCGTGCTTACATAAGTAAATAATCAAAATATTTAGCGGTGCTTTTATGATGGAGGTGTTCTGCCCATATTGGTTTAGGTTAGTTTTGGACAAATGGTTACATGTTTTGTGACACATTCTTGTAGGTCATTAACTGTTTATTTTATTAAAATACTTGTTTGAGATCTGTATTAATTTTTTTCTAGCGATGTCTGATATCTGTGTCTGGAACTTTAGTTATAGCTAGTGATATCTGATAACTATATGTCTCTAATAATTGTTTCTTTAAAACAAGATTGAATTCTTTTTGTATGAAATGTATACCTTTTTATCTGATATGATACATTCAGGATCTAAACCATTGATGCTTCTGATATATGTAGACAACACTTATTGACGACAACTCATTTAATGTTTAGGACATATACACATTTCACTATTTTATTGATATTTAGAGAGCTGAATGTATTTCCTTCTTGCTCTTTTTTATTGGTGGTATCTTGTAATTTTGATTTGGCCTCTTTTGATATAATTACACTTTTTTATGACGATACATATATTAGGGTGTGAGAATATACCAGTTCTCCAGTTCCAACTTTTTTATAGCTCGCTAGCTTAATTGTAAAAGCTTGCTGTGCAAGCTCAGTTAATTAGGCCATGCTTTGCAATTGTGAACGTGTCATATTTCCCACACTCACGTAACTGTAACTGACTCATAGTTAGTATCAGCGGTGTAGGGTAAACCTCACAATAGTGTAGGTTAAGCAAGCTATATAAATCTGTTGGAACCTGATCTTCAGATTAAGATCAGAATATTCATTCAATACAAAACATTTCCCCTCTCAATCTCTTTCACTCTAATATAGGGTCATACTAATAATGCTAGCCAGCCATTTATTGGCCACTAAACTTTGACTATATCTAAATTGTGTTATAAAATAAAAACTTTTCTTACAAAATTTTAGTCAAATTTTATTAAAACGGTTACATGTTCTGCGTCACATTTCTTTCACAATAGTTTTGTTTTCGACAAATGGTTACATGTTCTGGGACACATTCTTGTAGGTCATACCGTTTATTTTATTAAAATACTTGTTTGAGATCTGTATTAATATTTTGCTAGTGATGTCTGATATGTCTGGAACTTTAGTTATAGCCAGTGATGTCTGATATGATATATTCAGGACCTACACCATTGGTGCTTCTGATATATGTGGAGAACACTCATTGACGACAACTCATTTAATGTTTAGGACTTATACACATTTCACTATTTTCTGGATATTTAGAGAGCTGAATGTATTTCCTTCTTGCTCTTTTTTGATTGGTGGTATCTTGTAATTTTGATTTGTTCTCTTTTGATATAACTACGCTTTTTTATGACGATACAAATATTAGGGTGTGAGAATATACCAGTTCTCTAGTTACAACTTTTTTATAGCTCGGTAGCTTAATTGTAAAAAATTGCTGTGCAAGCTCTCAGTTAGTTAGGCTGTGCTTTGCAATTATGGACGTGTCATATATCCCACACCCACGTAACCGTAGCTGACTCATAGTTAGTATCAGCAGTGTAGCGTAAACCTCACAATAGTGTAGGTTAAGCAAGTTATATGAATCTGTTGTAACCTGATCTTCAGATTAAGAACAGAATTTTTTTTCAATACTAATAATGCTAGCCAGCCATTTTTCGGCCACTAAACTTTGACTATCTAAATTGTGTTATAAAATAAAAACTTCTCTTACAAAATTCTAGATAAATTTTATGTGAATTAAGTCATATATGAACTTTGAAGCCATGTTCATTATTTGTCATTGCACTGATGCAGAAAAGAAGATGTTGCTGTCTAAGGTGAGAAAGGCTTCGGGATTCGGAAAACCTGAGAATAAAACAAGTAAAAGAGATGGCTCTACATCTACCGAGGATTTAGGTTTGTTTCCACAATATGGTTATTATTTTGTCTGTTAGGTGTTCTTTCACGGGTCATTGACTTATATTTTCCTTGCATGCTAAAGTCACTCAAGCATGATTCTGGGGTTCATTTATTGTTAAAAGTGAATAAGAGAGGAAATTTTTCTATTGTGTTATGATGTGTATCTATTAACAAGCTGCTTGAATGAAGAGTTTTATTGTTATCAGGTTCTGCAGACCAAGCATTTGAATTTATACTGCAGTGTACCTAGTTTAGGTTCATTTTGTTTTATTATAGACTATATTATCTTAGATAACTTTTTGCCAAACCCAGAATGTCTTGTACATAGGTAAATAACCATATCTGATATCAGATTTTTCCAGCATTTCTAAAATTTTCTCGTACCGAGACATTTACAGCAAATATAAACTTGCTGGTACTTGTGTTCACATCATTTAAAAAAGAATTTCGGAAGATTATATGTTGTTTTCTTAATCGAACGATCTTGATATAGCTCAAGTCATATCTGGTAAATATTACCTGATTAAAGTACTCCCAATCATTTGGATATTTTTAGCGGTTTAGTTTTCTAGTAATGTTTATACTTTATACATCTACGAAATGCAGTGAGTGAAGATCCTGCTTCAAACTCTTCCAACACAGAAATCAACGACAATGCTGCTGTTCGTGATGCTGAAACATCTAGTTTGTCCATAGTTCCTGAAACTACACAGTCATCTTTTGGAGTTTCTCCTGTGAATATTCCTCATGATCAGATGAGAGTGATTGAGAACATTAATGCACTTATTTCTGAGGTAGGAGTTGGTCTCTTGAAAACTCAAGCAGTAATATATAAACAGAGACGAAGCAGGATTGGTGAAAAAAGTAATTATCCAAACAGTAATGAGAAACGTGAGGTGTTGCTCCTTACTGTTTGGACAATTACTTTTTTTTTTTTCACCTCTCCTGTTTCATCTCATCTAAGTAGAGTGAAATTGCAATCAATAGGCTTAAATATTCACCTGTATAGCATTTTACTGTAGCTGGCATTGGAGAAAGAAGAATTGATGAAATCCTTGGCATTTGAATCATCTGAGAGTTCAAGAATGAAGGTAATTCTATTAGAATTCTATTTTGTATGACTCAATGGACAGTTATTTTCTTTTTCTCTAGTATTTAACTTGCTAGTGGAGTTGTGGAAGAGAACACATTTTTTTTTTAAAGAAAGATTAGATTTGGGTTCTTAGTAACGAATCAGTTGTGAGTTTGATGAACAAATTGCAATCCTCCACGTTACCTCCTGCTTTTATCCCTGTCTTTCTGATCGGATCTAAGATTGGACGTGTTTCTTCCAAAACACTAGTTTTATCCCAGTCATAGTTTTACACTTCTACTTTTCTTAGCTGCTTTTTGGCACTAAATTGTGTTGTAGTTGCTCTCTGCCAGAGCTGGTTTTTCTTGGTCATTGTTAGATTCTAGTTTTGTCTTGGTTTCTGTTTGGCACCTTTTTTCCTCAGTTGCTGCTTTGCTCAGGTTTAATCTCAGCTGTGGACGGTTTGACACAATTTTTGTAGTTTTTGCTATGTACTAGTTCTGTCTCAATTGTGCTTTTGCTGAGGTTTTATCTCAGCTGTGTTTTAGGCTGGTTGTCTGCGTTGTTGTTTGACATGATTTTTCTTTCAGTTGTGGTTGGGTATTAGTTTCTTCTCAGTTACCCTTCGGCACTGGATTTATCTCAGTTAGTTTGAAACTGATTTTGTCTCAGTTGCTGTTTCATTATTTTATTTTTACCAATTGCGGTCTGGCCCCAGCTTTTGCCACAGCTGCAATTTTTGGTCTCAACTTGTCTTAGATGTCATCTGGCACTCCAGTCAAACATTGATACCAAATTATAGTATTTGGCTATTTTTACTTTTAATGGGTACTAGAAGATATTAAAATATCTCCATCTTTATATTATCTTGAAAGTATCTTAGATTATATCATACAGTTAGTTTTTTTATCTTTTAGGATCCTAGATTATCTCTTTAAGATTAGTTTCCATGTTTATTTGTTATATCATGATTTGTTTTCCTATTTAATTAGGATTTGAAGTATTTATTAGTATAAGAAAGGTTCAGTGTTTAGTCTTTTGAGCAAGTCATGTATATGAATTGTTTCAGTGCTTTTTATTATACTCTATGGACACCATATAATGATGTGTGGTTGAGTCTGCACTGTCGGAAAGTTGAGTATAAGTTTATGTAAGAATCCTGGTATTTTGATTATTCTAGTTCTGTATTAGCCTAACCACACAATTTCTGCTGTTTCGTTTCATTATTGAAGGAGATAAACAAGGAGTTGTCCCGGAAACTTGAGGTCCAGACACAAAGATTAGAGCTGTTGACTACTCAAAACATGGTTAACGGAAATATTGAAAATATTTCGACAAAACAACCAGAATCTCGTGCTACGTATGAGAACATTCCATATGCAGATGAGGGAGATGAGGTAACACAGTTGTACAATTTATGTTGGTCGAGTTAACTTGTTGGAAAGACAAGCATATCATTTATACATCCTCATCTATTGTCAGTAAATTCCAGTTTTATTATGTAACTGAAACATTACTGCTGGAAAGCAGTGCAAGTATATAAGAAAGAATGGAAAACATCGACTTCATTGTCAAGGATGGAAATAGTTGGTGTATGCTGGAAAAACATAAATAGTAGTGAATAGTTGTAATTATTAAGAATACTAGGGTCAGAAACTTGAATTAAAAAAAAGGAATTGACATCTCTTTTTGTTTTAGGTGGTGGAAAGAGTGTTGGGATGGATTATGAAGCTATTTCCTGGCGGGCCGTCAAAACGAAGAACTAGCAAGCTTCTCTGATCTTACTTTTATTTTGTAATTGTTGTCACGAAAATGTATAAAGCTATTGGGATGGATCATGAAGCTGTTTTCCAGTACGCCAACCAAGGCAAAGAACCAGCGCATTTCAACCCAGATCCATGAGTAACGGGTCAACAAAGTTTACAGAGTTGCTTTTTGTTCGTTGCCTCAGTACACTGGAGGGCGTGATCTGTGTATATTTGAGTGAATTATACAGCAAAATTCTTCAAAAGAAATGGGCTTCTTTTGAAAGCTGTTTATTGATTGGCAATTCCATATATGCAATTATTTTGGAAGATGGCAATAAATCTGTTCTGTGGTTTTATCTCAAGATTCAATCCAAGTTTTGTGCAATTGTAGTTGGATATGAAAGAGGCTACCAAGAAGCTTTGTGGGAACGGGGCAATTTTCTTTAATGAGATGTGCAACTTTTGGTGACTGTATATGCAAGGTGCAAGAGTAAAACATGATATGTAATTGATGTATTTCAGTCTTTCAGAGTTTTACATTACTTATGAACACTACGTTCCCAAGTATAATGAAACTAAAATATACCAGTTATTTGAAAGGAAATACTTTATTTCAGATCTGCAAGAAACCTTCTTTGCTCATGCTGCAAGAGGTTCAGTTAATTTCACAAACTTTATCGATACCTGAACTTTATATATGAAACAATTATTACAAGGAAAACAGGCGACTTTAAACCCAACAGGTTTCCCAATTCAATTCTGATCAAGAAAATTATCAAAACATTTTGGTCACTGTGCATTGTTTTCTACCAATGTAAAACCAGACAAATGATTGTCTAATAGTTTAAGCTAAATAATATTATCCAATGAGGGATCAATAAAACTAGTCATCAAGTAAAGGCAGAAATAGTTACACAAGAAACTCATAAAAACACACTTCATACAGATAATTTACAAATAAACTAGTTCTGAGTTAATACTTAATACAAGTACTTTTGCTGCTTGATTCATTTCTCCCTAACAACGTGCTGTTTGACTCATTTCTCCCCAACAACGTGCACCCTTAGCATTTCAATTGATTTGCCTTTACGCAACACAAGTTCACACAAGCATCTATCATTTTCTGTGATCTTGCTCTTTCTGCAGAAATCTTCCCACCCTCGCACAAATACTCGTCCATCTTTCCATTTACGTACTTCTCCTCTCTTTTCGATATGTTTTGTGCTCATTTGCGGCAATATATGATGATAGGCTTCTATTCCGTTACTTTGAACATCCTGTGATGACAGAAAGGATGAATACAACTTGAATATCAAGGGTGATATGCTTTGTCGAAAAAATGCAAGAAATTGATAACAGTTATACCTTGCAGTGGCAACATACAAGGGTGATATGCTTTGTAAAGTAAAGGCAGAAATCCTTGATGACATTCTTCGAAATATTCTGCAAAAGTTTGTTTAATGTGCACATATTAATATAGTGATACCATAAGTACTTGAAAGAAGGAACACAAAATAGTTGAAAAAGCTTGTTTATTGTGCACATATTAATATGGTGATTAGAAATAAGACTAATTCCATCCTCAGCCTAGGCCTAAGAAAATGGACTAATTACTCATCTAATAAACCTTCGTTGTTAGAAAAAAATGTATATACACAATAATGAAATGACAAAAGCACAAAATTAGAATAAAGCATAAAAAGAACTAAACCAATATGTTTGGTCTGTAGTGATAATGTTTTGCAAAGAAGTATGGATTTCCTGGCTGAATATACATTTCAGCATCAATTTCATCATCTTCAAGATTTGGAGCTGCAGAGCTACTTCCAATGCTCCCTAAACCAATATCAATCATTAGGTCAATGTTGACTCTTGCATACACAAATAAATATTGAAATGAAAAAACAAAATAGTATTTATTTTTTCTTCTTGTGTGAGTTTATAATGGCTTTGCCATTTCGTCTATCTACCAAAAAAAAAAAACATACATGTTTTGGAGGTTCTACAATGTTGATGTTCACAACTTTTGCTGATTCCCTTGTCAACTCGTTTATTCTTTTTTTCTTTCATAATTATATCCGCAACATCTTCGTCATCCTCCTCATCAACGTTATCGTTATCATCACCATCTTCTTCTTCCTCTACCATTGTGTAATCATCATCATCATCATCATCATCATCATAATCATCATCCCCATCTTCCTCTTCCTCATCCTCTATACTATTAGTATTTTCCTCCTCGTCCATTACCTTCATCTTTTGACACATTGATGATAGTTCAAGGATTTTGAACTTGAATACATTGTTTTCCATATGTGTGAAAACAAGGAAGCCATTGTCCTCTAAAGAATTTTCTTCTCTAAATAGTTTCCAACCATCATCAAAATAAAGTTTGTTGCCAATAGGACGCACTTTGACATGCCAATCACTTCTTTTATGATCTCTTAGGACAAAATCCTTCAATAGCTTTTGTTTCGAAAGCATCAGCTTCACAAAAACCTGTGGGATAAGCTGCATAGATTTTTAAAAAATGATGAAGATCAATGTTTCTTAAGATTTGAAATACCATACTTAAAAAAGAAGAAGTTGATATATCATGTAGTTAATAACTATTTACATCACATTTCATTATTTTTATTATTAAACTTAGTATTACTAATAACAATGATAATAATATTTGGAGGAAGCTTGATTAAGAATAAGAAAATACCATTCTATCAGAGTGCTTCTTTGTGAGGAAGACTTTGAAGAAGTTAGGGAACTCTTTGGCAATGTTAGTCATAATTTGGTTATCTGAAAAAAAATGCCAACACCATTATTGTTAATATTGAGAAAACAACAAGTGTCTAAATAATTCAAGGACTCTAATTAATTCAATTTCTTAAATTCTTTTGGCTATTTTGATAAAAGGACCATGCATATATTTACTTTACTTTAAAAAAATTCTTTTGATTTTTTTTTTTTTTTTTATCAATGTGAAGGAATTGTAAATAAAATTAAACAGAACTTTTCTCCACTAGGAACAAGCATTCGAACAAGGATAAATCTTTCCAAAACTAACCAACATAATTTCGAATTAATGTCTAATTTTCTTATAACTATTGCTAAACTTATACCTTGCCCCACAGTTATAATGCTACTCACTTGGCTAACAAATATTTTGTGGGGGTCAATACTAACAATATTTCCGATCATTTTTGTAATTTACTTATGACAGGTTCTGGTAAAGCTAAACGTTCGTTCTTGCACCTAATCCGGTTTTTGTGTTCTTGGGTTGTCTGGAACGAACGAAACAACCGACTGTTTATGAATGTTGTAACATTAGTCCCCCGTCTGTTAGACAAGGTGAAATTGTTGTCTTTAGGATGACTGAAAGCAAAAAATGTCATGTTTGTATTTAGCTCGTAGAGGTGGTGGTCACACCCTTTAGCTTGTTTGGGCATTGGCTAACTACTATTGTGCTCTTTTTGTAGCTTTGACATACTTTGCTGTACTCTAGTAGGTCCTAGACACACCTTGTGCTTGGGAGCTACTGCTTGGTTGGTTTATATATAATTCCATTTTAGCTTGTTAAAAAAATATTTTGTAAGTAATATAGAAAAAACTCATATATACTATATAATACCGTTAAGACAATAATAAGTAGCAAATCAACAAAATAAGGCAAAATACAAGATATGATAAAACTATAAAAATGATTGGATCACGTACATAGTTTCAACAACCTATTTCTCAAAAAAAACATTTTATTTGATGTATTCAAGTGAGAAAAGGAAGAACAAAAGGTTTGTTGCAAGGTTCTATGTTCCTTAATTAGTAAACAAGAAGAAATAAAGGAGGCTTGAGAGAACAGTGTTAAATAATTAAGAGGTTAAGTTTTCTGAATATATTTTGAAAAAACATTTACCTTTGGTGGAAAATGGAAGTAAAGTTGCAAAGAAATAGGAAAAAAACATACCATGTAAAGTAAGAGGTTCATTTACCTTTGGAATGAGACATAAAATGGGGTTTTGTGTTAAGGAAGATGCAGATGTTGCTAAGGGGTTAGAGAAATAGACCATGTATTGATAACCATTGACTGAAAATTCAAAAAAACAATATTAATTGCTTTTTTCCTTCAAGCAATAATAATAAGTGTTAGTGGCAGTCCATTTATATTTCTACTTTTGCTATATATTCTTTAGACTTTTAATATATTTGTCTGGTTTTGGAAACTCTTTCTGAGCTTGAAGTATATACATTATTGACATTGTAATAGGGATATGTGCTGCTATCATAGTTGTCCTTTTGATTATGTTTTGAAATGATGATTATTTCTTGATTAATTTAGTGTACATTGAAGTTAAAGGGGTTTCTCCTATTTAAGATTGATATTTATCAGGTAATTAAGGGATGAACTAAGGAAAGTGTGTCATTCATTGTTTGTGACGTAGGATTCCTTTTTGTTGGTTTGACTGATATTTGAATCATAGGGTGATGGAAGCATAGATACGATCCAAAGACATAGACAAGTAAGGTAAGGTAACCCAATATATGTCTCATGAAAAAAATATACTATGTTTATAGGATAAGAAAAAAAAAACTACATTTATATGAAAAAATTAATGTTGTGAAAGGAACGGGTTTTGTTTTGATTGAGGTACGTAATTCTTTATTAGCTAGGGTTTTGGTGTTGTTTAAAACCCTTTTCTAATTAAACACACTTTTAAACTTTTTGTTTTTTTGGAGGGGTCACAGTTTTAAACTTGAATTCATTGAAAAGAGCTTAAGGACATTTTTGTCCATTGGGGTGTAACTGAAAATTAATGGATGTAACAAGAACAGATATTTCAAATTAGGTTAATTTAATTCTATTAAATGATTTTCTTTTCTTTCCTCCCAAAATAATTCTTCACTTTTACATGATAGGCTAATTGAAAATGAATTCCTTGAATATCATCACATGTGCCAGGTGTTGTATATACGTTAACAATGACATAGGTCAAATAACGGCAGATCTTCGATCAAAAGTGTCAGTGCTAAGCTTTTTATTAGTGTTTAAGTTAGCAAAAGACTTCTATTGTTAAAATTTAAAACAAATGGAGGGAACTCATTCATACTTTGTTTTTGAGAAGACATTCATTCATTCATACTTATATACACTAGTTTATCACATATTCTTCATGATACTATATATGTAGGTTGGATTCTTGCATGAACTAGTTTACTTGGTGGCTTTCTCATTGCATCTTAGGTTGGATTTATAGACTTTGTTTGGAAGTTTGGAGGGAGAAAATAGAGAAATCTATCACAAATCTTTGAGAATAATTTTTTAGAAAATGATATATCAGTGTCGATGATTACTGTGTTTATAATTTTAATAGAGTAAGTTACACTCCACTCCTTTACGAGAAACTTGAATTAATTAATTACACTCTCCTCCCTTTAGAGATGCTTGGATTACAATCCCATCCCCCAAGAATTATTTATGTTCTACATTTTAATCCATTTTACATAAATGAATATTTTGATTATAGCTAAAAAAATATTATCCACTTTTAAGAAAAAAATAATTAATTTCTTCTTAATTTCAATGTCAATTATAAAAAAAACGATTATTTTATTATTATTAACTTAATAATTTAAGAAAAATTAGAGTATGCTCGAATTTTGTTACTAATACTACTTTGGAAGAAATTAATGTGCTAGAAAATTTCTGTATTATTGGAAGAAATTTGAAATACTCATCGTGGAAGATCTTTAATTCGGTTGTAAAAAAAGAAGATCTTGAATTGGGTACTGCCATTGATGCGTGTTTAGTGGAGTATGAGGAAGATATAGATTCTACGTTTTCGAGGCTGGGATTTTTGGCCGGTCCATTAGTTGATACTCTAGTGCAGCAACTACATGATGATTGGTCGCAGAGGTAGAGGTAGGTAGGAAGGAATTGCAATGATAGCTGCGCTTAGGAATGACAATTGGACTCAAGTCTAATAGGCACCTGCAAAGAATATCCATGATATTGGACGGGTAAATACCCACATTGTTAGATATGAGCTTGTGTACAGGTAATTGCTCGCAAATTTGAACGGGTATGAGTATGGGTACGGGTACGGACACTCTAGTGCCCACCCCGCCCCATGCCCACACATTATATATACTATACAAATAATTTTATTTATAATAAATTTAGTTAATTAATCTTAAGTCTTTTATATTAATTGTAATATGCATTTTTTTTTTATATTTTAGATTTTTTTCTGTCAAGTTATTTTAGATGTTTTTTATTTAGCTAAATAATATGATGCGTAATATTTTATATGTTGATTTAACCGATTTCATAGCATATTTTAATTATATTGTGATATTTTTTTTCTATTTATTATCTTTTTGTTGTGAAAGTGCAGGTAATGAGTGCGGGTACAGACATTTAGATACCCATAAGGTATAGGGAAGGGTGTCAAACTTATTGCTCACGAGGGTATGGGCTCGGATATGAGGATTTTCTTAAAACGCGGGTATGAAGATGTGGATTATGGTACCCTGCTCAATGGGTACCCATTGCGCGCTTTAGAAGTGACTCATGTAGAGGATTTGTTGGGATCAGAGTGCGCAATGCAGAATACACCCAAGTTTAAATTATAGTTTTTTTTTTCGGAACCTGAACAATCCAATTTACCAGCACAACCAACATCAACAATAAAAACATTATAAAAGAGTAAAAAGTTGTAAATGAGAACATCAAATTAATTTTTTTTTTTTGGAAGGGTGATAGTCCTAAACTTGAATTCATTGAAAAGAGCTTAAGGACATTTTTCGTCCATTTGGGGTGTAACTGACTGAAAATTAATGGATGTAACAAGAACAAATATTTTAAATTAGGTTAATTTAATTCTATTAAATGATTTTGTTTTCTTTCTTCCCAAATCATTCTTCACTTAGACAACAATCACATGATAGGCTGATTGAAAATGAATTTTCTGAATATTGTCACATGTGTCGGTGTTGTATCTACATTCAACAATGACATATGTCAAACAACGACACATTTTCGATCGGAAGTTTCAATGTTAGACTTTTTATTTGTGTTTAAGCTAGCATAAGACTTCTATTGTTAAAACATGTTTTCCAGGTAAAGAGCCTCAAATCTCTTAGGAGACACCCAATCCAGCGCTAGATGCTAAGGCTAAGCTAGAGCTTTCAGAAAGGCGTAGGATAGAACTAGAGTATGAAACACATGTTCTATCCTCAACATATGCTGCTAAGATAGCCTTTGATACATCATTTTCCACCTTACCTAAACAAAGTTCTTCATCCACAATAAATGTGCTCTCTCAACATATAGGTGGAGAACTACCCAAACAACTACCTACCATAACTCTGTAAACTGCCTCTGAAACAACTACTGCTCCAATTGTTTAAGAAATTCAACAACAACACTCACCTCCACATAAAGCCTCTGATACAACATCTGGACAATTTGTATCAGAACCCCAAACAACAACAACAACAACCACCATAGATTCTGAACCACCATCAAACACCTCAACACATACTGTCTCTGATACATCATCAGTATCAGAAGACAAACCATTCATAGCCATACCTTTACAGTTTGCTAAACCATAAACAAACCCTACAAATTCCGATGTTCTCATGCTTGAGGCATATGAAGATAATAATCCAACATATTACCCCCACTCAAATAGCTTTGATATCTGATGATAACTCCATGACTATGGAAATATCACAGTCTGATATTGTTGGAACACTAGCAACAATAGTGGAAAATATGGATAAAATAAACACCTTAGTAAGATTTAGTGTTGGTATGACTTGAAAATGTCCGACATTGGAGAGCCATACTACCTAGTGAGTGTTTATATAAGTGGGGGTGGACTACAAGGGTGTGCCCTTGGGGTACCCTTTTTTGCGAATAGGTGAGCGCTTAGAAATTATATATATATATATATATATATATATATTTCACACGCGCGACGTCGGCGCCGCTGTCGGGCCGGGCTGCGCTTGGGCTTGGGTATAAAAAGAATATTTTTTTGTCACTTGAAAATGTTAAATTAATTTTTGTTAATTTAACCATTAATCTGAACGCGCTTATCTGTAACAAATAAATTTGTTACGATCCGATCCGATCCAACAGAATATCCGGAATGTTCCAGATATATCCACACAGAAAATTAAACGAGATTTGTTTTAGAGATTAATCCGACCTTAATCCTTTAATCACTCTGTTTTTGTTACGAACTCTCCCTATAAAAGGAGAGCTCGTCTCACTTATTCTTCACCCAAAAATTCACAGTTGACGAGTCCTTCTTATTCTTCTATTCCTTTCTGTCCCGTCAGTTTCAAGTGGTCTTCGTACCATATAGAGTGGTTTAATCGAACGATTAATTAAACCATATTTGAGGGTGTTATTTCTCGAACGATTACTTAAGGTTTAGTTCGTAATTGAACAGGTGAACTTGGGTGTTTTATCCTAGAGGTGGCACAGTTGTTAGTCTAACTTGCACAAACTCGGGTAGTGCCGCAAAACGTTTTAAAGAAAGCGATCTGGTCGTGACTCAACTCGGTAATATCTTCAGTGGTGGTTTCAATTTTACTAAAGGTACTTTTTAAAATAAAAAAACAACAGATATTCCAGAACCTGCTATCACATAAATCCAAACCATCTCATCTACCATTCAACCAACCATTAACCCACCCTAACCTTAACCTCTAACCTAATGATTCAAGGGGTGCACAAGGTTATATTTGACAGTCTTCAGGAGCTAGTAGAAGCAAATTCATCAGGCCATTCACTTGGTGAAGATGGTGATAAATGGGTAAATATGAGAAACCTTGTGAACATAAGTCTAGATGATCTGCAAATTGTATCAGGTTTGCTCAAAAGGAAGCCCTAAGAAGGCTGGTTCTCAAAGTTGTCAAGAATATGGAAGAAGTTAAGCTAAAAATTGACATCTCAAGACAACTTGCTGACTCTGAATATGTTGAAGTCTCTCCTCCAGAAGTGCCTGAGATTCTAAAGTATCGACTTCAAGTTTCTTGGTCTCAAAGTTTCTTGAGAAGCCTGATCAGATTGTGATCAAGAGTCATGATTTTGAGATGGTCCAATTCCAAGACAAGATAGAAGCTTAGATGTAAGACCATAAGCTGAGAACAGAAGCAATGAAAGCTCAACTTATGGAAGTCATGCTTGAACATAAGCGCCAAAGTGAGATTCATGCTGAGCTAATCAGGAAGCAGGAAGAGCTGGACAGGAAAATGCAGAAGCATCATGAAGAATCTTTGAAACAGCAAGCTGATCTAGCTAAGGAGCAAGCAGAAATGGCAAAGAAGCAAGATCAAGAAAATGCTGGGATTGCTGCCCTCTTGGATATGATGAAGAATCAACAGAAACCATAGAAATTTATGCTTATGATACGTTACTGCCTCTGATACTTTATCTGATATAATTTATGCTTCTGACAGTTTTTGCCTCTGATATATATTGCCTTTGATTATTAACTTTTTCATGTTTTTATCCCATCTTTTCTTACTCTTTTCATTTATTTTTGTTGATGACAAAAGGGGGAGTAAGACATAATAGTATTTAGGCTCTGAGTCCACTAGGTTAATTTTAAAAATTGACTTAGGAGCCATCTTATTATCCCTTAGCCTCTGGATTTAATGTGAATTATTTATAAATGATGCATTATTTTGTATTTTTTGGACTTAAAATGAATTTAATTAATCTGGATAGAACTTAGGGGGAGCTTACAAAACTCACCTTCTGGACTACTAGGATTAGGGGGAGCTTACAAATCTCAGACCCTAAAGTCAACTTGTTAATTAAATTAATAACATTGACTATTAATACTTGTGTTTGTCATAACCAAAAAGGGGGAGATTGTTGGAACAAAATAGGTTTAAATAATGCCTCTTGAGTTTTGATGATAAGAATGTATTAAAAGTTCAATTGGATATGCTAGTATTTGTTCAAGTGTGCAGGACCATAAATTAAAATTATTATGCCTTCATCAAAGTATTGGCTCTAAAAGAACAAATTGAGGAGCAAGTATTTTCATGAGAAGCTAAGTTGCAAGTTAGACTCAGAAGGAAATCAGACTCTGGAAGTAGTCAGACTATGAAGATCTCTCAGACTCTAAAGGTTATAATCTGGACAAGCTAAAGGATAAAGGAGCTGAAGCCTTGAAGATCAAGCTTGAATTATTCTGAAGATCACACACAATTGTTCTGAAGATATCAGAAGGTCAATGAATGTCATTTTCAGTGAAAGTACAAGAAGGACACTAGTGTACAACCACTACTCTACTACCTCCAACATTCCCATGCACATTGTACGAAACTACAATTGTGTCTCTATTGAAAAAGAACGGTTAATTCCTTATCAAGGAAAGGATTTAAATTCATTCCTTCATAGGACATTAACCAAATTATGCAACAAATCAATGTTGAAATATCAAGCTTCTCAAATGACTTCTTGATGCGCTAGGATTCTTCAACGTCTCTTTTCTACCTCTATATAAAGGATTGAAGACTTGAAAAATCAACAAGACTCTGCAATATTTTACAAGTGTCAAAACTCTGTCAAATTCTTTACGCATCAAACACTTATAATTTCTTATAAACTTTCATATCTTAGAAATTCTTAAGTCTAGAATTTGAACTTTTTTGTATTTGTGAACACCTCTGATTGTATATCAAGTGTTCAACCAAACAATTATTTCTTTGTAATTTTTGTTTGTTAGAAGTTTCTTGCTTGTGTGCTTAAACATATGAAGTTTCTTTCTTGTGTGCTTGAGCAATTGTAATCTTATGTGATTAAAGTAAAAAATCTCTTGTAAGTGACAAGGGACTAAACTACTTCAGGATTGTGGAAGAAACTAGGATAGTGGCTTGTGTCTCTTTCTTTTCTCTTTATCTCTTTATTATCCACTGCACTTATCTCTGAACATTGCTATAGGTTCTGAACTCCATCAGAAACTGAACTTTGAACTTACTTAAAATGAAGAAAAAGCTAACACAATTCAACCCTCTTTCCTGTTGTTTATCTCATTTCGGTGCATATGAAAACACAATATTTTCTTTCTTCCCAAATTCATATTCTCAATTTCCTTCATGCTTCATGCTTCATTATGTATGGTACATCAATCGAGCTTTGACTATGATTTATTTTTTATGTAATTTTTTGACAAATATGATTTATTTATTTATTGACCATTAGTAATTGAAAATGGAACTGGTTCATGTTTCCTTCATACTTGTTCTGCAGGTCCACATTTTATAAGCCTTCTGATTCTAAATACTCTTTCTTTTCCTTGCATTATTTTGGGGAACAAAGAAAGCATATATTTTGGAAGACAGCAGAATAAAAAAAGCAATAGGTTAGTGATTTCCCATTTCCCATGGAGAAAATAAAACTTCCAAACTTTTTCAACACATATATTTATACATAGAGTGGTTGCAATAAGAAAACAAGTGGACAGTAAAGCCAATGCTAGCAGGGACTTGAGTTCAAGTCAGAACTCAGATCAACATAATTATCAATAACATTTCAACTATTGTTACAATGTAGAACCAGACACATGATTGTGAAATTGTTAATGCAAGCTAAATAATTATACAATAAGTCATAGATGAAAAAGATCATCATAGTTGTGACAGAAACTATTACATAAGAAAGTTAGTAGAACACAAAAGCATAACAATATTTTACAAATAAACAAGTTTCAAGATAACATTAGTACGGTTCCCTCCTTGATTCATTTCTTCTCAACCTTCCTAACAATGTGCACCCTTATCATTTCTATTGCTTCTCCGTTACGCATTACAAGTTCACACAAGCATCTATCATTTTCTGTTATCTTGGACATTCTACAAAAATCTTGCCACCCTAGCACCAAGACTCGGCCATTTTTCCAAGTACGTATTTGACCTCTCTTTTCGGTATGTCTTGTGCTGATTTGTGGCAAAATGTGATGATAGGCTTCTATTTCATTGCTTTTAATATCCTGTCATAAAAAAAAGGATGAATGCAACTGAAATATCAAATTCTTAAGACAACACAATCTGTAAAACCGGACATCATTTCATAATTGTGAAAAATGAAAGGTACAAATTAGAATTATACCTTGCAGTGGCAACATACAAGGTTGACATATTTTGTGAAGCAAACACAGAAATCCTTAATTACATTCTTCGGAAAATGCTGCAAAATCCATAATAAGTACATCAAAGAAGTAGCATGTAATAGTTGTCAATTATGAAAATTGAAATTGCAACAACTTGACATGTTTCGAGTGATAACAAATGCGAAGTAGAAGGCAAAAATGGGACTGATTCCCATACTTAGTCTTAAGCAAATAGACTTATCAATCATATATTATGCTTCAATGTAAACAATAAAACAATCGATATAAAGAATTATACCAATTCATTGGGTCTGTAATGACTATGCTTTGCAAAGAAGTGTGGATTTCCTGGTTGAATGTACATTTCAGCATCAATTTCATCATCTTCAAGGTTTGAACCTGCAGAGCTGCTCCCAATGTCCCCTAAAACAAAAGAAATCATTAGGTAACTCATGTATCATGCATGCACAAGTACATATAGAAATGAAAAAATAAAACAGTAAATTTATCTTCGGTATGATGTCAAAACTTACATGCTTTGCAGGTTCTACAATGTTGATGTCCACTTTTATTATTTTCCTTGTACACATTTTCACTTTGTTTTTCTTTCTTTATATTCTTAGAGCCATCATCATCACCAACATCATCTTTTTCTTCCTCAGCCATCATATTATCATTGTCGTCGTCGTCATCATCATCATCATCATCATTACCCTCATCATCACCATCATCGTCACTATCATCACCCTCTTCAGCATCATCATCATCGTCGTCGTCATCATCATCATCACCGTCATCGTCATCGTCATCATCATCCTCATCTTCCATCATATTATTATTTTCCTCCTCATCCATCACCGGCATCTTTTCACACATTGATGATAGTTCAAGAATTTTGAATTTGAATACATTGTTTTCAAAATGAGTAAAAACAAGGAAGTCATTCTCCACTAAACAATTTTCTTCTCTAAATTGCTTCCAACCATCATGAAAATAAAGCTCGTCACCTATACGACGCGCTCTGACATGCCAATCTCTTCCTATACGATCTCTTAGGATAAAATCCTTCATCACCCTCCTTTTTGAACGCACCATGTTCACAAAAGCATTTGGGATAAGCTACAATAGGTTCAAAAACCGATGAAGATCATATTTTACCAAAGTTCACATATCATATAGTTAATAACAACTGCATACTTAAAAATTCTTACAAAATGTTAAAATTTTGTAAATATCATGCAAGTGTACATTGGAGGAAAGTGATAAAGTTGTGATGTGTTATGAGTAATATTACCTGATGTGTCAATATAGTTGAGATTCAAGACATTTGCATATATCAAACCGACTTTATCAAAAAGCAAACAATAAATTAGACGAAGCACGATTAAGAATAAGAAAATACCATTCTCTCAGAGTGCTTCTCTTGAAGGAAGACTTTGAAAAAGCCAGGATACTCCTTTGCATTGCTAGTCATAGTTTGGTTGTCTGAAAAATGTCAATATTCAAACTATTAGAAGCCCTGCAAACTCAACAACTTTGTTGTTATTCAAAAGCAGTATGTGTCCAAATAAATTGCTCAAGAAATTGAACACATAAATGATAGATCTAGGTGAACACATAAATGATTAAATAACACACAGTAAAAAAACAAGCGAAATGTTAACTTGTGTCCTTGAGGCAAAAATTTAGAAGCCAAATATAAAAACTAAATTTTGGAAATCGTGCATTCAATATCTTAAAAGGTTAAAAATTTATTTTTTCAATACAAAACTTATAGTTTAATTCTTTTTTTAAATCTTTAACATGTGCTCTAGAAAATCAACAAAATAAAGCAAAATACTTGAAGAAAATATACTTCATCAACATTTTAACTTGCTCTATCAACAAAACAAACTCAAAAATACTTGAAGAAAATTACTTTATCAACAAAATAAAGCAAAATCCATAACAAACACTTAATTCACCCCATTACAATTTTTGCTCTACCTGTTGGCTGTCACCACTCACCACTTTAAAAGTTCTTTTCCTTAAAAGTGTAATGATAAAGTGTAAAAAAATACGAATTTATGTTAATGATGTTTTTCTTTTAAATGGATCTGCTAAAAGAAGAAGAAAAGAGATCTATTGAACAAAATTTAAAATAAAAAAAAAAACTTGCAGAAAATTAGAAACAAGTTGTGAGAGAAAATATTGTAATAACAGAGAGAACACACCTGAGGAGAGAGAGAAACATATAGTTTTGGTGTTGAGAAGATGCAGATGCTTAGGGCTTGGTGATAATACTGTCATATTGCATATAAGGGTTAGTTATTAATTGCATAATTCTTGAATGAATACATACCAGTGGTGGTCCATTTATATTTCTACTTATGCAATTTTGTCATTATCATTTTTCCACCAATTCTCTAATAACACTTTTTACTTGTTTTTCAGTTTTTGGTAACTGATTCTGTGTATGAGATAGACATATAATGAATATGACGTGCATGTCCTACACTACATCACAAATCATGAATTCAAATTGATTAATATCATTGGACTTCTTTTGTATAAAAAAAAATATTCAATGTTAACAGCATGCCATGGATACATGACAAAAAAATCATCTATATTGATACCAAAAAAAATAAAAATCATCTGTATTTATATTTTAATACTTATAAGATCAATTTAAGAAAGTATGATTAATGAAATGGTTTAAACTAGTACATTTCTAAAGTAATTTTGTCTAAAATGTATTGCTAATTAATGGTTTCAACCACCCTAAGAAACTTTCAGTTGTTTTCTTTTGTATAAATAGCTAAATGTCAGTACACCAAAACTAGAACATTCACGTGAGTTAAAACTTAAAAAGTCTCACTTGATGAGAAAATGAATGTTAATTATATGATTCACTTTGAAACTATTGATTATTGCTGGATTTGTTTCCAATTAAAGGATTTTTCCTCTTTCACATTGATATAAGACAACAAGGGTAGGAGTTTGAACTGTTTCACATTAATATAAGGCAATAAGGGTAGGGGAGTTTGTTCACATCAATTTATGATTATTTACTGAGATAGCGACTTATTATTTTTTTTTTTTAGTATTGCGTCATTTTTACTAGTTGTTATACTATTTATAGATAGATATATATTGTGAAAAATTATTAGGCTAGATATATATATTGTGAAACATTATTAGGCTAGCTTTTTCCCTTTTGATTTGGCGGGTCACTTATTCGTGGCTTGTTTTAAGCTTTTAAAAAACAAAAAAACCCCTTTACTCTTTATTGGAACAAAAGTTTGTTTGTACAATTTCTTTAAGGTTTTTATGATAACAAAGTATTGAATAACAATAGAATATACTAATATTTGTTCAAGTGTGCAGGATTATAGAATATATCTATATCAAAATATTGAACATATATTAAAGCATCAGAAGCACAAGAGAAGCTTAAAAGACAATAGTAGAACGTCAACCAAAACTCAACATATTGGATAAGAAGAAAAGGATGCCTCTTTGAAGCTGAAGATTGACCTCATCAGACTCTGTGGAGATCATCAGACTCAGATGAACTAGCCAGACACAGAAGATCCCATCAGACTTGGAAGACCTTCAGACTTCAGAAGAACCTGAGGGACCCAGAGTCCACGTGAGATATGTCGTCTTCTATAGCAGTCCACATCAAAGGATATGAGTATAGTTGTATCTTCCTCTGACCACGTGTAGAAACAAAGAACTTCAAGGACAATAAGAATGAATGAATACTTCTAGTTTCGGCAAAAGATTTGCGAATGACTATCCAACAAAATTATCCATATCAGACAATGGCTCAATGTCCTTGATTTGAAGCTTCTCAACGACTCTTAATGCGTTGACAGTTATCTCCAATGTCTCTCAAATCTATGCCTAAATAAAGAGCTGAAGACCTGAAGAAGATGAACTAGACTCTGCTATTTTTACTGTGACATTACTCTGCTAAATCAAATAGCCCAAAACACTTATGATTTTTGTTTCAACTTTTGTTTCTTAAAAATGCTAAAAGTCTTAAGAGTGTGTTCAAAGATTGTTCAGTTTACACCAACAATTGTTTATCCGGTGTAAGGACAAGTTTGTTAAAATTTGCTGTAAACAAATAGAAGTCTCTTGCCGGCAAAACATGAGCATCAATTATCTCTTTCACTTGCAATTGAGCACTAGAAGTCTCTTGGGGTTGCCCCAGATCATTGGAATTCTCTTGCCTATGTGCTTGAGCAATAGAAGTCTCTTGAAGTTGTCCTTGAGCAGTGGAAGTCTCTTGGCAGTGACCTTGAGCATTGGAAGTCTCTTGCAAGTGTGCTTGAGTAAGTGGAAGTCTATTGGAAGAGTCCTTGAGAAATTGTAATCTAGTGAGATTATAGTGAAATCACTTGGATGTGCAAGGGGAATGGACTACTTCTGTGTTGTGGGAGAAACCAATATAAATTGTTTTTGTAAGCTATTTCTCTCTCTATCTTTTATCTTTGTGTTATGTTATTCCGCTACACCCAGTCTCTGTGCTAGATTTTGAAACCATCCTAATCTGACTAGTTCTAACACCCAAAAAAAGAAACAAAAAAAGGCCTCACAATTCAACTTCCCCTTTTTATGTTTTTCTCACCTACATTCTTCATGACTTAATTTAAAATGAACTTTCCAAGTGGGAACTATACATTTACACCATTTCTTATTTCATTGGTAATGAAAAGAAAGCACTCAATGTAAGTAGAAAGTGCTAATAAAATTAATTATCTCAATGCAAAATATTAAAGATGAATTAGCTAAGGGAAGAGTCTTGGTTATTCTTTCTATTGAGAGGATGTTTTTATATATTAGTAGGTTAGATCGATGCCAGGAAAGGTATTGTAAGGAGAAGTTTGTTAGAGAGTCTGCCAGTGTGTTTGGATAATTGTACAATCATATAATGTTAGAGGTTTGAGGAGTAGGATGAAGAAATGGAAAGTGCGGGAGTTTATCCGGTGTCATTGTATCGAGTTCGTTGCTATCCAGGATACAAAATTGAAAGAGGTGTATGAGTCCCTTTATCACCATCTCTGGAGGAATTCTCTTTGTGAATGGAGTCTCTCCCCATCTGTTGGTAATAGTGAGCAATGGAAGTATCTTGTTAGTGACCTTGAGCATTAGAAGTTTATTGCAAGTGTGATTGAGCAAGTGGAAGTCTATTGGAAGAGTCCTTGAGAAATTGAAATCTAGAGAGATTATAGTGAAATCACTTGGAAGGGCCAAGGGACTGGACTACTCCTATGTTGTGGGGGGAACCAATATAAATTTCTTGTATTTTCTCTCTCTCTCTCTCTCTCTCTCTCTCTCTCTCTATATATATATATATATATATATATATTATCTTTGTGTTATGTTAATCCGCCGCACTCAGATTCTGTGCTAGATTCTGAACCCATCCTTATCTGACCAGTTCTAACACTCAGAAAAAGAAACATGAAAATGCCACACAATTCAAGTTCCCCTTCTTGTGTATTTCTCACCTAAATTTTTCATGACTTAATTTAAAATGAGCTTCCCAAGTGGGAACTATACATTCACACCATTTTTTATTTTATCGGTAATGAAAAGAAAGCACTCAATGTAAGTAGAATGTGCTAATAAAGTTAATTATCTCAATCCAAATATTTAAAATGAATTAGCTCTGGGAAGAGTCTTGGTTACTCTTTCTGGAGAGAGAATAATTTTGATATTAGTAGGTTAGATCGATGCCAGGAAAGGGATTGTAAGGAGAAGTGTGTTAGAGAGTCTACCAGTGTGTTTGGATAATTGTAGGATCATCTAATGTTAAAGGTTTGAGGGGTAGGGTGAAGAAATGGAAAGTGCGGGAGTTTATCCGGTGTCACTGTATCAAGTTCGTTGCTATCCAGGATACTAAATTGAAAGAGGTGTATGAGTCCCTTTATCACCATCTTTGGGGGAATTCTCTTTATGACTGGAGTCTCTCCCCATCTGTTGGTAATAGTGAGCTGTGGAAGTCTCTTGTTGGTGACCTTGAGCATTCTAAGTCTCTTGCAAGTATGCATAAGAAAGTGGAAGTCTATTGGAAGAGTCCTTGAGAAATTGTAATCTAGTGATATTATAGTGAAATCACTTGGACGTGTAAGGGGACTGGACTACTGCTGTGTTGTGGGAGAAACCAATATAAATATCTTGTGTTTGCTCTCTCTCCCTCTCTCTCTCTCTCTCTCTCTATATATATATATATATATATATATATATATATATATATATATCTTTTATCTTTGCATTATGTTATTCCGCTGCACTCAGACTCTGTGCTAGATTCTAAACCAATCCTAATCTGACCAATTCTAACACTCAGAAAAAGAAACAACAAAATGCCACACAATTCAACTTCCCCTACTTGTGTTTTTCTCGCCTACATTCTTCATGACTTAATTTAAAATGAGCTTTCCAATTGGGAACTATACATTCACACCAATTTTTATTTTATTTGTAATGAAAAAAGAGCACTCAATGTAAGTATAAAGTGCTAATAAAATTATTTATCTCAATTCAAATATTTAAAATGAATTAGCTAAGGGAAGAGTCTTGGTTATTCTTTCTATTGGGAGGATGTATTTTTATATTAGTAGGTTAGATCGATGCCAGGAAAGGGATTGTAAGGAGAAGTGTGTTTGGATAATTTTATGATCATCTAATGTTAGAGGTTTGAGGGGTAGGATGAAGAAATGGAAAGTGAGGGAGTATATCCGGTTTTACTGTATCGAGTTTGTTGTTATCCAGGATACTAAATTGAAAGAGGTGTATGAGTCCCTTTCTCACCATCTTTGGGGGAATTCACTTTGTGAATGGAGTCTCTCTGCATCTGTTGGTAATAGTGAGCAATGGAAGTCTCTTGGTAGTGACCTTGAGCATTAGAAGTTCCTTTCAAGTGTGATTGAGCAAAGCTGATATTTCTTCATTCTGTCTCGGATGAAATCCATCATCAAAATCAGCCATCCTGTCTTCTTCACTATCATCAAACTGAATGCCTTCAACTGAATCATCATCATCATCTGTGTATTCATTTGTGTCATCACCATTAGCTACAATCTTTCCTTTATTTTTCCCCTCTAGTTGCTCAACAAATATAGGACCACCAGAAACATCATCTTCACTCACTTTTTGTTCAACATATATTTCAATATCACACTTGTTTTCCTCAGCACATTTTGACATTAGACAAGCATCAACATCATTGCTAAATAACCTAAGGTCTGTATCGGAAGATCCACCGTCGTGTTTCCACGATAGTCTAACACTATCTAGATCAAAAGTGTTTTCCATTTCCTACAGAATATCACGTGCCTCAAACAAAAACCATGTATTACCCTCAATTTCATTATATACAAACACATCACCTCCTTCATACCTTAAGTTTGGGTCTTTGACAAAAAAACCCTTTGTATAGAAAACAACTTTAAAAAAAACCATATATACCTGCAAAATTTGAAAAGAATCTGAGTAAATACACAAAAAAAATACGCATACGTGCAATACGCATATGACATACATACGATACATACAATGTACAATACAACACAAACATACATACACATACGAGATTCATACGACGTAAATACATAGAGTCAGACTCACACACACTCCAAAGGTCAAATATTAAATACAAATCAGAACAAACAAAAATATCACCCACATGTTTAATAATGCAAGAAAGGAACAAATCTAACTATCCCCCACCATAATACATAAAAAATGGTAAACATTGCACATGGGAGACAAACGTCTCTATAAAGCTCACAATGGGGACCAAAATGAAATTAAAATGTTATAAATCTCACCTTTTCAAGATAGATAGATTGAACCGCACAAGAGTCAGTAGTTTGTCACCTCCTTCGTTCCTTTCGTCCTCCATGCTTTCTCAACAATGGCGGCAAGAGAGATTAGTGAGAGAGACCGAACCAAAACGAGATTTTGGCGAGAGAGATTACATTTAATATGGTCTGGCGAGTGAGAGTGAATCGAAAATGGATTTGGAGGAGAAAGAGTGAATCAATTTAGGGTTTTAGGGTGAAAAGGGATTTTAGGATTTTGAGAGTGAGTCACGTTTGTGTAATCGCTCGCGTTTGTGTAAATAGCATATAGTTCAACATGCAAAATGTCATATGAACCTTGAATGTAACCGGGAAAACTTGATAAGTAGATACATGCATAATTACATAAAACTCCACCATGCCCTAACCAGAGAGTCTAGGCAACTACCATCAACATTAAGGATGACGCTAGAGAGGTTATTATTGTTCCACTTGATGAATCTATCAGAAGAATCACCTTGGGAATTATTAGAGAACCAACTTTGGAAGTCTCCACTATACTCTGAATGTTAAAGAACAATCAGTTTTGGTATTAATTCTCATTGCTTAAGCACATCATATTTCTATGTCGCCAAGCCCACCAAACAGTGGCAGCGAACGTGGTGGAGTGGGGACCCTTAGTGCCAACCTTAAGCCAATCATGCAAAAAATCAAAATGGATTAAAATAATTTTGTATGTGGTTCTATAAATAAGATAGTACATTTTGCTTTTTCTTTTGAACATAGGAATATTATTTATTTTACTTATCCTTTATTTTTATTTGATAAAATAATAATAAACACCATGAAACCCATATAAAGAAGCGCATCAGAAAAAAATCGCTCGTGCGGATTCGTGGAAATGATTTCGTCCTATATAGCAAGGCTGTTTTTATATTAGAAGGTTAAATCTATGTCAAGAAAGGGATTGTGAGAAGAAGTGTGTTAAAGTCTACCAGTGTGTTTGGATAATTGTAGGATCATCTAATGTTAGAGGTTTGAGGGGTAGGGTGAAGAAATGGAAAGTATGGGAGTTTATCTGGTGTCAATATATCGAGTTCGTGGCTATCCAGGATACTAAATTGAAAGGGGTGTATGAGTCCCTTTATCACCATCTTTGGGGGAATTATCTTTGTGAATCGAGTCTCTCCCCATCTGTTGGTAATAGTGAGCAGTGGAAGTTTCTTGTTAGTGACCTTGAGCGTTAGAAGTTTCTTGCAAGTGTGCTTGAGCAAGTGGAAGATTATTGGAAGAGTCCTTGAGAAATTGTAATCTAGTGAGATTATAGTGAAATCACTTGGAAATGCAAGGGGACTAGACTACTCCTGTGTTGTGGGTGTAACACCCCAATTTTTAATATTAGTTTATTAGTATTATTTTTAGATAACATTAGTATTATTTTTATTATTTGTATTGGTAGTTAAATAATATTAATTTATTTATTTGAATTCATTGGGAGAATAGGTAAGGATAAAATGGATGGGTTGATTAGGCCGTTAAAGAGCGGGAGAAAAATATTGTTTAGGAAGAAAATATAGTTCTTAGAAATAATAAGAAAGTAGATTATGAACGGAGGTGGATTCGTAAAATTGGGTAGAAAAGAAGTGTAGTTAGTGAGATGTGTAATGTTTTAATGATTTAAATAGAGGGTGGTGTGAATAGCAAGGCGGAGAAGTTACAATAAGAATAATAACCAAAATAGAGGTGCGGATAGTAACCATGTTAAAAAGATTAAGTGAGAAACAAACCCTTGTTGGTTATAAATAGAGAAGGAGATTAGAAAATTAAGGTTACAACAAAAAAAGAGAAAAAGATAGCGGAGGTAAAAGAAGAAAACTAGGATCAAGAGGAAAGGAGGCATAAAGAGATGGCCAAGGAGAGATTCAACCGTAGCAATTCATCTATTTGCAAAATATCGAGGTAAGAGGGAAAATCTTTGCACTTTAGGGTATCTTAATCTATGATGGGGGGTTGTATTTAATTTTAATATGCCGTTGTTATTATGATGAGAGATTTATGATGAACAAATTAAAAGATGAAGTTGAAAGATGAGAATTGAGGAAAACTTGTTTAGGTTTTTGAATTGAGTTTTTGTAGCCTTAAATAGTAGGTAATCCAGTAGGTTAACATGGACCAAATGTTGGAAAGTTTGGCAGGACAAGAATACTATTGCTTCCTAGATGGGTACTCAGGATACAACCAAATAGCAGTAGATCCTGCAGATCAAGAAAAAACTGCATTCACATTTCCATTCAAAGTTTTTGCCTATGGAAGAATGTCATTCGAATTATGCAATGCCCCAACCACATTTCAAAAGTTCATGCTATGAATCTTCGCCGACATGTTGGAAGAATCCATGGAGGTTTTTATGGATGATTTCTATGTCTTTGGAAAATCTTTTGACGGTTGTCTTCATAACTTTGCAGTTGTACTGAAATGGTGTACCGAGATTAACCTGGTTTTAAATTGGGAGAAGTGCCGCTTCATGGTGACTGAAGGAGTCATCTTAGGACACAAAATCTCCTCAAAAGGAATGAAGGTAGATCATGTAACATCCCAGACGACTTTAAGCATTGCCGACTGACCCTACAAATTAACACGGGTCTTTTCAGCGTGTTTTGTCCTCACTCGCATGCTTACCGAGAAGTTTCCCGGTAGGTCACCCATCCAAAGACTAATCCAAGGCAAGCACGCTTAACTGTGGAGTTCTTATGGAATGCGCTACCAAAAAGAAGATGCATCTTGTTGATATAGGTAGTATCAAACAATTCTTATAAGCCTTCCTTCAACCATGTAGTCCCATACCTACACGACCTCGGGATGCCTCTCATTCCGATGTGATTCAGTTCCTCTAGAAGCTGTCGGGAGCCGCTCATTGTCGTGCCTGGTGCACCGGCGACCACTCCCTTGCCCTCGTCAGTTGTGGGTGTTACAGATCAGGTGAAACTTGAGGTTATAGAAAAGCTACCACTGTCTGTCAATGTTAAAGTTATAAGAAGCTTTCTCGAACATGCAGGATTTTATAGGAGATTCATAAAAGTTTTTTCCAAAATTGCCAAACCTCTCTGCAACCTCCTATCTAGTAATTGTTTCCTCTGATTGGAGCCTTCCCTTTGAAATAATGTGTGTGTCCAGTGATTATGTTGTAGGAGCAGTTTTGGGGTAGCGTAACTCAAGTTCTTCCATGCTATTTACTACTCTAGTAAGGTTCTAAATGAAAATCAAATAAACTACGGTACTACAAAAAAGAACTTCTAGCAGTAGTATTTGCCTTGGAAAAATTTAGGCAATATCTTATTGGTTCGCAAGTAATAGTTTTTACCGATCACGCTGCTTAAAAATATTTACTAGCCAAAGGGGATTCAAAACCCCGATTGCTTAGATGGATTTTGTTATTGCAGGAATTTGATTTGGGGGGTGTATTGAATTAGGATTTTAAAGGATAATTTTTGCTAAAAAAAGTTTTGAGGATTTTAGAAGACTTTGTAGGATTTTAATGACTTTCATGATTTTAAAAGACTATCAGGATTTACAATTTGGATTTCAATGGATATACATCATAAGATTTTAAAGGATTTGAAATGATTTTATGGATTTATAATTGAAATAAAATGACACACTCTATATCGTAATATTCTCAATACATACTCTTATTTTCTTATATTTTTATAAGAAATAAAGTGAGGGAGAGGGGAAGAGAGGAGAGAGAGAGAGAGAGAGAGGGGGGGGGGGGGGGGGGGGGGGGGGGAGGGAGGAGAGAGAGAAAGAGACGAAGAGAGGAGAGAGATAGTAAAATTTTAAAAGAAAAACAATCCCAAAAATCTCATGTCTTCATGAAAGACTTTTTCAAGCTAAAATTTCACTAGAAAATCCCACAAAATCCATCAAAATCTAATTTATTAAACAATCCTTCGAAATTTGAATGATTTTGAATACCACGATACTTTTTTTAAGTGACGAAAAGTCTTGATTGAATACCTCAAGATATTTTTTTTTTAAATTGCAAAGAGTCTTGATTGAATACCTCAAGAATTTTTTTAAGTTGCAAAGAGTTTTGATTTAATACCACAAGATTTTTTCATCATTACAAAGTCTTTTAAAATCTGTTAGAATCCTAAACCAATACATCCTCCTTAGAAATCAAAGACAAAAAAGGAGTGGAGAATGTTGTGGCTGATCACCTATCAAGATTAGAAAATAAAGAATTTACCGACAAGGAAAGTAACATCAAAGAAAGCTTTCCAAATGAAGAGTTATTTGCAATTACTGAAAGACCTTGGTTTGCTGACATGGCGAATTTCAAAGCAAGCAATAAAATGCTTGAAGAGTTAACATGGTACCAAAAGAACAAGTTCTACAAAGACGCTAATAAATACATATGGGATGAACCAAAGTTTTTCAAAGTAGGAAGCGATGGAGAACTCAGATGACGTGTAACAGGAAAGGAGGCCGAAAGCATACTATGGTATTGTCACATCTCCCCATTTGGAGGACACCACAGGACAAATATGACTGCAACCAAAATATTCAAAATGGGTTTTATTGGCCAACTTTATTTAAAGACAGTTGGGTCTTTATGTGAAAGTGCAACAAATGTCAAAGAGCAGGAGGAATAACCAGAAGAAATGAAATTTCCCCAGAACGGAATACTTGAGATCGAACCATTTGACTGCTGGGGAATAGACTTCATGGGACCTTTCCCTAATTCTGGAAAGGGTTAATAGTTCTTTACCCCCCCCCCCCCCCCCCCCTAATATAGGTCATTTCTGGGTTTACCCGCTGTAAAAATTTGTTTTGGTTTTCGTCCTTGTAATTTTTTTTCTCCAGAATATCCCCCCTAATAGGCCATTCAAAAACCAAAATTTCTGGAGAAATTCTGAAAATGGCCTAATATGGGGGTATTTTGGGAAAAAAATAACTTTACAAGGACGAAAATCAAAACAATTTTTATAGGGGGCAAACCCGAAAATGACTTATATTACAAGGGGGTAAAATACTATTAACCCATCTGGAAACAATCAATACATTCTAGTATGTGTCGATTATGTGGCAAAATGGGTAGAAGCTATTGCAGCACCATCAAATGATACACAAACTGTGATGACATTTTTGAGAAAGAACATTTTTTCCCGTTTGGAGTACCCATGATAATAATTAGTGATGGAGGGAGTCATTTTTGTAACAGACTACTAACTAACTTGTTAGCTACATACAATATTAAGCACAAAGTGCAAACCCCTTAACATCCACAAACCAGTGGAAGTCGAGGTATCAAACATGCAATTCAAACAGATTCTTGAAAAGACAGTTAACAACTCAAGGAAAGATTGGTCTAGTAAATTAGATGAGCATTATGGGCATACCGGACAACATTCAAAACACATTTAAAGTTAACACCATATAAGTTGGTATATGGAAAAACCTGTCATCTACCTGTGGAATTAGAACATAAGGCCTACTGGGACACCAAATTTCTCAATTTTGACCCAGGAGCGGCATGAGAAAAAAGAATCAATCAATTACATGAATTAGAAGAAATGAGACTCAATGCATATGCAAATGCAGTGTTATACAAAGAAAGAACTAAGAAGTATCACGATCAACGCATATTCAAGAAGACATTCAATCAAGGGAAATGGGTGCTTATGTTTAATTCAAGGTTTAAATTTTTCCCAAGAAAACTTAGGTCAAAATGGAACGGGCCATATAAAGTAATAGAAGTATCACCTCATGGAACAATAGAATTAGAAGATCCTAACAAAAAAGAGACATTCAAAGTAAATGGACACAGGTTAAAAACTTATCTAGGACATCAAGAGGAAACATTGAAAGTGGAAGAACTCAGATTGGTAGATGCAACATAGACATATCCTCCATGTTTGGGACGTTAAACACGCGCTAAATATGAAGCAACCTATTTTCGTCAAGCTAATGACTCAAAAGAAGCGCCGAATAGGAGGTAACCTATTGACCGTCGGGACTCAGATGTTAAACAAGCGCTGAATGGGAGGCAACCCATTACTTTTATTTTTCTGCATTTTTATTTTTGCTAAGCTGAGATGACTTGACTAATCAATTTCTTTTATTTTTCTGTTGCTTTTCTTTCAAGTATTATCTAATAAAAATTTATTTCTTTTGCATTACATATACAACCTTTTCTTTTATACTTAAATTTGTTTTAGTCTTAGGTATTCATTCAAAGCATATAAGACAGAGGCTAGTTTATCCATACATTCAAAAGCATGATACTTTATGGGGCTTGCTAGTGAAGGTACTTATAGGATCACCTACTCTTTTCCGAATAGCATAACCGGTGAGATTCAGAGCCAAATATTTCCATATCCATTCTAGGTTGTTAGATCCTTAAATATTTCGAATATATATTATGAGTGTTCCATATGAATGCTATTTTTGCTTGAATTTGCGGTCGTTCTTTACGGACGATCGGTTAGGTTATATTATGCACGAGGCAATTTTTCTTTGGTACCTTGAGCCTTCAAGCCACCCTATTTATTCTTATTATCCTTTATGAAACCACTTTGATCCTCAAAACAAAAAATTATTTTCTTTATTAGTGACGAATCATGTCACTGTCCTGCATTTACTTGAACCTTATTTGATTTCACTTGGAGTTAGATAGGAAATTTTTATGATTGCACATGCCTTGAAACTAAGTTTGGGGTTGCCTTTGGAATTTGCAACATCTTAAGTTTGGGGTGGGGGTAACAATAGAACACTTTTGTCAGAAAAAAAATGAAAAAATGTTGATGACCATGGATCTACACAAAAAAATAGAAAAAAGAAAAAAATAAGAGCCAAAATATGGTCTCTTAAATAAAAAAAGTATGTTTTTGTCAAAAAAATAAAAAGGCAATTAAGTTCTACTGGTTTACCCATCTTGTTTGAACCAAGGAAGGAAGGATGACAGTGCATTAGTGTTTTATTAGGTATCCCTAGGTTACTGAACTAACTCCAAGTTCTTTTGTTAGCCTACTTTCCCAAATAATATCCACCCTTAATCTAAGCCAAGTTATAACCCTCAAAGTCCTCCAAGTGTGTAAATAACTTTAACCTGTCTGTCTGTTTAGAATTGTTTCAAATTACTAGCAAGGTACATTCATGTGACGACTTAAGTGGGCAAAATGCTGTGACCAGCCCTACTGGCTTTAGGAGATACATACGTGTAATATAGAATAGAGTATGGCTGAGAATATAGGTTACTTTCAACAAGCCAGACCTTCTTGAATGTATAGTGGTAAGTTTAATTGCTTCTCTGATACAATTGTGATGAATGATTCTTAATCACATTTCCTAGAAAGGTATGTTTTTCCGGCAAAAAAAGCAAAGAATAAATTATATTTTTCTTTTGTTACTTGAGGACAAGCAACAGTCTAAGTTTGAGGTTGTGATGACAAGCCATATTACGTTATTGTTAGCATGTTTTTCAGTTTATTATAGTAGGATTTAGCAGCAAAAAGGAGGAGTATTAGAATGATTGCTGATGATTTCGGGACTTTTGTAATGTTTTCTATATTTGAGATGATCTGACTAATTAATTTACTTTCTTTTTATTTTCCGCATTTTTATTATTGCTAAGCGGAGATGATCTGACTAATCAATTTCCTTTCTTTTTCTGTTGCTTTTCTTTCAAGTAAAATCTAATAAAATTTTATTTCTTTTGCATTACATTTAGAACCTTTCCTTTTATGCTTAAATTTATTTTAGTCTTAGCTATTCATTCAAAGCATTTATGGCAGAGGATAGTTTATCCATATATTCAAGAGCACAATTTCTTTCTTCCGTCAAAGGAGGTAAATTTCTAGGGCTTGCTAGTAAAGGTACTTATAGGATCATCAACTCTTTTCTGAATAACATAACTGGTGAGATTCAGAGCCAAATATTTCCATATCCATTCTAGGTTGTTAGATGCTTAAATATTTCCAATGTACATATTATGAGTGTTCCATATGAATGCTATTTTTGCTTGAATTTGCGGCCGTTCTTTACGGACGACTGGTTAGGTTATAATACACACGAGGCAATTTTCTTTGGTACCTTGAGCCTTTCAAGCCACCCTTTTATATATTCTTATTATCCTTTGTAAAACCATTTTGAGCCTCCATATGATTTTTTTTCTTTATTAGTGACAAAAAATGTGACAGTCATGCACTTACATGAACCCTGTTTGATTACAATTGGAGTTAGATAGAAATTTTTTATGAATTCAAATGTTTTGAAACTAATATCACTTGGAGTTAGATAGAAACATTTTAAGTTTGGGGTGGGGTAACAGTAGAACACATTTGTCAGAAAAATAAAAAAAATGAAGATGCCATGGATCTACACAAAAATAAAATAGAAAAAGAAAAAAAATCAAGAGCCAAAAAGATGGTCTCTTCAACAAAATTATATATATGTTTCTGTCAAATAAAAAGACAAATAGTTCTACCGTTTTACCTATTTTTGATAGAACCAACGAAGGAAGGATGGCAGTGCGGTAATGTTTTAGTAGGAATCCCTCGATTAGTAAACTAACTCCAAGTTTCTTTGTTAGCCTACTTTCCCAAATTTATCCACCTTTAACCTAAGCCAAGTTATAACCCTCAAAGTCCTCCAAGTGTGTAAATAATCTGATTTTGACTGTTTGTTTAGATTTTCTTCAAATTTATAGCAAGGTACATTCATGTGACGACTGAAGTGAGCAAATGTCGTGACAAGTCCTACTGACTTTAGGAGATACATACGTGTAAAATGGAAAAGAGTATGGTTGTGAACATAGGTTACCTTTACCAAGCCAAACCCTCTTGATAGTATTGTGGTAAGTTAGTTGCTGCTCTGCTATAAATATGATGGACGAAATCCTAAGTACAACTCCCAGAAAGGTATGTTTTTCCTGGAAAAAAATGAAAAGAATAAAATATAATTTTTCTTTCGTTACTTGAGGACAAGCAACAATTTAAGTTTTTGGTTGTAATGATATGTCATCTTACGTTATTCTTAGCATGTTTTTCAATCATTTTCAGTAGGTTTTAGCAGCAAAAAGGAGGATGATTAGAACGGTTGCCTATGATTTTGGGACTTTTGTAATGTTTTATATATTTGAGTCTGTAATTCTAGTTTTCCCGAAACATAGATGTTTTCAGGGGGTTTTGAAGTAATTCATAAAGAAATCATGCAAATCGGAAAATCAAGAACAACTAAAGATTGTCAAGACCTTGGAATGACAAAGAATGAAGATTCAAGAAGCCTCAAGAGACTTTACATAGGAAGGAATTCTGTTTCCAAGTTTCGAGGCAAGTTATTTGAAGACGAAAACCTTAAAACAACGAAGATCAAAAAAATTGGGTGTGGAAGAACAAGAGCATGCGCCTAGGGAATGTAATTGTGTTACCATGCGCCTAGGGCATATTCAACAAGGCATATGCGCCTCAAGCATATGCCATGCCCCAAACATATGAAAATGCGGGGGCGCAATCATCATTTTTTTGTTTTTATGGGTTTAGCCCGCGTTTTGAGGCCAAACTCAGTTAGAAATTTTCCACTATAAATACTAGCCTTCCTCATTCGGGATTTCTAGTTCAAAGCTGCAGCAGTTCAAGAGGAAAGCTACTTTGGAGCTTTGGGAAAGAATCTATCTTCTCCTTGATTTTCAAGGGTATGTTTGTATCTTTAGTAATTCGTTTTTAGTTACCATGTGAAACTAGATCTTTTTAGGTTAGAGTTCTAAGATGAACCTCTGTATATTTTTGTAGGATGTTTATTTAATTTAATATGTCGTTTATTTATTTGTTTATTCTATTGTTCGCTATTATGTTTTATTAGATTATAGTCTTTATTTCTGTGAGAGGTGCAACCCTAGATTAAGTACTTAAGTTTTGACAGGGCCTAACATTGCTATCACTAACCGGATGCTTATATTTTGATATTTATATCCCTTTGTTGATAAATATATGTCTAGGAAGTAAGTGATTATTAACTAGCGAAATAACACCATAGGAATTGATGACCCTAGATGTAGGTACCTAGTGGATGATACCCATTGGGTCGTGTGGTGCATTACCGAAGCTAGGAAGTAACTGGTTAGTAATTAGGGAAATAAGCACCTAGTTGTCCGACTTAAAGCTATAACCTAATAGAACCATTCTATTGAAAACCTTAGTAAGGTAGACGTAGATTAGGGATGCCCGTTTGTAGAAGTACTAAGTAAGCGTAGAGAGAGTGTGCTATGAGTGTCCTAAGATTCATAGATGGGAAGACCTAAGGGAACCTTGGCCTTCATTGCCTTGGGAAACACTAGAAGGCCAATTTAAATTTATGTTTTAATTACCTTTGAATTAATAAGATCCCGCACGTAAGGATCACCATGCGATCAACAGGTGCATCTAGCCATCGGAGGGAAATGCCTGATTAGGTACCTAGTGGATGATGCCCATTGGGTCAGGTGGTGCCCTACCTATTTAGAAAACTCCCAACGACCTCATCATTTGTATAGTCTACCTAAGATAAATAAAAGCGACATATTTATTTCTTATTATCAAAAAATTCATATACAGAGGGGATTCGAAGAATCCTAACCGCTGCTTTACTTTCTGCAACCAAAAACAGGTAAATTTGCTCTGTTGCAAACATAATAAAATTATATCCTATCTTTTATACCGTAAAACTTACAAAAATAAGTAACAATAATTGCTCGGACGAAAGGACAATCCATGTGGATACGATACTCTAGTTACTAACTTTATTACTTGATGAAAATGACTGGTACACTTGCCATCAAAACCGTTTCATAACCAACCAAACGAAAACCCCATTATAAGGTGATGACCACTCCAATGCATCCAATCTGCACCTTAAGCAACGAAGATACAGGAACAAAGGCAAATGAGAAGTTGTTCAGAGGTACGATAGGTCCACAGTTATACTGAACTGCTTCTACACCTGATATATTTTTCGATGTATGCTTGTGTGAAAGGTTTCAATCAGATCCTAGAGAATCTCCTTTAACATTTGTTAAGAGAATCTTTATATATTTGAAAGGAACAATTAATCTTGGACTTCTTTATAAGAAATCTTTAGATTATAAGTTGGTTGGATTTTGTGATACTGACTATGTTGGTGATAGGATTAAAAGAAAATCAACCGGTGGAAACTGTCAGTTTCTTGGTGAAAATTTAATATCTTGGGCTAGAAAAATGAAATCAATTATTGCATTGTCAACAGTAGAAGCATAATACATATCAGATGAAAGTTGTTGCACACAACTACTCTGGATGAAACATCAGATAGAGAACTATCAGATTAATAAAAACAATATTCCCATTTATTGTGATAATACTGTTGATATATGTTTGTCTAAGAATCCAATTCTACATTCTAGAGCCAAGCAAATTGAATTTATACATCATTTTATAAGAGACTATGTTCAGAGAGGAGTTTTAGATATTCAATTCATTGATACTGATCATCAATGGGATGATATATTTATTAAACCCCTAAATGAAAAAGATTTGATTTTATAAAGAAAAATTTGAACACGCATTATGTCTCTAATTAATGATTGCCTCTGAATTGGAAATCATACTCTGAAGAAGTTGAGAAGAAAAGGTCTATCAGACTCTCTTCTTTGAGACTATGAATAACTTCAGCTTCTGAAGTCATAACACTCTAAACTCTTGAATCTGGACTCCTTGGCTCTGATAGCTTTATAAGTTGAAAACTTGGAAGTTACTTTTTGTACACCTAACCCACTAAAAAAACAATTACTCTGATATTTTGTTTGACGTGGTTTATAAATGTTGGGTATTAACTGTTGATCAATGATGAAATTTCTTTGAATCTTGTGTCTCGCGCCCCCAATGTCATTAATGTTTTTTTTTCTTTTTGCTGAATTGTAAACGTTTTTGACAAAAACACACTCTTCACTCTTCACAGCCTACACTTTCTAATTTCGTAACCTCTCTCTCTCTCTCTCTCAAAACTCTTCATCTTAAAAAAAAATGAAATTAATTAACCTGGAACCCTAAACCTTCATCCTAGCTGAATCAAGTTCTAATCCATGTACTAATATGGAAGTTGATTCTAGAGAAATCCTATTGATCAATCCCAAAACAATGGTTATGAACAAGGAGGAACTAAAGCTTCTGATTGAAACCACAATGGATTTTGAAGCTCTTTAGAGGAACGTTTGTGATCTCTTTCCATTCATTGGAACACAAGGGTTAATGTTGTACTTTCAGATGCTGCATGGTAGTACCTACACAAAGTTAGTTAAAGATTTTTGGGTAAGAACTAAAGTATATGACGATGAAGCTGCAAAGCTTGAAGAAACTCAGGAGATTATTGAGAATATGAAGCTTAAGGGGAAGATAAGAGAGCAAATGGGGTTTCCAGATTATTGCAATCAACTTCAGAACGAGAAGGTCTGATGCCTCTTCCTTTTTGCGCATAACTTTCCCTCTTGAAAAGATAGGAGAAACTGTGAGCGCAGGCTCGAGAGCACTACTCTAGCCACCAAATAATTTCTCTATAGTAAGGAGGGAGCACCAAATAAGTAGTCAGGGACCCCCACATCTTACAATATAAAACGTCCCCTTTGAAGTCAGTAACTACAACATGATTCCCCAAGGTACAGTGGGAAACTTAAAACCGGTACCTATCCTAAGATCTTGACACTCTAGTAAACTATCTTCATTACCAACAGAAAAAGAGCTACCTCTGGGTGACAAATCTACTAAACCCTCAAGATGCCCAGGACGAACGATCATCTTTGGCATCAACCCTAAAACTCATAACACACGAGTTAAAGAAGATAAATAAAGTACAAAGGGGATACAATACCTTTATCGTTACGTGATCTTTTGGAACAAGTAGAAGTTCCCAGAGATTTAATATCCTGAAAATTATGCTAAAAAGGAGGAAAAGATCATCACTTGAAATAATTAGAGAAATGGAAAAAAACGATCCAACATATAGGAAGGAACCTCGAAAAACGAGGCATACCCATGTACGCGTATGTAAAGTGCAACACCTAGAACGCATGTAAGCCACAAAGCTGACACGTGGAAAGAAGACTAAGCAACCATCTCCTTAGGAACATTTCAGTTCCAGGTATTACATACCAACTAACCCCACTCACTTACAATGGCACCTGCACCCTCAGAACTGAGCGGTAAGGAAGTTCTCACGAAAAGGAAAAACACCGCTCGAAGAAGTTCCCACATTCGAATACGCCTCATCGAACGAATCTTGCAACTAAAGTGATTGCTCCTTAAAGGCATCAATCGGGATTGGGGAAACTATTCTGGACCGGCCAAAAGGCTAATCCCACGACGACACATGGACTATACATACACCGCCTTAAGGCTCAACGTGTGAAGGAGCACGCCAACATCAGTGCACCACATTGTATCCGAGCACGCCTCCACGCGAGGATCACTCTACATGTGTCCTCTAACCGCTCCATAATCACACACCACAAAACACGAAGATGGTAATTCACCCTTAAGGTATGATTCACTTTTCACAACACTTTCTGCACACTCTTTCTCAGTTCCAATACTGACTTGAGCGTTAGAGTGCTAACGTGCCTACATGTACCTTTCGTCCCACCACGAATACTCATTACCACCATGTCAGAGCACATTCCGCCATCGTTGCCTTTCATTCATCCTCGCCAGACATATTAGATTTTATTACTATATATTTTATGACTTAGAGTTCTTTCTTATTTAGTACTATTCGTTTAGTTAGGGGGTATAAACATTTCTCTGATATTAGTTGTGACAAAAAAGGACCGTGTACAATTTGATAGAAGGAAAACAACATATTGTATAATAGAGAGAAGCTTAGATAGAAGTCGAGATCATAGATTTTATTAAGATAATCAAGTAATTTACGCAACATATTCTTTTCTTAAAAGTATAGCAGACAAAAGTTTAGGTAGAGTCATATGGAGGAACAACAAAGTCTTGTTAAGAAACGTGAAAAATAGTTCAAAAATGCAAACTTATCATTTTGAGATTAATGTTTCCTAAAATACGTGAAAGAGGTTAGAAAAACTTTGTCTATAATAGGTGATTTAGATATCGTAAATTGTAGAATAGATAGTTTCAAATTTGGAAAATGTGAAAAGGTGTTGGAATACGTGAAAATAGGTTGGAAAATGCTCAAGAATCCTTTTATAAGTGTAACTGTTTTCGGGAATCATGAAAAAGGTTGGAAAATGTTCAAGCATTATTTTATAAGTGTAACTGTTTTTGGGAATCATGAAAAAGGTTGAAAAATGTTAAAACATCATTTTATAAGTGTAACAGTTTTCGGGAATCACAAAACGATGATGAGAAACATTTTTTATCAATATAACCCTGGTTTTGTAGCATATGATTGACCAATTTAATGTTTTATTTATGGTTTTATTTGACCAATATAAAGTTGGTATGTATATATATATATATATATATAAATAATTAACTAATTTGAAAATATAACTTTTTGACCAATTTAATGTTTTTCTAATGGTTAAACTTGAACAATATAAAGTTGGCATGTATTTAATTAATTAATTTTAAAATATATATTAATATTTTAACTTTTCATATAAAGGCAGGTGAATTCACAAAATTTAAAACAAAATATTTGAAGTTTCAGACTACATCCATGAAAACATCACGTTCAAAAGCAAAGAACGGGGAAACAAAGGTAAACTATTTTTTGTCTTAATTTTTCATTTTTTGCATTTCTGTCTCTTGCCATTCTATAGATTGTGTTTTACATATGTGATATATTTTCGTAAATACAACCTCAATTGTGGATATGTTTTCATTCAATTCAATTAGGTAGTTCTGTATAATAAGTTAGATCCTTTGTTCTTGAAAAATTTAATTAATTTTAAAAGTGAACAAATTTATTCAATGTTCATTACGGGCTCCAACTAGCACTAGATTACTGTATTTTAGAATAGTATCTTTAAATTGATGTCAACCAAGTATTTAGTGGTTAGATCTCAACATAATCCATGTATACTTGATTCAAACATGAGAATATCAAAATATTACTTCATGAGGTGCATTAATCAGGGATGACACCTGTAAATGGTTGAGGGACAGGTGAAGGTATCATGTATCCCAATTTTTATCATCACATGGTAATATTTTCCTTGTTTAATTGTTCTAATTCTCTCAAGTTCATAGAAGAATCCCCTCATTGAAAAAGAAAATAGTGACCAAACAATTATTAAAAATATAAACAATTATTATAAATTAATTTTGAAATTAAAAATACATATTTAGAATGAAAAAGAATCATAACTTTGAATGTTAACTTTCATCCACTATGCATCTCAACATTGTTTTATAAAAAAAAATATGATATTAGTATGAGTTCTATTAGGTTGTTAAACAAAGATCAAAATGAGCAATAGTTTTTTTTTTTTTAAAGTTAATTTATTTTATATGTTTTCACTTATAGCCTCGCTCTTGTTTACGCTTTTACTGTATGTGTATCTGAATAAATTGGAAACCTTATGTTGGAGGGTTGAGCCATAAAATTCAAAATTAATAATGTTAATAGCAGTATATATTTAGCATCTTTTCAAATTAATTACTACCCCCTTACCAAGTTCTCTTGATGTCTTCCATTCTATCTTAAACTAAACAAACAAGCTTTTCAAACGAAGAAAATAGGTTTAACACACACTAGTCATACTATCTAGATATGTATTGAATAATTTAATTCTATTTATGGGCATAATTTAACTAGCTACATGTTTGTGTAAACTCAGGAAAACGAAGTCATTTTGGCCAAACCTATTCTTTTTAATGGTGATAGCAATAACGACGGTGCTGATAATAATGACGGTGATGGTGCTGATATCATCAATACTCAAACAAAGACCGTAAGTTGTATTTTATTTCAAATATTAAAAAAATTGCTTAAATGTTTCAAATTATTCTTTTTATTCTCTAAAATTTTATGACTACATTTTCTAATATTTTACTAATACATTTCGAACCATGTATGGGTTTAGATTGTAAGTTCAAAGAAGAAAACATCTTTAAAGAAGTCTGGGCGCTCAAAACTATTTCCAAAAGAATGGACTGCACGTTGGAAAGTTGAAAAACGACCACGAAGTACTGGTAAGATTGATAAGGTATGTAGTACTCAAACTTAAAATGAACTCTTTTTATGAAATTATTTATCTTATTAGCTACTTATGAAGTTATTTAGATTATAAACTTTCTTTTGAGAGATAGGATTACAATAATTACAAAATTTCTATTTCTTTTAAGAGGTTAAATTGATAAGTATTAAATAAAACGGAGTATAAATGGTGGTACTCTTACCCAATAACAAAACTGAAAAACACTAACCTTAATGATAAAAATATGGTGGTACTCTTACCCAACTCTCGTCCTTACCATCTAATAATATTATTTGTGTAAAATCCCAAAATAGGTTGAAGGAATACTGAAAGGTAAATTGGACACAACTTCCCCAAATGGAGTGGGGAATCCACTGGGAGTCAAAGCAAAATTAAAACCATCCAATCCTAAAAATCTTATTACTGTAATATACCTTAACCAACAACTCAATCTCAACACATAAAAGGGAGCCAACATAGAAAGATTATCCCCCTCTGAATTGTAATTTTATATCGTCTTGATTATCCATGTAAAAATTTACACAGATATGAAATTATTTAATATGTTATTAAGACTCGTCAAGATGAACAATGTTCTATAAAAACACATAAACCGTTAATCTTTATGGGTTGGAATAACAAATCAAATGATTTTAGATTTATGTAGATTTTTATAGGAAAGATCTATAATATAAATGTGCAATTCAACGGTCAAATGATATTGAGCAGTGTAACATCACATCAATCACTGTAATTTGATCCATCGATCCTACACACACACACACACACCCAAAGATTTGTTTACATCAGGTGTAACTCTAATGACCTACACCAAATCTCAATCGTTAAATTAACTTAGTCGTAAAGTTCCCATATGTCAAATTAAAAAACCTGTTAAGTGAGGCACATCCAATTCTCTCTACGTTGTCTTCTCTAGAGCTAATTGACTTAGAAAAGCTTATAACACTGTTTCAAGACTTTCTCGTGATCTTTTCTCATTTTCTCCCTGATCATAGATTATGTTCTTGGTTGAAGTCCTTATTTTTCTGATGTGTGCATTTGAGATCCGTTATAAGTCGCAACTCATGCTTTAGATTTCAAAGCATATATTAAGTGTGAATTCCTACCAATTTGTGGTTGGTTGAAGCTTTAATTAATAATATGAAATTATACAAATAAGTGGAAATTCTTGAGTTTAAATAATGAGTAAAGTCATGACTTTCAAACATTATCCCAATTAGATTAATTTCAATATTTCTCTCATAATATAATTTATGTTTTTCCTGTAAGATTTCGGATAATTGTTATCCTTAATCATAATAATTTGAAGCTTCTCTATCGTAATATTTATTAACAAATATTATACTTGAAGTTGATCTATAATTCAAAGTAATTGTTTTATTTTTTTGTGAGTCTTGCCATTGTTGTCTAGAATCAGAAAAACCAAAAAAGAGCAAGAAACAATTGCATAGACCTCACATAATTTAATAGATGAGAATCAATGGATTAGTTTAATTTAACGGTTGAGATTTGGTATAAAACATTATTGGTGTTTACAAATCCTGACTCATACACATAAATAGATTAACTTATCTTGCTCTTCTAACAAACCCGATAAAAACATATTTTGATTTCTTTCAACTAATTAATAGTTTACTTTTGTCTTATCGTTTCATCATCTTTATTCCATTTTGAACATGTCTTTTTATATTTTTTTATTGATACGATAAACATTTAATTACATTGTGTTGCAGTACTATCATCATAAGGAAAAAAGAGGGGTTACACTTAAATCCTTTGTAGCTGTCGAAAAATACGAGAATGGTATAACATCTGCTGGTAAGGGAAAAGAAAAGGTCAATACCGACGAAGTAAGTACACTTTTTTTAAATATCTAAAACTTCAACTCTTATACATGTTTTGTGCGTGTTTTGTGGGGACTCTACCAAAATAGCTACCCATCTTTTTATTGCTTGTTGATTCTCTTTACGGATATGGTGTAGAGTGTTTAGATCTTTAGGATAGGAGAGGGTGCTTCCGCGAGACCTGTTCAATATTTTCTCAATTTTTTATCTTTAGGGGTACGGGCTAGAGTTAGACCTTGTTGCGCTTCAGTTTGCCATTTGGTTTTGTGGCCCGTCTGAAAGATCAAAATTGATTTCATTTCTTTGGGAAAAACAATGGATGTTGTGCAATTGTTGGATAATACTATTCTTTCCGCTTGAAAATGTTATTTTTTGTAAGCATCAAGCCTCTCCTTGCACCTATTATGCATAGATAGTGGAACATACTCTATGTTGGAGCTTGTAGAGTCCTATTTGTTTGGGGGGTTGTTCGGGTTGTTCGCTTCCTATTGGTTATCCCATGATAGGGAAACTTCCAGCATTTTCGCATTTTTGTTTTTATTTACACCCTTTGTTTTGCATTTGTTGTGTATCCATTCTTTTATGAGTAAGTCTATAACTCATTTGTAGACTTTTATGTAATAGTATAAAAGCAATAAGAATATCACATATGTTGAAATACTTAGGTAGGAGGTCGATAGTACTACGCAACCACTTGATGGACGAAAAATATTCACAATATCATTTTGGAATTATCATTATTGATAAGTCGGATGGGGGAATATAATAGTGGTTTTATCCTCATCGATAAGTCGGATGGGAGAAGGAACGATTAGATTATGCGTGTCTCCTTATTTCTAAACCTTCTTTGGAGGTTTTGAACTCATCAGTGGTACTGTTAATTGATGGCACTCAATACACTATGAAATTGGTGGAGGAATGGAGGTTTACACTTTGGGGAGGATTCCCTTCTATCAGATGATGAGCCAGACTGTTATTCCAATAATTTTGAGCAACTCGACGAGCACGTTCTCCACGCGGATCCAGTGACTGGCAAGCACATGTCACAATTGAAAATGAAAATGAGACTTTTGCCACTTTTGAAAGCCAAACAGGTCTTGCATCACACCAACTCTCCATTAGCAACAATAACTATTCCTACTAATGTTCAGCCAATGGAGGAGCCTTCTGTTGCGGCATTTAATGTTGTTGTTGAAGGGGAGTATTGCAAGTCACAACAACTAGTAGCTACAACACATGTCACAATTGAAAAAGAAAATGAAACTGCCCAGGTTACTGTCAACTTGGCACATGTCGCAATTGAAAATGAAAATGAGACTTCTGCCACTTTGAAAGCCAAACAGGTTGCGCATATTCACACAAACTCTCCATCAGAAGCCATAGCTATTACTACTACTGTTTAGCCAATGAATGAGCCTTCTATTGTGGAACTTAATGTTGTTACTGAAAGGGAGTCATGCAAGCCGCATGAACCAGTAGCTACATCACAACTGCAAGTTGTTGTTCCCAAACTGGAAGCTCGTCGTGATTCTTGCCCTCCCAACCGGTGCCGCTCTAGTTCTTTGGGTCCTTGGAGTTTGGAATGATTAACCGATCATAATGGCGGCAACACATGATTGATTTTCTCATCAAAATTGTGGCAACAAGAGGTGCAAAACCTTCACAAAATAACGAAGCTGTATCAAAAAAGAAAGTTGAAAGCCCTCTTAAACATCCAATTCAAAGTTTAAAAAGGGTGGCTAGGATGCCTTGCAAAGAGAGGAAAACGGTGTTGAAATCAATTAAGAAACATACCATGAAAAATCCTTAATTGTAAAGGTTTTGCTTAAGTTGGACGACGCAAGACAATTAGTGTCTTCCGATTGCTTTTATTCTTCTGTTAAAGAATATTGGGAGAATTGGGTTATTTTACACGGGGATGGGGTTGCGACAAAAAACCTTTTATCATGTGGATTCAAGAAACTAAACTATGTAACGTGGATGACTTTGTTGTATCGTCTATTTATGGAAATTATTGTTTTGGTTATTCTTTCCAACTTTCAGTTGGCGCGTCAGATGGTTTGTTATTTGTGTGTGAAAAATCAGAAGTCGAAGTTTGGTCTACTACAAGCATCAATCGTTTTTTGGTAATTAAGGGTAAGTTTGTTCAAGGTAAAAAAGAATTTGTTTTTATTAATGTTTATGCTTTGTGCGATTGGGAGGAAAAACATGCCTTATGGTTTCGGCTATTAGATTTTATTCATCAAAATGAAAATTCTATTCTCTGTTTGCACGGTGATTTTAATTCAGTTCGCTCGGTTGATGAACGGAAGAGTGGAGCATCCATATTTCAGCACACTGATTCTGATGTTTTTAATAGCTTCATTGGTGATAATTGCCTCGTGGATTTTTCGTTATGTGGAAGGGTCCACACTTGGTACCGTGGCGACGGGTTTTCTATGAGTCGTTTATATCGATTCTTATTGTCTGAACATTGGTGTATGGAGTGGCCTAATAATACTCAGGTGGCTCTTCAAGGGGGGCTCTCTGATCATGTTCCTCTTTTGTTTTCTGTAGATACTGCTAATTGGGGTCCTCGACTTATTCAAATGTTAGAATGATGGGCCAACTTTCCAGGCTACAAGGAATTTATGTGTGCAAAGCTGGGTTCTTACCAATTTCAGGGTTGGGGTGTTTTTCGTTCTCAAGGAGAATCTCAAATTGATAATAAGAAAAATAAACGACCTCAAAGAATGGCATGCGCAACACGCTAGAAACATGGAAGGTAAAATGAAAGAAGTCTGAAATTGTGTCTCATCTTTGGATCTTAATGATGAGGTATTAGTTTTGGATGAGAATGAGCTGGTGGAGCTACACGATTTGTCCATCAACTTGCATTCCATGGTGCGTGTCCATTCGAGTACTTGAGGGCAAAAATCTTGTTTGAATTGGTTGAAGGAAGGTGATGTTAATTCTAAAAATTTCATGCAATTATGTCTAGTAGACAGAGAGTTAATGCATTTTTTGTGATCAATGATAATGGTATCCATGTCGAAGGTGTCCGTCATATCCGTTCAGCAGTCTTTTCTCATTTTGAAAATCACTTAAAGTCTCCTCGAGTTGTGAGACCAGTGATAGAGGGTTTGAATTTTACAAAGTTAAATGTCATTGACGCTAGGTAGCTAATTCTCCCATTTTTGTTGGAGGAGGTCAAGCAAGCAATTTAGGAATGTGATAGTTTCAAGAGCCCGGGTCAATATGTCATAAGTTTTAGTTTCATTAAAGACTTCTGGATTGAACTTAAGAATGACTTCATGCGTTATATTTCTAAATTTCATCGAAATGGGAAGCTCACAAAAGGAACCAATTCAACTTTAACATCTCTCGTTCCAAAGACAGATGGCCCTCAACGCCATAATGATTTTGTCCCATTTTCCTCATTGGTTGATGTATAAGGCGCTGGCGAAGGTCTGTGCAAACAGATTGCGCCTTGTTATTGGGGAAGTGGTGTTGCATGTTTAGTCAGCTTTCATCAAGGGGATACAAATTCTAGACGGTGTTCTTATTGCAAATGAATTTGTGACGACGCTATAAAACTCAATAAGGAGATGTTTCTCTTAAAGTAGATTTTGAAAAAGCTTTCGATTTTGTGGACTGGCATTATCTAGATGATGTTATGAAAAATATGAATTTTCCAGTTTTATGGAGAAAGTGGATTTTCAAGTGTCTTGGTTCGGAAACGACATCGGCATTAGTCAACAAATGCCCAACTGATGAATTCCCCTTGGAGCATGGTTTAAGACAAGGTGACCCTCTTTAACCTTTTCCCTTTATGATAACAGCGTAGGGTCTAGATTTATTGATGCAATCCTTGGCTGGTGTGGGTCTTTTTCATGGTTACTATGTCGAGTCGACCTCCCAGGTGCATATTTCTTACTTGCAATTTGCGGACGACTCTTTAATTATCGGAAATAAGAGTTGGGCCAATGTCAAGTCGATGCGTACTATATATGTTGTTATTATTCGAAGAAATCGCTGGTTTAAAAGTTAATTTTCATAAGAGTAAGTTAAGTGACATTAATATCTCCAATTTGTTGTTGAAGGAGGCATCTCGAGTTATGAATTGCAAGACTGGTTGTATCCCTTTTGTGTATTTGCGGATTCCTATCAGAGGGGATAGTCGTTGGTTAAGATTTTGGGACCCTCTCCTTGAACGCATCAATCTCATGTTGTCTAGTTGTAAAAGTAAAAATCTCTCTCTTGATGGTCATCTGACACTTCTGAAGTCCGTCTTATATTCATTCCTGATTTACTTTCTTTGCTTCTTTAAGGCCCCCACATCATATGACCTGACCTATAAGGAGGTTGATGCGGCTTCCGTTTGGCTCAAACACGTTCCTCTTAAGGTGTCTTTATTTGTGTGGTGTCTCTTTCGCAACCGTCTTCCAACGAAGGGTAACCTCTTCACGAAGGGGGATTGTTTAGGCAGATGCTACTTTATGCGTGGGTGGTTGCAGAATTCAGGAGTCAGCCGATCACCTCTTCATTACTTGTAACAATTTTGGTCAGCTATGAACAATCATTCGCAGTTGGCTTCGCCTTTCTTCGGCCGATACTTTTCGTGCTCTCGAACACTTTCACCAATTCCTCCAGCTAGCAAAGTTTCTCAGGCACACTCATATGTTTTTAAAACTTATCTAGTTCTCATGTGTTTCGACGATTTTGAAAGAAATAAACAATCGAATATTCAACCACAAATCTTTGAAGGTTCATCAATTGCTAGATATAGATAAATTACTATTTTTCACTTGGTTCAAGGCTAAATTGTCAAACTTTCGCTACACTTATCATGAGTAGGGGCAACATCCTTTATATTGCTTGGGCATTACCGTGTAATTGTTTTACTGTCTCGTAGCAGCTTGTCATTGTTTCCGGCTATGCTGCCTTTGTAACAATTGTAATTGATCCCTCTTAGCACACCTTGTACGGCGGGGGGTCTCATTTGTTGTGTTAATATATATCTCATTTTGGCTTGTTAAAAAAAACATATACATATAAAATGACTTAAGCGAATTTATAACCAATGGTGTATAACGTTAACATATGTATATTATAGATAGAAAAAAATTGAACATATATATATATATATATATATATATATATATAGAGAGAGAGAGAGAGAGAGAGAGAGATCTATGGAAATTATCATATGTAAAAAACTAAGACACGATGACCTCAACATATTTCCACCAATACAAAATTATGTCACCCTTTCATTCATTATTCTTCAAACATCTGCATAAACTTTATTCAATTTTTTACTGTCATTGAAGGACAATATTTTGAAATTTGTTATCATGTGTTAATGGGGGCAATGTCTTGAGGAAGAAGATGGGATCATTGGGTTGTGATTTCATGAACTAAAAATAAATAAAAAAACTGATACATGCTTACTTAAACAGTTGTTTTAATAAATGGCTAAAATGATCATAATATTTTCTAATTTAAATGGTGCATTTGGTTAGAACAAATCACTCTTTAATGGAAAATTATGTCAATCGTTTTCAAGCGTTTGTCTTGGTCGTGGTGGATGAACCCACTTGAATGTATGTAAAGTGTATAAACTTTGACATCTTATAACTACGTTTTGAGTACCCCTTTTATTCTTAATAATAAAGTTGGCTTATCAACAAATATATGTTTGCTTATAATTGCTACATTTTAAATAAGAAGGAACCAAAGGAGGAGGAGGAGGAGGAGGAACCAAAGGAGGAGGAGGAGGAGGATCCAGAAAGGGTTTTTTTTGAACAGGATCCAGAACAGATTGAATTGGAATTGCAGCTTATGGTAGCTTTTGAAATTTATTCTCCAAAGAAACTTGCAGGAGTACATCGTAACTTTGTCCTTTTTGGTCTGATGGAACATCTAAAGAGACATTTTAACAGAGAATTCTCTTCTGAGGAGGTCCTAAAATTAGTGGGTCGATTCTACAACATAGAAATGTTAAAAGACGATGAAGATGAAGAGATCGACATGCTTAATCATGAAGAAGAGTTTAGCTTGCCTCAAAGTTTCTTTCCTAAGGTACAATCTTGAGTTACCATTTTGGTCCTTCATTCAAAAAAAAATACTTTTATTTTTTGAGAAAACTCTAAATTAATCTGGAGTTGTATGCTATTGTGCAAAGTAGCGTATGTTTCCTTTTATTGAATGTATATCTCATATAAACTAAAAATTATGTCTTTTTACGTATTGATAGTAAAATTTAAACAAAATGATTTTACAGAATAAATATATACTATACCTACTAATGTATTTATGACAACCAAAATTATGTCTTTTTACGTATTAATATACTTTCAATAAATGCTAAATTTTTACTTATACTGCAACAAATTTTTTACAGAAAAAGAATGCTAAGAAGAGAAAAGAGAAAGGACGTACCAATGACCGATCCAAGAAGGGAAACGAGAAAAAAGGCACCAGTGACCGATGTGACTCATGTGAGTAAACTTATTTTCAATATTTAACATTCTCATTTTTTTTCCAACACATTGTTTTGAGTTTTAGTGTTAGAAATGTTATGCAATTTGTACTGATGAGCAAAGAAAATAAATACAAGTTGAAGTGAATAACATATATATTTCAGTGCCAGCCAACTAGGTTTTGTAATACTCTAAAAAAAAAAAGAATACTTGTTGTAATTTTTGTTTTTGAAACTTTAGAACTATATATTATTGCTAATAAGTAACACAATGTTAACAACACCATCTTCTTTTTTTATCAAATAACAATGTTTTTTTTTTGTTGTCAAAACTTACATCTACTTTTTTACTTCGAAAGTTCAGCACTGTCATTCATGACTAATATATTAGTGTATTGGATGTAATGATTTTCCAAAATAAAATACGTACTTATTATTTATTTATTTCTTTAAGATAATACTTTAAATTTCTAAGCATTTATTTCTGTATCTTTTCAGGATATGCTCCCCAAGGAACAAAAGGAGAATGAGAAAAATATGTGTTGAAGAGTAAAAGACCTAAAACTTTAATGTGTTCAAGAGTGTAATAAACTTGTATTGTTATTTTATATATTTGGTATGATGTTCTGATTTTCTGCACAAAGGCTAAGTGTTGCAATTTTATATATCTTGTATGATGTTCTGATGTTTTTCTCCTTTTTAGTGGTTTCTACCCAATTTCATATATGATGTTTATTAGGGAAACAATTATCACTATCTTGCATTGAGGATTCAATGTTCGGTCACAAAGGGACCAAACTGTCTTCTTTTGATTGAAAATGAAAGTACATTTCAACACTTAGGTAAACCAACACCAAATGATGTAAGCATAGAGACATTCAAAAAATAAATGGAATGAGGTTTCCATAGTTTGAGGGGCATATAAGGAACACATCATCCTATATAAGCTAAATTTGATGAGTATAGACGACTTATCCAACATGAGCATCCAACCCACCAAAGATTTAGAGGGGGAAATATCTTTGGACAAGACGGATCTAGAGGCTAGAGGCTACTAATATTTGGAAAATTATTTTTCTTAAATTTATAAGTATCTTTCAAGAACAAGACATAAGTAGCATCATGCTTCCAAATAAGTTGATCTGCTTGACCTTGTAAAGGATTAGTGACTTAATACACAAATTTTCTCAAATTACAAAAAAGCTCATTCAAATATTCTCTGAATAAAATATAGAATTACTTGTCTTATACATCTGATAAAGTGTCACTGACGTGTGCATAATACGTAACAGCTGACAAATCTTATACTAGTACATCAAAATTAACAATAAATCGTCCAACTTCTTCTATCATTCCTAACACGAACAATCCTTCTTGCAAGCAACATGTGCATCTGAAATAAAATAAAAGGATTGGGGGTGAGACAAGATGTCTCATTGAGTTCCACCTATCCTAGGTTGTAGGCAACCGTGGAGAACCTACGGTCACCATCTATGTACGTAAACCTAATTTATGATTTATTGTTCTCTTCTGCATAACTTAGCGATCAGGGGAAATGTAGGATCACTAAATTTATACTATAATAGTTCTTGTCATATTGCCATATTCAAATCATATGTTCATATTTATGTTAGAAGGATAACGTGTGACAAACTATATTATATGGGTTTCATTTTACGGAATGGATCCGAGTGGAGTAACCCCGGATACATCCCCATAGCATGACCTGTGAAAATTCCTATCATATCAGGTTAACACAAGACTCCTTTTATCGTCATGCGGGCAATCCTTACGAAAAGTATCTCATCCCACTTGCAGATTCTTCATGTCCCACTAGTGTGGACAAAAAAAGACACAACTTACTTATTCTTATGCTTGTACTTATTATTCTTAGGATATATTATTGTTCGTTTCTGAAATATAACATAGTTCGTATATGTAACACCCAAAAACCGCATATTATTTTCTAATAAAAATACAATAACTAATTAAACATGCAAGGGTGTCACACATCTTCTTCAATTAAAAAAATACTTCATTTAAATTAAAAACATGGCAGCAAAATATATTTTTTTAAAAACATCAAGGTAACTATCACATCATTTGTATCGACATCATAACTGAATTCAAAAGAATTCTAAAACCTAATCTAAAATAAAATAAATCCCCAAACTCTATCATTTGTTCCAGGTATTACATACCAACTACCCCCACTCACTTACGATGGCACCTGCACCCTCGGAACTAAGCGGTAAGGAAGTTCTCACAAAAAGGAAAAACACCGCTCGAAGAAGTTCCCACATTTGAATACGCCTCTTCGAACGAATCTTGCAACTAAAACGATTGCTCGTTAAAGGCATCAATTGGGATGGGGGAAACTATTCTGGATCGGCCAAAAGGCTAATCCCACGACGACACATGGACTATACATACACCGCCTTAAGGCTCAACGTCTGAAGGAGCACACCAACATCAGTGCACCACATTGTATCCGAGCACGCCTCCACGCGAGGATCACTTTACATGTGTCCTCTAACCGCTCCATAATCACACACCACAAAACACGGAGATGGTTATTCACATGCGCGCCTATATAAGGGTGACTTAGCTTCACTCTTAAGGTATGATTCACTTTTCACAACACTTTCTACATACTCTTTCTCAGTTCCAATAATGACTTGAGCGTTGGAGTGCTAACGTGCCTACATGTACCTTTCGTCCCACCGTGAAGACTCATCGCCACCATGTCAGAGCATATTCCGCCACCGTTGCCTCTCATTCATCCACACCGAACATATTAGATTTTATTACTATATATTTTATGACTTATAGTTCTTTCTTATTTAGTATTATTCGTTTAGTTAGGGGGTATAAACATTTCTCTGATATTAGTTGTAACAAAAAAGGACTGTGTACAATTTGATAGAAGGAAAACAACATATTGTATAATAGAGAGAAGCTTAGATAGAAGTCGAGATCATAGATTTTATTAAGATAATCAAGTAATTTATGCAACATATTCTTTTCTTAAAAGTACAGCAGACAAAAGTTTAGGTAGAGTCATATGGAGGAACAACAAAATCTTGTTAAGAAACGTGAAAAAAAGTTCAAAAATGCAAACTTATCATTTTGAGATTAATGTTTCCTAAAATATGTGAAAGAGGTTAGAAAAACTTCGTCTATAATAGGTGGAGATTTAGATATCGTAAATTGTAGAATAGATAGTTTCAAATTTGGAAATTGTGAAAAGGTGTTGGAATACGTGAAAATAGGTTGGAAAATGTTCAAGCATCATTTTATAAGTGTAACTGTTTTCGGGAATCATGAAAAAGGTTAGAAAATGTTAAAACATCGTTTTATAAGTGTAACAGTTTTCGGGAATCACGAAACTATGACGAGAAATATTTTTTATTGATATAACCCTGGTTTTGTTTAGCATATATGATTGACCAACTTAATGTTTTATTTGACCAATATAAAGTTGGTATATATATAAATAATTAACTAATTTGAAAATATAACTTTTTGACCAATTTAATGTTTTACTAATGGTTAAATTTGAACAGTATAAAGTTGGCGTATAACATTAATTAATTTTAAAATATATATTTATATTTTAACTTTTCATATAAAGGCAGGTGAATCCACAAAATTTAAAACAAAATATTTGAAGTTTCAGACTACATCCATGAAAACATCACGTTCAAAAGCAAAGAAGGGGGAAACAAAGGTAAACTATTTTTTAACTTAATTTTTATTTTTTTTCATTTCTGTCTCGCCTTTCTATAGATTGTGTTTTACATATGTGATATATTAACGTAAATACAACCTCAATTGTCAATTGTGGATATGTTTTCATTCAATTCAATTAGGTAGTTCTGTATAATAAGTTAGATCCTTTGTTCTTGAAAAATTTAATTAATTTTAAAAGTGAACAAATTTATTCAATGTTCATTACTGGCTCCAACTAGCACTAGATTACTGTATTTTAGAATAGTATCTTTAAATTGATGTCAACCAAGTATTAAGTGGTTAGATCTCAACATAATCCATGTATACTTGATTCAAACATGAGAATATCAAAATATTACTTCATGAGGTGCATTAATCAGGGATGACACCTGTAAATGGTTGAGGGACAGGTGAAGGTATCATGTATCCCAATTTTTATCATCACATGGTAATATTTTCCTTGTTTAATTGTTCTAATTCTCTCAAGTTCATAGAAGAATCCCCTCATTGAAAAAGAAAATAGTGACCAAACAATTATTAAAAATATAAACAATTATTATAAATTAATTTTGAAATTAAAAATACATATTTAGAATGAAAAAGAATCATAACTTTGAATGTTAACTTTCATCCACTATGCATCTCAACATTGTTTTATAAAAAAAAATATGATATTAGTATGAGTTCTATTAGGTTGTTAAACAAAGATCAAAATGAGCAATAGTTTTTTTTTTTTTAAAGTTAATTTATTTTATATGTTTTCACTTATAGCCTCGCTCTTGTTTACGCTTTTACTGTATGTGTATCTGAATAAATTGGAAACCTTATGTTGGAGGGTTGAGCCATAAAATTCAAAATTAATAATGTTAATAGCAGTATATATTTAGCATCTTTTCAAATTAATTACTACCCCCTTACCAAGTTCTCTTGATGTCTTCCATTCTATCTTAAACTAAACAAACAAGCTTTTCAAACGAAGAAAATAGGTTTAACACACACTAGTCATACTATCTAGATATGTATTGAATAATTTAATTCTATTTATGGGCATAATTTAACTAGCTACATGTTTGTGTAAACTCAGGAAAACGAAGTCATTTTGGCCAAACCTATTCTTTTTAATGGTGATAGCAATAACGACGGTGCTGATAATAATGACGGTGATGGTGCTGATATCATCAATACTCAAACAAAGACCGTAAGTTGTATTTTATTTCAAATATTAAAAAAATTGCTTAAATGTTTCAAATTATTCTTTTTATTCTCTAAAATTTTATGACTACATTTTCTAATATTTTACTAATACATTTCGAACCATGTATGGGTTTAGATTGTAAGTTCAAAGAAGAAAACATCTTTAAAGAAGTCTGGGCGCTCAAAACTATTTCCAAAAGAATGGACTGCACGTTGGAAAGTTGAAAAACGACCACGAAGTACTGGTAAGATTGATAAGGTATGTAGTACTCAAACTTAAAATGAACTCTTTTTATGAAATTATTTATCTTATTAGCTACTTATGAAGTTATTTAGATTATAAACTTTCTTTTGAGAGATAGGATTACAATAATTACAAAATTTCTATTTCTTTTAAGAGGTTAAATTGATAAGTATTAAATAAAACGGAGTATAAATGGTGGTACTCTTACCCAATAACAAAACTGAAAAACACTAACCTTAATGATAAAAATATGGTGGTACTCTTACCCAACTCTCGTCCTTACCATCTAATAATATTATTTGTGTAAAATCCCAAAATAGGTTGAAGGAATACTGAAAGGTAAATTGGACACAACTTCCCCAAATGGAGTGGGGAATCCACTGGGAGTCAAAGCAAAATTAAAACCATCCAATCCTAAAAATCTTATTACTGTAATATACCTTAACCAACAACTCAATCTCAACACATAAAAGGGAGCCAACATAGAAAGATTATCCCCCTCTGAATTGTAATTTTATATCGTCTTGATTATCCATGTAAAAATTTACACAGATATGAAATTATTTAATATGTTATTAAGACTCGTCAAGATGAACAATGTTCTATAAAAACACATAAACCGTTAATCTTTATGGGTTGGAATAACAAATCAAATGATTTTAGATTTATGTAGATTTTTATAGGAAAGATCTATAATATAAATGTGCAATTCAACGGTCAAATGATATTGAGCAGTGTAACATCACATCAATCACTGTAATTTGATCCATCGATCCTACACACACACACACACCCAAAGATTTGTTTACATCAGGTGTAACTCTAATGACCTACACCAAATCTCAATCGTTAAATTAACTTAGTCGTAAAGTTCCCATATGTCAAATTAAAAAACCTGTTAAGTGAGGCACATCCAATTCTCTCTACGTTGTCTTCTCTAGAGCTAATTGACTTAGAAAAGCTTATAACACTGTTTCAAGACTTTCTCGTGATCTTTTCTCATTTTCTCCCTGATCATAGATTATGTTCTTGGTTGAAGTCCTTATTTTTCTGATGTGTGCATTTGAGATCCGTTATAAGTCGCAACTCATGCTTTAGATTTCAAAGCATATATTAAGTGTGAATTCCTACCAATTTGTGGTTGGTTGAAGCTTTAATTAATAATATGAAATTATACAAATAAGTGGAAATTCTTGAGTTTAAATAATGAGTAAAGTCATGACTTTCAAACATTATCCCAATTAGATTAATTTCAATATTTCTCTCATAATATAATTTATGTTTTTCCTGTAAGATTTCGGATAATTGTTATCCTTAATCATAATAATTTGAAGCTTCTCTATCGTAATATTTATTAACAAATATTATACTTGAAGTTGATCTATAATTCAAAGTAATTGTTTTATTTTTTTGTGAGTCTTGCCATTGTTGTCTAGAATCAGAAAAACCAAAAAAGAGCAAGAAACAATTGCATAGACCTCACATAATTTAATAGATGAGAATCAATGGATTAGTTTAATTTAACGGTTGAGATTTGGTATAAAACATTATTGGTGTTTACAAATCCTGACTCATACACATAAATAGATTAACTTATCTTGCTCTTCTAACAAACCCGATAAAAACATATTTTGATTTCTTTCAACTAATTAATAGTTTACTTTTGTCTTATCGTTTCATCATCTTTATTCCATTTTGAACATGTCTTTTTATATTTTTTTATTGATACGATAAACATTTAATTACATTGTGTTGCAGTACTATCATCATAAGGAAAAAAGAGGGGTTACACTTAAATCCTTTGTAGCTGTCGAAAAATACGAGAATGGTATAACATCTGCTGGTAAGGGAAAAGAAAAGGTCAATACCGACGAAGTAAGTACACTTTTTTTAAATATCTAAAACTTCAACTCTTATACATGTTTTGTGCGTGTTTTGTGGGGACTCTACCAAAATAGCTACCCATCTTTTTATTGCTTGTTGATTCTCTTTACGGATATGGTGTAGAGTGTTTAGATCTTTAGGATAGGAGAGGGTGCTTCCGCGAGACCTGTTCAATATTTTCTCAATTTTTTATCTTTAGGGGTACGGGCTAGAGTTAGACCTTGTTGCGCTTCAGTTTGCCATTTGGTTTTGTGGCCCGTCTGAAAGATCAAAATTGATTTCATTTCTTTGGGAAAAACAATGGATGTTGTGCAATTGTTGGATAATACTATTCTTTCCGCTTGAAAATGTTATTTTTTGTAAGCATCAAGCCTCTCCTTGCACCTATTATGCATAGATAGTGGAACATACTCTATGTTGGAGCTTGTAGAGTCCTATTTGTTTGGGGGGTTGTTCGGGTTGTTCGCTTCCTATTGGTTATCCCATGATAGGGAAACTTCCAGCATTTTCGCATTTTTGTTTTTATTTACACCCTTTGTTTTGCATTTGTTGTGTATCCATTCTTTTATGAGTAAGTCTATAACTCATTTGTAGACTTTTATGTAATAGTATAAAAGCAATAAGAATATCACATATGTTGGAATACTTAGGTAGGAGGTCGATAGTACTACGCAACCACTTGATGGACGAAAAATATTCACAATATCATTTTGGAATTATCATTATTGATAAGTCGGATGGGGGAATATAATAGTGGTTTTATCCTCATCGATAAGTCGGATGGGAGAAGGAACGATTAGATTATGCGTGTCTCCTTATTTCTAAACCTTCTTTGGAGGTTTTGAACTCATCAGTGGTACTGTTAATTGATGGCACTCAATACACTATGAAATTGGTGGAGGAATGGAGGTTTACACTTTGGGGAGGATTCCCTTCTATCAGATGATGAGCCAGACTGTTATTCCAATAATTTTGAGCAACTCGACGAGCACGTTCTCCACGCGGATCCAGTGAATGGCAAGCACATGTCACAATTGAAAATGAAAATGAGACTTTTGCCACTTTTGAAAGCCAAACAGGTCTTGCATCACACCAACTCTCCATTAGCAACAATAACTATTCCTACTAATGTTCAGCCAATGGAGGAGCCTTCTGTTGCGGCATTTAATGTTGTTGTTGAAGGGGAGTATTGCAAGTCACAACAACTAGTAGCTACAACACATGTCACAATTGAAAAAGAAAATGAAACTGCCCAGGTTACTGTCAACTTGGCACATGTCGCAATTGAAAATGAAAATGAGACTTCTGCCACTTTGAAAGCCAAACAGGTTGCGCATATTCACACAAACTCTCCATCAGAAGCCATAGCTATTACTACTACTGTTTAGCCAATGAATGAGCCTTCTATTGTGGAACTTAATGTTGTTACTGAAAGGGAGTCATGCAAGCCGCATGAACCAGTAGCTACATCACAACTGCAAGTTGTTGTTCCCAAACTGGAAGCTCGTCGTGATTCTTGCCCTCCCAACCGGTGCCGCTCTAGTTCTTTGGGTCCTTGGAGTTTGGAATGATTAACCGATCATAATGGCGGCAACACATGATTGATTTTCTCATCAAAATTGTGGCAACAAGAGGTGCAAAACCTTCACAAAATAACGAAGCTGTATCAAAAAAGAAAGTTGAAAGCCCTCTTAAACATCCAATTCAAAGTTTAAAAAGGGTGGCTAGGATGCCTTGCAAAGAGAGGAAAACGGTGTTGAAATCAATTAAGAAACATACCATGAAAAATCCTTAATTGTAAAGGTTTTGCTTAAGTTGGACGACGCAAGACAATCAGTGTCTTCTGATTGCTTTTATTCTTCTGTTAAAGAATATTGGGAGAATTGGGTTATTTTACACGGGGATGGGGTTGCGACAAAAAACCTTTTATCATGTGGATTCAAGAAACTAAACTATGTAACGTGGATGACTTTGTTGTATCGTCTATTTATGGAAATTATTGTTTTGGTTATTCTTTCCAACTTTCAGTTGGCGCGTCAGATGGTTTGTTATTTGTGTGTGAAAAATCAGAAGTCGAAGTTTGGTCTACTACAAGCATCAATCGTTTTTTGGTAATTAAGGGTAAGTTTGTTCAAGGTAAAAAAGAATTTGTTTTTATTAATGTTTATGCTTTGTGCGATTGGGAGGAAAAACATGCCTTATGGTTTCGGCTATTAGATTTTATTCATCAAAATGAAAATTCTATTCTCTGTTTGCACGGTGATTTTAATTCAGTTCGCTCGGTTGATGAACGGAAGAGTGGAGCATCCATATTTCAGCACACTGATTCTGATGTTTTTAATAGCTTCATTGGTGATAATTGCCTCGTGGATTTTTCGTTATGTGGAAGGGTCCACACTTGGTACCGTGGCGACGGGTTTTCTATGAGTCGTTTATATCGATTCTTATTGTCTGAACATTGGTGTATGGAGTGGCCTAATAATACTCAGGTGGCTCTTCAAGGGGGGCTCTCTGATCATGTTCCTCTTTTGTTTTCTGTAGATACTGCTAATTGGGGTCCTCGACTTATTCAAATGTTAGAATGATGGGCCAACTTTCCAGGCTACAAGGAATTTATGTGTGCAAAGCTGGGTTCTTACCAATTTCAGGGTTGGGGTGTTTTTCGTTCTCAAGGAGAATCTCAAATTGATAATAAGAAAAATAAACGACCTCAAAGAATGGCATGCGCAACACGCTAGAAACATGGAAGGTAAAATGAAAGAAGTCTGAAATTGTGTCTCATCTTTGGATCTTAATGATGAGGTATTAGTTTTGGATGAGAATGAGCTGGTGGAGCTACACGATTTGTCCATCAACTTGCATTCCATGGTGCATGTTCATTCGAGTACTTGAGGGCAAAAATCTTGTTTGAATTGGTTGAAGGAAGGTGATGTTAATTCTAAAAATTTCATGCAATTATGTCTAGTAGACAGAGAGTTAATGCATTTTTTGTGATCAATGATAATGGTATCCATGTCGAAGGTGTCCGTCATATCCGTTCAGCAGTCTTTTCTCATTTTGAAAATCACTTAAATTCTCCTCGAGTTGTGAGACCAGTGATAGAGGGTTTGAATTTTACAAAGTTAAATGTCATTGACGCTAGGTAGCTAATTCTCCCATTTTTGTTGGAGGAGGTCAAGCAAGCAATTTAGGAATGTGATAGTTTCAAGAGCCCGGGTCAATATGTCATAAGTTTTAGTTTCATTAAAGACTTCTGGATTGAACTTAAGAATGACTTCATGCGTTATATTTCTAAATTTCATCGAAATGGGAAGCTCACAAAAGGAATCAATTCAACTTTAACATCTCTCGTTCCAAAGACAGATGGCCCTCAACGCCATAATGATTTTGTCCCATTTTCCTCATTGGTTGATGTATAAGGCGCTGGCGAAGGTCTGTGCAAACAGATTGCGCCTTGTTATTGGGGAAGTGGTGTTGCATGTTTAGTCAGCTTTCATCAAGGGGATACAAATTCTAGACGGTGTTCTTATTGCAAATGAATTTGTGACGACGCTATAAAACTCAATAAGGAGATGTTTCTCTTAAAGTAGATTTTGAAAAAGCTTTCGATTTTGTGGACTGGCATTATCTAGATGATGTTATGAAAAATATGAATTTTCCAGTTTTATGGAGAAAGTGGATTTTCAAGTGTCTTGGTTCGGAAACGACATCGGCATTAGTCAACAAATGCCCAACTGATGAATTCCCCTTGGAGCATGGTTTAAGACAAGGTGACCCTCTTTAACCTTTTCCCTTTATGATAACAGCGTAGGGTCTAGATTTATTGATGCAATCCTTGGCTGGTGTGGGTCTTTTTCATGGTTACTATGTCGAGTCGACCTCCCAAGTGCATATTTCTTACTTGCAATTTGCGGACGACTCTTTAATTATCGGAAATAAGAGTTGGGCCAATGTCAAGTCGATGCGTACTATATATGTTGTTATTATTCGAAGAAATCGCTGGTTTAAAAGTTAATTTTCATAAGAGTAAGTTAAGTGACATTAATATCTCCAATTTGTTGTTGAAGGAGGCATCTCGAGTTATGAATTGCAAGACTGGTTGTATCCCTTTTGTGTATTTGCGGATTCCTATCAGAGGGGATAGTCGTTGGTTAAGATTTTGGGACCCTCTCCTTGAACGCATCAATCTCATGTTGTCTAGTTGTAAAAGTAAAAATCTCTCTCTTGATGGTCATCTGACACTTCTGAAGTCCGTCTTATATTCATTCCTGATTTACTTTCTTTGCTTCTTTAAGGCCCCCACATCATATGACCTGACCTATAAGGAGGTTGATGCGGCTTCCGTTTGGCTCAAACACGTTCCTCTTAAGGTGTCTTTATTTGTGTGGTGTCTCTTTCGCAACCGTCTTCCAACGAAGGGTAACCTCTTCACGAAGGGGGATTGTTTAGGCAGATGCTACTTTATGCGTGGGTGGTTGCAGAATTCAGGAGTCAGCCGATCACCTCTTCATTACTTGTAACAATTTTGGTCAGCTATGAACAATCATTCGCAGTTGGCTTCGCCTTTCTTCGGCCGATACTTTTCGTGCTCTCGAACACTTTCACCAATTCCTCCAGCTAGCAAAGTTTCTCAGGCACACTCATATGTTTTTAAAACTTATCTAGTTCTCATGTGTTTCGACGATTTTGAAAGAAATAAACAATCGAATATTCAACCACAAATCTTTGAAGGTTCATCAATTGCTAGATATAGATAAATTACTATTTTTCACTTGGTTCAAGGCTAAATTGTCAAACTTTCGCTACACTTATCATGAGTAGGGGCAACATCCTTTATATTGCTTGGGCATTACCGTGTAATTGTTTTACTGTCTCGTAGCAGCTTGTCATTGTTTCCGGCTATGCTGCCTTTGTAACAATTGTAATTGATCCCTCTTAGCACACCTTGTACGGCGGGGGGTCTCATTTGTTGTGTTAATATATATCTCATTTTGGCTTGTTAAAAAAAACATATACATATAAAATGACTTAAGCGAATTTATAACCAATGGTGTATAACGTTAACATATGTATATTATAGATAGAAAAAAATTGAACATATATATATATATATATATATATAGAGAGAGAGAGAGAGAGAGAGAGATCTATGGAAATTATCATATGTAAAAAACTAAGACACGATGACCTCAACATATTTCCACCAATACAAAATTATGTCACCCTTTCATTCATTATTCTTCAAACATCTGCATAAACTTTATTCAATTTTTTACTGTCATTGAAGGACAATATTTTGAAATTTGTTATCATGTGTTAATGGGGGCAATGTCTTGAGGAAGAAGATGGGATCATTGGGTTGTGATTTCATGAACTAAAAATAAATAAAAAAACTGATACATGCTTACTTAAACAGTTGTTTTAATAAATGGCTAAAATGATCATAATATTTTCTAATTTAAATGGTGCATTTGGTTAGAACAAATCACTCTTTAATGGAAAATTATGTCAATCGTTTTCAAGCGTTTGTCTTGGTCGTGGTGGATGAACCCACTTGAATGTATGTAAAGTGTATAAACTTTGACATCTTATAACTACGTTTTGAGTACCCCTTTTATTCTTAATAATAAAGTTGGCTTATCAACAAATATATGTTTGCTTATAATTGCTACATTTTAAATAAGAAGGAACCAAAGGAGGAGGAGGAGGAGGAGGAACCAAAGGAGGAGGAGGAGGAGGATCCAGAAAGGGTTTTTTTTGAACAGGATCCAGAACAGATTGAATTGGAATTGCAGCTTATGGTAGCTTTTGAAATTTATTCTCCAAAGAAACTTGCAGGAGTACATCGTAACTTTGTCCTTTTTGGTCTGATGGAACATCTAAAGAGACATTTTAACAGAGAATTCTCTTCTGAGGAGGTCCTAAAATTAGTGGGTCGATTCTACAACATAGAAATGTTAAAAGACGATGAAGATGAAGAGATCGACATGCTTAATCATGAAGAAGAGTTTAGCTTGCCTCAAAGTTTCTTTCCTAAGGTACAATCTTGAGTTACCATTTTGGTCCTTCATTCAAAAAAAAATACTTTTATTTTTTGAGAAAACTCTAAATTAATCTGGAGTTGTATGCTATTGTGCAAAGTAGCGTATGTTTCCTTTTATTGAATGTATATCTCATATAAACTAAAAATTATGTCTTTTTACGTATTGATAGTAAAATTTAAACAAAATGATTTTACAGAATAAATATATACTATACCTACTAATGTATTTATGACAACCAAAATTATGTCTTTTTACGTATTAATATACTTTCAATAAATGCTAAATTTTTACTTATACTGCAACAAATTTTTTACAGAAAAAGAATGCTAAGAAGAGAAAAGAGAAAGGACGTACCAATGACCGATCCAAGAAGGGAAACGAGAAAAAAGGCACCAGTGACCGATGTGACTCATGTGAGTAAACTTATTTTCAATATTTAACATTCTCATTTTTTTTCCAACACATTGTTTTGAGTTTTAGTGTTAGAAATGTTATGCAATTTGTACTGATGAGCAAAGAAAATAAATACAAGTTGAAGTGAATAACATATATATTTCAGTGCCAGCCAACTAGGTTTTGTAATACTCTAAAAAAAAAAAGAATACTTGTTGTAATTTTTGTTTTTGAAACTTTAGAACTATATATTATTGCTAATAAGTAACACAATGTTAACAACACCATCTTCTTTTTTTATCAAATAACAATGTTTTTTTTTTGTTGTCAAAACTTACATCTACTTTTTTACTTCGAAAGTTCAGCACTGTCATTCATGACTAATATATTAGTGTATTGGATGTAATGATTTTCCAAAATAAAATACGTACTTATTATTTATTTATTTCTTTAAGATAATACTTTAAATTTCTAAGCATTTATTTCTGTATCTTTTCAGGATATGCTCCCCAAGGAACAAAAGGAGAATGAGAAAAATATGTGTTGAAGAGTAAAAGACCTAAAACTTTAATGTGTTCAAGAGTGTAATAAACTTGTATTGTTATTTTATATATTTGGTATGATGTTCTGATTTTCTGCACAAAGGCTAAGTGTTGCAATTTTATATATCTTGTATGATGTTCTGATGTTTTTCTCCTTTTTAGTGGTTTCTACCCAATTTCATATATGATGTTTATTAGGGAAACAATTATCACTATCTTGCATTGAGGATTCAATGTTCGGTCACAAAGGGACCAAACTGTCTTCTTTTGATTGAAAATGAAAGTACATTTCAACACTTAGGTAAACCAACACCAAATGATGTAAGCATAGAGACATTCAAAAAATAAATGGAATGAGGTTTCCATAGTTTGAGGGGCATATAAGGAACACATCATCCTATATAAGCTAAATTTGATGAGTATAGACGACTTATCCAACATGAGCATCCAACCCACCAAAGATTTAGAGGGGGAAATATCTTTGGACAAGACGGATCTAGAGGCTAGAGGCTACTAATATTTGGAAAATTATTTTTCTTAAATTTATAAGTATCTTTCAAGAACAAGACATAAGTAGCATCATGCTTCCAAATAAGTTGATCTGCTTGACCTTGTAAAGGATTAGTGACTTAATACACAAATTTTCTCAAATTACAAAAAAGCTCATTCAAATATTCTCTGAATAAAATATAGAATTACTTGTCTTATACATCTGATAAAGTGTCACTGACGTGTGCATAATACGTAACAGCTGACAAATCTTATACTAGTACATCAAAATTAACAATAAATCGTCCAACTTCTTCTATCATTCCTAACACGAACAATCCTTCTTGCAAGCAACATGTGCATCTGAAATAAAATAAAAGGATTGGGGGTGAGACAAGATGTCTCATTGAGTTCCACCTATCCTAGGTTGTAGGCAACCGTGGAGAACCTACGGTCACCATCTATGTACGTAAACCTAATTTATGATTTATTGTTCTCTTCTGCATAACTTAGCGATCAGGGGAAATGTAGGATCACTAAATTTATACTATAATAGTTCTTGTCATATTGCCATATTCAAATCATATGTTCATATTTATGTTAGAAGGATAACGTGTGACAAACTATATTATATGGGTTTCATTTTACGGAATGGATCCGAGTGGAGTAACCCCGGATACATCCCCATAGCATGACCTGTGAAAATTCCTATCATATCAGGTTAACACAAGACTCCTTTTATCGTCATGCGGGCAATCCTTACGAAAAGTATCTCATCCCACTTGCAGATTCTTCATGTCCCACTAGTGTGGACAAAAAAAGACACAACTTACTTATTCTTATGCTTGTACTTATTATTCTTAGGATATATTATTGTTCGTTTCTGAAATATAACATAGTTCGTATATGTAACACCCAAAAACCGCATATTATTTTCTAATAAAAATACAATAACTAATTAAACATGCAAGGGTGTCACACATCTTCTTCAATTAAAAAAATACTTCATTTAAATTAAAAACATGGCAGCAAAATATATTTTTTTAAAAACATCAAGGTAACTATCACATCATTTGTATCGACATCATAACTGAATTCAAAAGAATTCTAAAACCTAATCTAAAATAAAATAAATCCCCAAACTCTATCATTTGTTCCAGGTATTACATACCAACTACCCCCACTCACTTACGATGGCACCTGCACCCTCGGAACTAAGCGGTAAGGAAGTTCTCACAAAAAGGAAAAACACCGCTCGAAGAAGTTCCCACATTTGAATACGCCTCTTCGAACGAATCTTGCAACTAAAACGATTGCTCGTTAAAGGCATCAATTGGGATGGGGGAAACTATTCTGGATCGGCCAAAAGGCTAATCCCACGACGACACATGGACTATACATACACCGCCTTAAGGCTCAACGTCTGAAGGAGCACACCAACATCAGTGCACCACATTGTATCCGAGCACGCCTCCACGCGAGGATCACTTTACATGTGTCCTCTAACCGCTCCATAATCACACACCACAAAACACGGAGATGGTTATTCACATGCGCGCCTATATAAGGGTGACTTAGCTTCACTCTTAAGGTATGATTCACTTTTCACAACACTTTCTACATACTCTTTCTCAGTTCCAATAATGACTTGAGCGTTGGAGTGCTAACGTGCCTACATGTACCTTTCGTCCCACCGTGAAGACTCATCGCCACCATGTCAGAGCATATTCCGCCACCGTTGCCTCTCATTCATCCACACCGAACATATTAGATTTTATTACTATATATTTTATGACTTATAGTTCTTTCTTATTTAGTATTATTCGTTTAGTTAGGGGGTATAAACATTTCTCTGATATTAGTTGTAACAAAAAAGGACTGTGTACAATTTGATAGAAGGAAAACAACATATTGTATAATAGAGAGAAGCTTAGATAGAAGTCGAGATCATAGATTTTATTAAGATAATCAAGTAATTTATGCAACATATTCTTTTCTTAAAAGTACAGCAGACAAAAGTTTAGGTAGAGTCATATGGAGGAACAACAAAATCTTGTTAAGAAACGTGAAAAAAAGTTCAAAAATGCAAACTTATCATTTTGAGATTAATGTTTCCTAAAATATGTGAAAGAGGTTAGAAAAACTTCGTCTATAATAGGTGGAGATTTAGATATCGTAAATTGTAGAATAGATAGTTTCAAATTTGGAAATTGTGAAAAGGTGTTGGAATACGTGAAAATAGGTTGGAAAATGTTCAAGCATCATTTTATAAGTGTAACTGTTTTCGGGAATCATGAAAAAGGTTAGAAAATGTTAAAACATCGTTTTATAAGTGTAACAGTTTTCGGGAATCACGAAACTATGACGAGAAATATTTTTTATTGATATAACCCTGGTTTTGTTTAGCATATATGATTGACCAACTTAATGTTTTATTTGACCAATATAAAGTTGGTATATATATAAATAATTAACTAATTTGAAAATATAACTTTTTGACCAATTTAATGTTTTACTAATGGTTAAATTTGAACAGTATAAAGTTGGCGTATAACATTAATTAATTTTAAAATATATATTTATATTTTAACTTTTCATATAAAGGCAGGTGAATCCACAAAATTTAAAACAAAATATTTGAAGTTTCAGACTACATCCATGAAAACATCACGTTCAAAAGCAAAGAAGGGGGAAACAAAGGTAAACTATTTTTTAACTTAATTTTTATTTTTTTTCATTTCTGTCTCGCCTTTCTATAGATTGTGTTTTACATATGTGATATATTAACGTAAATACAACCTCAATTGTCAATTGTGGATATGTTTTCATTCAATTCAATTAGGTAGTTCTGTATAATAAGTTAGATCCTTTGTTCTTGAAAAATTTAATTAATTTTAAAAGTGAACAAATTTATTCAATGTTCATTACTGGCTCCAACTAGCACTAGATTACTGTATTTTAGAATAGTATCTTTAAATTGATGTCAACCAAGTATTAAGTGGTTAGATCTCAACATAATCCATGTATACTTGATTCAAACATGAGAATATCAAAATATTACTTCATGAGGTGCATTAATCAGAGATGACACCTGTAAATGGTTGAGGGACAGGTGAAGGTATCATGTATCCCAATTTTTATCATCACATGGTAATATTTTCCTTGTTTAATTGTTCTAATTCTCTCAAGTTCATAGAAGAATCCCCTCATTGAAAAAGAAAATAGTGACCAAACAATTATTAAAAATATAAACAATTATTATAAATTAATTTTGAAATTAAAAATACATATTTAGAATGAAAAAGAATCATAACTTTGAATGTTAACTTTCATCCACTATGCATCTCAACATTGTTTTATAAAAAAAAATATGATATTAGTATGAGTTCTATTAGGTTGTTAAACAGAGATCAAAATGAGCAATAGTTTTTTTTTTTTTAAAGTTAATTTATTTTATATGTTTTCACTTATAGCCTCGCTCTTGTTTACGCTTTTACTGTATGTGTATCTGAATAAATTGGAAACCTTATGTTGGAGGGTTGAGCCATAAAATTCAAAATTAATAATGTTAATAGCAGTATATATTTAGCATCTTTTCAAATTAATTACTACCCCCTTACCAAGTTCTCTTGATGTCTTCCATTCTATCTTAAACTAAACAAACAAGCTTTTCAAACGAAGAAAATAGGTTTAACACACACTAGTCATACTATCTAGATATGTATTGAATAATTTAATTCTATTTATGGGCATAATTTAACTAGCTACATGTTTGTGTAAACTCAGGAAAACGAAGTCATTTTGGCCAAACCTATTCTTTTTAATGGTGATAGCAATAACGACGGTGCTGATAATAATGACGGTGATGGTGCTGATATCATCAATACTCAAACAAAGACCGTAAGTTGTATTTTATTTCAAATATTAAAAAAATTGCTTAAATGTTTCAAATTATTCTTTTTATTCTCTAAAATTTTATGACTACATTTTCTAATATTTTACTAATACATTTCGAACCATGTATGGGTTTAGATTGTAAGTTCAAAGAAGAAAACATCTTTAAAGAAGTCTGGGCGCTCAAAACTATTTCCAAAAGAATGGACTGCACGTTGGAAAGTTGAAAAACGACCACGAAGTACTGGTAAGATTGATAAGGTATGTAGTACTCAAACTTAAAATGAACTCTTTTTATGAAATTATTTATCTTATTAGCTACTTATGAAGTTATTTAGATTATAAACTTTCTTTTGAGAGATAGGATTACAATAATTACAAAATTTCTATTTCTTTTAAGAGGTTAAATTGATAAGTATTAAATAAAACGGAGTATAAATGGTGGTACTCTTACCCAATAACAAAACTGAAAAACACTAACCTTAATGATAAAAATATGGTGGTACTCTTACCCAACTCTCGTCCTTACCATCTAATAATATTATTTGTGTAAAATCCCAAAATAGGTTGAAGGAATACTGAAAGGTAAATTGGACACAACTTCCCCAAATGGAGTGGGGAATCCACTGGGAGTCAAAGCAAAATTAAAACCATCCAATCCTAAAAATCTTATTACTGTAATATACCTTAACCAACAACTCAATCTCAACACATAAAAGGGAGCCAACATAGAAAGATTATCCCCCTCTGAATTGTAATTTTATATCGTCTTGATTATCCATGTAAAAATTTACACAGATATGAAATTATTTAATATGTTATTAAGACTCGTCAAGATGAACAATGTTCTATAAAAACACATAAACCGTTAATCTTTATGGGTTGGAATAACAAATCAAATGATTTTAGATTTATGTAGATTTTTATAGGAAAGATCTATAATATAAATGTGCAATTCAACGGTCAAATGATATTGAGCAGTGTAACATCACATCAATCACTGTAATTTGATCCATCGATCCTACACACACACACACACACACCCAAAGATTTGTTTACATCAGGTGTAACTCTAATGACCTACACCAAATCTCAATCGTTAAATTAACTTAGTCGTAAAGTTCCCATATGTCAAATTAAAAAACATGTTAAGTGAGGCACATCCAATTCTCTCTATGTTGTCTTCTCTAGAGCTAATTGACTGAGAAAAGCTTATAACACTGTTTCAAGACTTTCTCGTGATCTTTTCTCATTTTCTCCCTGATCATAGATTATGTTCTTGGTTGAAGTCCTTATTTTTCTGATGTGTGCATTTGAGATCCGTTATAAGTCGCAACTCATGCTTTAGATTTCAAAGCATATTTTAAGTGTGAATTCCTACCAATTTGTGGTTGGTTGAAGCTTTAATTAATAATACGAAATTATACAAATAAGTGGAAATTCTTGAGTTTAAATAATGAGTAAAGTCATGACCTTCAAACCTTATCCCAATTAGATTAATTTCAATATTTCTCTCATAATATAATTTATGTTTTTCCTGTAAGATTTCGGATAATTGTTATCCTTAATCATAATAATTTGAAGCTTCTCTATCGTAATATTTATTAACAAATATTATACTTGAAGTTGATCTATAATTCAAAGTAATTGTTTTATTTTTTTGTGAGTCTTGCCATTGTTGTCTAGATTCAGAAAAACCAAAAAAGAGCAAGAAAGAATTGCATAAACCTCACATAATTTAATAGATGAGAATCAATGGATTAGTTTAATTTAACGGTTGAGATTTGGCATAAATCATTATTGGCGTTTACAAATCCTGACTCATACACACAAATAGATTAACTTATCTTGCTCTTCTAACAAACCCGATAAAAACATATTTTGATTTCTTTCAACGAATTATTAGTTTATGTTTGTCTTATCGTTTCATCATCTTTATTCCATTTTGAACATGTCTTTTTATATTTTTTTATTGATACGATAAACATTTAATTACATTGTGTTGCAGTACTATCATCATAAGGAAAAAAGAGGGGTTACACTTAAATCCTTTGTAGCTGTTGAAAAATATGAGAATGGTATAACATCTGCTGGTAAGGGAAAAGAAAAGGTCATTACCGACGAAGTAAGTACACTTTTTTTAAATATCTAAAACTTCAACTCTTATACATGTTTTGTGCGTGTTTTGTGGGGACTCTACCAAAATAGCTACCCATCTTTTTATTGCTTGTTGATTCTCTTTACGGATATGGTGTAGAGTGTTTAGATCTTTAGGATAGGAGAGGGTGCTTCCGCGAGACCTGTTCAATATTTTCTCAATTTTTTATCTTTAGGGGTACGGGCTAGAGTTAGACCTTGTTGCGCTTCAGTTTGCCATTTGGTTTTGTGGCCCGTCTGAAAGATCAAAATTGATTTCATTTCTTTGGGAAAAACAATGGATGTTGTGCAATTGTTGGATAATACTATTCTTTCCGCTTGAAAATGTTATTTTTTGTAAGCATCAAGCCTCTCCTTGCACCTATTATGCATAGATAGTGGAACATACTCTATGTTGGAGCTTGTAGAGTCCTATTTGTTTGGGGGGTTGTTCGGGTTGTTCGCTTCCTATTGGTTATCCCATGATAGGGAAACTTCCAGCATTTTCGCATTTTTGTTTTTATTTACACCCTTTGTTTTGCATTTGTTGTGTATCCATTCTTTTATGAGTAAGTCTATAACTCATTTGTAGACTTTTATGTAATAGTATAAAAGCAATAAGAATATCACATATGTTGGAATACTTAGGTAGGAGGTCGATAGTACTACGCAACCACTTGATGGACGAAAAATATTCACAATATCATTTTGGAATTATCATTATTGATAAGTCGGATGGGGGAATATAATAGTGGTTTTATCCTCATCGATAAGTCGGATGGGAGAAGGAACGATTAGATTATGCGTGTCTCCTTATTTCTAAACCTTCTTTGGAGGTTTTGAACTCATCAGTGGTACTGTTAATTGATGGCACTCAATACACTATGAAATTGGTGGAGGAATGGAGGTTTACACTTTGGGGAGGATTCCCTTCTATCAGATGATGAGCCAGACTGTTATTCCAATAATTTTGAGCAACTCGACGAGCACGTTCTCCACGCGGATCCAGTGAATGGCAAGCACATGTCACAATTGAAAATGAAAATGAGACTTTTGCCACTTTTGAAAGCCAAACAGGTCTTGCATCACACCAACTCTCCATTAGCAACAATAACTATTCCTACTAATGTTCAGCCAATGGAGGAGCCTTCTGTTGCGGCATTTAATGTTGTTGTTGAAGGGGAGTATTGCAAGTCACAACAACTAGTAGCTACAACACATGTCACAATTGAAAAAGAAAATGAAACTGCCCAGGTTACTGTCAACTTGGCACATGTCGCAATTGAAAATGAAAATGAGACTTCTGCCACTTTGAAAGCCAAACAGGTTGCGCATATTCACACAAACTCTCCATCAGAAGCCATAGCTATTACTACTACTGTTTAGCCAATGAATGAGCCTTCTATTGTGGAACTTAATGTTGTTACTGAAAGGGAGTCATGCAAGCCGCATGAACCAGTAGCTACATCACAACTGCAAGTTGTTGTTCCCAAACTGGAAGCTCGTCGTGATTCTTGCCCTCCCAACCGGTGCCGCTCTAGTTCTTTGGGTCCTTGGAGTTTGGAATGATTAACCGATCATAATGGCGGCAACACATGATTGATTTTCTCATCAAAATTGTGGCAACAAGAGGTGCAAAACCTTCACAAAATAACGAAGCTGTATCAAAAAAGAAAGTTGAAAGCCCTCTTAAACATCCAATTCAAAGTTTAAAAAGGGTGGCTAGGATGCCTTGCAAAGAGAGGAAAACGGTGTTGAAATCAATTAAGAAACATACCATGAAAAATCCTTAATTGTAAAGGTTTTGCTTAAGTTGGACGACGCAAGACAATCAGTGTCTTCCGATTGCTTTTATTCTTCTGTTAAAGAATATTGGGAGAATTGGGTTATTTTACACGGGGATGGGGTTGCGACAAAAAACCTTTTATCATGTGGATTCAAGAAACTAAACTATGTAACGTGGATGCCTTTGTTGTATCGTCTATTTATGGAAATTATTGTTTTGGTTATTCTTTCCAACTTTCAGTTGGCGCGTCAGATGGTTTGTTATTTGTGTGTGAAAAATCAGAAGTCGAAGTTTGGTCTACTACAAGCATCAATCTTTTTTGGTAATTAAGGGTAAGTTTGTTCAAGGTAAAAAAGAATTTGTTTTTATTAATGTTTATGCTTTGTGCGATTGGGAGGAAAAACATGCCTTATGGTTTCGGCTATTAGATTTTATTCATCAAAATGAAAATTCTATTCTCTGTTTGCTCGGTGATTTTAATTCAGTTCGCTCGGTTGATGAACGGAAGAGTGGAGCATCCATATTTCAGCACACTGATTCTGATGTTTTTAATAGCTTCATTGGTGATAATTGCCTCGTGGATTTTTCGTTATGTGGAAGGGTCCACACTTGGTACCGTGGCGACGGGTTTTCTATGAGTCGTTTATATCGATTCTTATTGTCTGAACATTGGTGTATGGAGTGGCCTAATAATACTCAGGTGGCTCTTCAAGGGGGGCTCTCTGATCATGTTCCTCTTTTGTTTTCTGTAGATACTACTAATTGGGGTCCTCGACTTATTCAAATGTTAGAATGATGGGCCAACTTTCCAGGCTACAAGGAATTTATGTGTGCAAAGCTGGGTTCTTACCAATTTCAGGGTTGGGGTGTTTTTCGTTCTCAAGGAGAATCTCAAATTGATAATAAGAAAAATAAACGACCTCAAAGAATGGCATGCGCAACACGCTAGAAACATGGAAGGTAAAATGAAAGAAGTCTGAAATTGTGTCTCATCTTTGGATCTTAATGATGAGGTATTAGTTTTGGATGAGAATGAGCTGGTGGAGCTACACGATTTGTCCATCAACTTGCATTCCATGGTGCATGTCCATTCGAGTACTTGAGGGCAAAAATCTTGTTTGAATTGGTTGAAGGAAGGTGATGTTAATTCTAAAAATTTCATGCAATTATGTCTAGTAGACGGAGAGTTAATGCATTTTTTGTGATCAATGATAATGGTATCCATGTCGAAGGTGTCCGTCATATCCGTTCAGCAGTCTTTTATCATTTTGAAAATCACTTAAAGTCTCCTCGAGTTGTGAGACCAGTGATAGAGGGTTTGAATTTTACAAAGTTAAATGTCATTGACGCTAGGTAGCTAATTCTCCCATTTTTGTTGGAGGAGGTCAAGCAAGCAATTTAGGAATGTGATAGTTTCAAGAGCCCGGGTCAATATGTCATAAGTTTTAGTTTCATTAAAGACTTCTGGATTGAACTTAAGAATGACTTCATGCGTTATATTTCTAAATTTCATCGAAATGGGAAGCTCACAAAAGGAATCAATTCAACTTTAACATCTCTCGTTCCAAAGACAGATGGCCCTCAACGCCATAATGATTTTGTCCCATTTTCCTCATTGGTTGATGTATAAGGCGCTGGCGAAGGTCTGTGCAAACAGATTGCGCCTTGTTATTGGGGAAGTGGTGTTGCATGTTTAGTCAGCTTTCATCAAGGGGATACAAATTCTAGACGGTGTTCTTATTGCAAATGAATTTGTGACGACGCTATAAAACTCAATAAGGAGATGTTTCTCTTAAAGTAGATTTTGAAAAAGCTTTCGATTTTGTGGACTGGCATTATCTAGATGATGTTATGAAAAATATGAATTTTCCAGTTTTATGGAGAAAGTGGATTTTCAAGTGTCTTGGTTCGGAAAAGACATCGGCATTAGTCAACAAATGCCCAACTGATGAATTCCCCTTGGAGCATGGTTTAAGACAAGGTGACCCTCTTTAACCTTTTCCCTTTATGATAACAGCGTAGGGTCTAGATTTATTGATGCAATCCTTGGCTGGTGTGGGTCTTTTTCATGGTTACTATGTCGAGTCGACCTCCCAGGTGCATATTTCTTACTTGCAATTTGCGGACGACTCTTTAATTATCGGAAATAAGAGTTGGGCCAATGTCAAGTCGATGCGTACTATATATGTTGTTATTATTCGAAGAAATCGCTGGTTTAAAAGTTAATTTTCATAAGAGTAAGTTAAGTGACATTAATATCTCCAATTTGTTGTTGAAGGAGGCATCTCGAGTTATGAATTGCAAGACTGGTTGTATCCCTTTTGTGTATTTGCGGATTCCTATCAGAGGGGATAGTCGTTGGTTAAGATTTTGGGACCCTCTCCTTGAACGCATCAATCTCATGTTGTCTAGTTGTAAAAGTAAAAATCTCTCTCTTGATGGTCATCTGACACTTCTGAAGTCCGTCTTATATTCATTCCTGATTTACTTTCTTTGCTTCTTTAAGGCCCCCACATCATATGACCTGACCTATAAGGAGGTTGATGCGGCTTCCGTTTGGCTCAAACACGTTCCTCTTAAGGTGTCTTTATTTGTGTGGTGTCTCTTTCGCAACCGTCTTCCAACGAAGGGTAACCTCTTCACGAAGGGGGATTGTTTAGGCAGATGCTACTTTATGCGTGGGTGGTTGCAGAATTCAGGAGTCAGCCGATCACCTCTTCATTACTTGTAACAATTTTGGTCAGCTATGAACAATCATTCGCAGTTGGCTTCGCCTTTCTTCGGCCGATACTTTTCGTGCTCTCGAACACTTTCACCAATTCCTCCAGCTAGCAAAGTTTCTCAGGCACACTCATATGTTTTTAAAACTTATCTAGTTCTCATGTGTTTCGACGATTTTGAAAGAAATAAACAATCGAATATTCAACCACAAATCTTTGAAGGTTCATCAATTGCTAGATATAGATAAATTACTATTTTTCACTTGGTTCAAGGCTAAATTGTCAAACTTTCGCTACACTTATCATGAGTAGGGGCAACATCCTTTATATTGCTTGGGCATTACCGTGTAATTGTTTTACTGTCTCGTAGCAGCTTGTCATTGTTTCCGGCTATGCTGCCTTTGTAACAATTGTAATTGATCCCTCTTAGCACACCTTGTACGGCGGGGGGTCTCATTTGTTGTGTTAATATATATCTCATTTTGGCTTGTTAAAAAAAACATATACATATAAAATGACTTAAGCGAATTTATAACCAATGGTGTATAACGTTAACATATGTATATTATAGATAGAAAAAAATTGAACATATATATATATATATATATATATATATATATATATATAGAGAGAGAGAGAGAGAGAGAGAGAGATCTATGGAAATTATCATATGTAAAAAACTAAGACACGATGACCTCAACATATTTCCACCAATACAAAATTATGTCACCCTTTCATTCATTATTCTTCAAACATCTGCATAAACTTTATTCAATTTTTTACTGTCATTGAAGGACAATATTTTGAAATTTGTTATCATGTGTTAATGGGGGCAATGTCTTGAGGAAGAAGATGGGATCATTGGGTTGTGATTTCATGAACTAAAAATAAATAAAAAAACTGATACATGCTTACTTAAACAGTTGTTTTAATAAATGGCTAAAATGATCATAATATTTTCTAATTTAAATGGTGCATTTGGTTAGAACAAATCACTCTTTAATGGAAAATTATGTCAATCGTTTTCAAGCGTTTGTCTTGGTCGTGGTGGATGAACCCACTTGAATGTATGTAAAGTGTATAAACTTTGACATCTTATAACTACGTTTTGAGTACCCCTTTTATTCTTAATAATAAAGTTGGCTTATCAACAAATATATGTTTGCTTATAATTGCTACATTTTAAATAAGAAGGAACCAAAGGAGGAGGAGGAGGAGGAGGAACCAAAGGAGGAGGAGGAGGAGGATCCAGAAAGGGTTTTTTTTGAACAGGATCCAGAACAGATTGAATTGGAATTGCAGCTTATGGTAGCTTTTGAAATTTATTCTCCAAAGAAACTTGCAGGAGTACATCGTAACTTTGTCCTTTTTGGTCTGATGGAACATCTAAAGAGACATTTTAACAGAGAATTCTCTTCTGAGGAGGTCCTAAAATTAGTGGGTCGATTCTACAACATAGAAATGTTAAAAGACGATGAAGATGAAGAGATCGACATGCTTAATCATGAAGAAGAGTTTAGCTTGCCTCAAAGTTTCTTTCCTAAGGTACAATCTTGAGTTACCATTTTGGTCCTTCATTCAAAAAAAAATACTTTTATTTTTTGAGAAAACTCTAAATTAATCTGGAGTTGTATGCTATTGTGCAAAGTAGCGTATGTTTCCTTTTATTGAATGTATATCTCATATAAACTAAAAATTATGTCTTTTTACGTATTGATAGTAAAATTTAAACAAAATGATTTTACAGAATAAATATATACTATACCTACTAATGTATTTATGACAACCAAAATTATGTCTTTTTACGTATTAATATACTTTCAATAAATGCTAAATTTTTACTTATACTGCAACAAATTTTTTACAGAAAAAGAATGCTAAGAAGAGAAAAGAGAAAGGACGTACCAATGACCGATCCAAGAAGGGAAACGAGAAAAAAGGCACCAGTGACCGATGTGACTCATGTGAGTAAACTTATTTTCAATATTTAACATTCTCATTTTTTTTCCAACACATTGTTTTGAGTTTTAGTGTTAGAAATGTTATGCAATTTGTACTGATGAGCAAAGAAAATAAATACAAGTTGAAGTGAATAACATATATATTTCAGTGCCAGCCAACTAGGTTTTGTAATACTCTAAAAAAAAAAAGAATACTTGTTGTAATTTTTGTTTTTGAAACTTTAGAACTATATATTATTGCTAATAAGTAACACAATGTTAACAACACCATCTTCTTTTTTTATCAAATAACAATGTTTTTTTTTTGTTGTCAAAACTTACATCTACTTTTTTACTTCGAAAGTTCAGCACTGTCATTCATGACTAATATATTAGTGTATTGGATGTAATGATTTTCCAAAATAAAATACGTACTTATTATTTATTTATTTCTTTAAGATAATACTTTAAATTTCTAAGCATTTATTTCTGTATCTTTTCAGGATATGCTCCCCAAGGAACAAAAGGAGAATGAGAAAAATATGTGTTGAAGAGTAAAAGACCTAAAACTTTAATGTGTTCAAGAGTGTAATAAACTTGTATTGTTATTTTATATATTTGGTATGATGTTCTGATTTTCTGCACAAAGGCTAAGTGTTGCAATTTTATATATCTTGTATGATGTTCTGATGTTTTTCTCCTTTTTAGTGGTTTCTACCCAATTTCATATATGATGTTTATTAGGGAAACAATTATCACTATCTTGCATTGAGGATTCAATGTTCGGTCACAAAGGGACCAAACTGTCTTCTTTTGATTGAAAATGAAAGTACATTTCAACACTTAGGTAAACCAACACCAAATGATGTAAGCATAGAGACATTCAAAAAATAAATGGAATGAGGTTTCCATAGTTTGAGGGGCATATAAGGAACACATCATCCTATATAAGCTAAATTTGATGAGTATAGACGACTTATCCAACATGAGCATCCAACCCACCAAAGATTTAGAGGGGGAAATATCTTTGGACAAGACGGATCTAGAGGCTAGAGGCTACTAATATTTGGAAAATTATTTTTCTTAAATTTATAAGTATCTTTCAAGAACAAGACATAAGTAGCATCATGCTTCCAAATAAGTTGATCTGCTTGACCTTGTAAAGGATTAGTGACTTAATACACAAATTTTCTCAAATTACAAAAAAGCTCATTCAAATATTCTCTGAATAAAATATAGAATTACTTGTCTTATACATCTGATAAAGTGTCACTGACGTGTGCATAATACGTAACAGCTGACAAATCTTATACTAGTACATCAAAATTAACAATAAATCGTCCAACTTCTTCTATCATTCCTAACACGAACAATCCTTCTTGCAAGCAACATGTGCATCTGAAATAAAATAAAAGGATTGGGGGTGAGACAAGATGTCTCATTGAGTTCCACCTATCCTAGGTTGTAGGCAACCGTGGAGAACCTACGGTCACCATCTATGTACGTAAACCTAATTTATGATTTATTGTTCTCTTCTGCATAACTTAGCGATCAGGGGAAATGTAGGATCACTAAATTTATACTATAATAGTTCTTGTCATATTGCCATATTCAAATCATATGTTCATATTTATGTTAGAAGGATAACGTGTGACAAACTATATTATATGGGTTTCATTTTACGGAATGGATCCGAGTGGAGTAACCCCGGATACATCCCCATAGCATGACCTGTGAAAATTCCTATCATATCAGGTTAACACAAGACTCCTTTTATCGTCATGCGGGCAATCCTTACGAAAAGTATCTCATCCCACTTGCAGATTCTTCATGTCCCACTAGTGTGGACAAAAAAAGACACAACTTACTTATTCTTATGCTTGTACTTATTATTCTTAGGATATATTATTGTTCGTTTCTGAAATATAACATAGTTCGTATATGTAACACCCAAAAACCGCATATTATTTTCTAATAAAAATACAATAACTAATTAAACATGCAAGGGTGTCACACATCTTCTTCAATTAAAAAAATACTTCATTTAAATTAAAAACATGGCAGCAAAATATATTTTTTTAAAAACATCAAGGTAACTATCACATCATTTGTATCGACATCATAACTGAATTCAAAAGAATTCTAAAACCTAATCTAAAATAAAATAAATCCCCAAACTCTATCATTTGTTCCAGGTATTACATACCAACTACCCCCACTCACTTACGATGGCACCTGCACCCTCGGAACTAAGCGGTAAGGAAGTTCTCACAAAAAGGAAAAACACCGCTCGAAGAAGTTCCCACATTTGAATACGCCTCTTCGAACGAATCTTGCAACTAAAACGATTGCTCGTTAAAGGCATCAATTGGGATGGGGGAAACTATTCTGGATCGGCCAAAAGGCTAATCCCACGACGACACATGGACTATACATACACCGCCTTAAGGCTCAACGTCTGAAGGAGCACACCAACATCAGTGCACCACATTGTATCCGAGCACGCCTCCACGCGAGGATCACTTTACATGTGTCCTCTAACCGCTCCATAATCACACACCACAAAACACGGAGATGGTTATTCACATGCGCGCCTATATAAGGGTGACTTAGCTTCACTCTTAAGGTATGATTCACTTTTCACAACACTTTCTACATACTCTTTCTCAGTTCCAATAATGACTTGAGCGTTGGAGTGCTAACGTGCCTACATGTACCTTTCGTCCCACCGTGAAGACTCATCGCCACCATGTCAGAGCATATTCCGCCACCGTTGCCTCTCATTCATCCACACCGAACATATTAGATTTTATTACTATATATTTTATGACTTATAGTTCTTTCTTATTTAGTATTATTCGTTTAGTTAGGGGGTATAAACATTTCTCTGATATTAGTTGTAACAAAAAAGGACTGTGTACAATTTGATAGAAGGAAAACAACATATTGTATAATAGAGAGAAGCTTAGATAGAAGTCGAGATCATAGATTTTATTAAGATAATCAAGTAATTTATGCAACATATTCTTTTCTTAAAAGTACAGCAGACAAAAGTTTAGGTAGAGTCATATGGAGGAACAACAAAATCTTGTTAAGAAACGTGAAAAAAAGTTCAAAAATGCAAACTTATCATTTTGAGATTAATGTTTCCTAAAATATGTGAAAGAGGTTAGAAAAACTTCGTCTATAATAGGTGGAGATTTAGATATCGTAAATTGTAGAATAGATAGTTTCAAATTTGGAAATTGTGAAAAGGTGTTGGAATACGTGAAAATAGGTTGGAAAATGTTCAAGCATCATTTTATAAGTGTAACTGTTTTCGGGAATCATGAAAAAGGTTAGAAAATGTTAAAACATCGTTTTATAAGTGTAACAGTTTTCGGGAATCACGAAACTATGACGAGAAATATTTTTTATTGATATAACCCTGGTTTTGTTTAGCATATATGATTGACCAACTTAATGTTTTATTTGACCAATATAAAGTTGGTATATATATAAATAATTAACTAATTTGAAAATATAACTTTTTGACCAATTTAATGTTTTACTAATGGTTAAATTTGAACAGTATAAAGTTGGCGTATAACATTAATTAATTTTAAAATATATATTTATATTTTAACTTTTCATATAAAGGCAGGTGAATCCACAAAATTTAAAACAAAATATTTGAAGTTTCAGACTACATCCATGAAAACATCACGTTCAAAAGCAAAGAAGGGGGAAACAAAGGTAAACTATTTTTTAACTTAATTTTTATTTTTTTTCATTTCTGTCTCGCCTTTCTATAGATTGTGTTTTACATATGTGATATATTAACGTAAATACAACCTCAATTGTCAATTGTGGATATGTTTTCATTCAATTCAATTAGGTAGTTCTGTATAATAAGTTAGATCCTTTGTTCTTGAAAAATTTAATTAATTTTAAAAGTGAACAAATTTATTCAATGTTCATTACTGGCTCCAACTAGCACTAGATTACTGTATTTTAGAATAGTATCTTTAAATTGATGTCAACCAAGTATTAAGTGGTTAGATCTCAACATAATCCATGTATACTTGATTCAAACATGAGAATATCAAAATATTACTTCATGAGGTGCATTAATCAGAGATGACACCTGTAAATGGTTGAGGGACAGGTGAAGGTATCATGTATCCCAATTTTTATCATCACATGGTAATATTTTCCTTGTTTAATTGTTCTAATTCTCTCAAGTTCATAGAAGAATCCCCTCATTGAAAAAGAAAATAGTGACCAAACAATTATTAAAAATATAAACAATTATTATAAATTAATTTTGAAATTAAAAATACATATTTAGAATGAAAAAGAATCATAACTTTGAATGTTAACTTTCATCCACTATGCATCTCAACATTGTTTTATAAAAAAAAATATGATATTAGTATGAGTTCTATTAGGTTGTTAAACAGAGATCAAAATGAGCAATAGTTTTTTTTTTTTTAAAGTTAATTTATTTTATATGTTTTCACTTATAGCCTCGCTCTTGTTTACGCTTTTACTGTATGTGTATCTGAATAAATTGGAAACCTTATGTTGGAGGGTTGAGCCATAAAATTCAAAATTAATAATGTTAATAGCAGTATATATTTAGCATCTTTTCAAATTAATTACTACCCCCTTACCAAGTTCTCTTGATGTCTTCCATTCTATCTTAAACTAAACAAACAAGCTTTTCAAACGAAGAAAATAGGTTTAACACACACTAGTCATACTATCTAGATATGTATTGAATAATTTAATTCTATTTATGGGCATAATTTAACTAGCTACATGTTTGTGTAAACTCAGGAAAACGAAGTCATTTTGGCCAAACCTATTCTTTTTAATGGTGATAGCAATAACGACGGTGCTGATAATAATGACGGTGATGGTGCTGATATCATCAATACTCAAACAAAGACCGTAAGTTGTATTTTATTTCAAATATTAAAAAAATTGCTTAAATGTTTCAAATTATTCTTTTTATTCTCTAAAATTTTATGACTACATTTTCTAATATTTTACTAATACATTTCGAACCATGTATGGGTTTAGATTGTAAGTTCAAAGAAGAAAACATCTTTAAAGAAGTCTGGGCGCTCAAAACTATTTCCAAAAGAATGGACTGCACGTTGGAAAGTTGAAAAACGACCACGAAGTACTGGTAAGATTGATAAGGTATGTAGTACTCAAACTTAAAATGAACTCTTTTTATGAAATTATTTATCTTATTAGCTACTTATGAAGTTATTTAGATTATAAACTTTCTTTTGAGAGATAGGATTACAATAATTACAAAATTTCTATTTCTTTTAAGAGGTTAAATTGATAAGTATTAAATAAAACGGAGTATAAATGGTGGTACTCTTACCCAATAACAAAACTGAAAAACACTAACCTTAATGATAAAAATATGGTGGTACTCTTACCCAACTCTCGTCCTTACCATCTAATAATATTATTTGTGTAAAATCCCAAAATAGGTTGAAGGAATACTGAAAGGTAAATTGGACACAACTTCCCCAAATGGAGTGGGGAATCCACTGGGAGTCAAAGCAAAATTAAAACCATCCAATCCTAAAAATCTTATTACTGTAATATACCTTAACCAACAACTCAATCTCAACACATAAAAGGGAGCCAACATAGAAAGATTATCCCCCTCTGAATTGTAATTTTATATCGTCTTGATTATCCATGTAAAAATTTACACAGATATGAAATTATTTAATATGTTATTAAGACTCGTCAAGATGAACAATGTTCTATAAAAACACATAAACCGTTAATCTTTATGGGTTGGAATAACAAATCAAATGATTTTAGATTTATGTAGATTTTTATAGGAAAGATCTATAATATAAATGTGCAATTCAACGGTCAAATGATATTGAGCAGTGTAACATCACATCAATCACTGTAATTTGATCCATCGATCCTACACACACACACACACACACCCAAAGATTTGTTTACATCAGGTGTAACTCTAATGACCTACACCAAATCTCAATCGTTAAATTAACTTAGTCGTAAAGTTCCCATATGTCAAATTAAAAAACATGTTAAGTGAGGCACATCCAATTCTCTCTATGTTGTCTTCTCTAGAGCTAATTGACTGAGAAAAGCTTATAACACTGTTTCAAGACTTTCTCGTGATCTTTTCTCATTTTCTCCCTGATCATAGATTATGTTCTTGGTTGAAGTCCTTATTTTTCTGATGTGTGCATTTGAGATCCGTTATAAGTCGCAACTCATGCTTTAGATTTCAAAGCATATTTTAAGTGTGAATTCCTACCAATTTGTGGTTGGTTGAAGCTTTAATTAATAATACGAAATTATACAAATAAGTGGAAATTCTTGAGTTTAAATAATGAGTAAAGTCATGACCTTCAAACCTTATCCCAATTAGATTAATTTCAATATTTCTCTCATAATATAATTTATGTTTTTCCTGTAAGATTTCGGATAATTGTTATCCTTAATCATAATAATTTGAAGCTTCTCTATCGTAATATTTATTAACAAATATTATACTTGAAGTTGATCTATAATTCAAAGTAATTGTTTTATTTTTTTGTGAGTCTTGCCATTGTTGTCTAGATTCAGAAAAACCAAAAAAGAGCAAGAAACAATTGCATAAACCTCACATAATTTAATAGATGAGAATCAATGGATTAGTTTAATTTAACGGTTGAGATTTGGCATAAATCATTATTGGCGTTTACAAATCCTGACTCATACACACAAATAGATTAACTTATCTTGCTCTTCTAACAAACCCGATAAAAACATATTTTGATTTCTTTCAACGAATTATTAGTTTATGTTTGTCTTATCGTTTCATCATCTTTATTCCATTTTGAACATGTCTTTTTATATTTTTTTATTGATACGATAAACATTTAATTACATTGTGTTGCAGTACTATCATCATAAGGAAAAAAGAGGGGTTACACTTAAATCCTTTGTAGCTGTTGAAAAATATGAGAATGGTATAACATCTGCTGGTAAGGGAAAAGAAAAGGTCATTACCGACGAAGTAAGTGCACTTCTTTTAAATATCTAAAACTTCAACTCTTATACATGTTTTGTCCGTGTTTTGTGGGGACTCTACGAAAATAGCTACCCATCTTTTTATTGCTTGTTGATTCTCTTTACGGATATGGTGTAGAGTGTTTAGATCTTTAGGATATGAGAGGGTGCTTCCGCGAGACCTGTTCAATATTTTCTCAATTTTTTATCTTTAGGGGTAGGGGCTAGAGTTAGACCTTGTTGCGCTTCAGTTTGCCATTTGGTTTTGTGGCCCGTCTGAAAGATCAAAATTGATTTCATTTCTTTGGGAAAAACAATGGATGTTGTGCAATTGTTGGATAATACTATTCTTTCCGCTTGAAAATGTAATTTTTTGTAAGCATCAAGCCTCTCCTTGCACCTATTATGCCTAGATAGTGGAACATACTCTATGTTGGAGCTTGTAGAGTCCTATTTGTTTGGGGGGTTGTTCGCTTCCTATTGGTTCTCCCATGATAGGGAAACTTCCAGCATTTTCGCATTTTTGTTTTTATTTACACCCTTTGTTTTGCATTTGTTGTGTATCCATTCTTTTATGAGTAATTCTATAACTCATTTGTAGACATTTATGTAATAGTATAAAAGCAATAAGAATATCACGTATGTTGGAATACTTAGGTAAAAGTTTGATAGTACTATGCAACCACTTGATGGACGAAAAATATTCACAATATCATTTTGGAATTATCATCATTTATAAGTCGGATGGGGGAATATAATAGTGGTCTTATCCTGATCGATAAGTCGGATGGGAGAAGGAACGATTAGATTATGCGTGTCTCCTTATTTCTAAACCTTCTTTGGAGGTTTTGAACTCATCGGTGGTACTGTTAATTGATGGCACTCAATACACTATGAAATTGGTGGAGGAATGGAGGTTTACACTCAGGGGAGGATTCCCTTCTATTAGATGATGAGCCAGACTGTTATTCCAATAATTTTGAGCAACTCGACGAGCACGTTCTCCGCGCGGATCCAGTGACTGGCAAGCACATGTCACAATTGAAAATGAAAATGAGACTTCTTCCACTTTTAATAGCCAAACAGGTCTCGCATAACACCAACTCCCCATTAGCAACAATAACTATTCCTACTAATGTTCAGCCCATGGAGGAGCCTTCCGTTGCGGCATTTAATGTTGTTACTGAAGGGGAGTCATGCAAGTCACAACAACTAGTAGCTACAACACATGTCGCAATTGAAAAAGAAAATGAAATTGCCCAGGTTACTGTCAACCTGGCACATGTCGCAATTGGAAATGAAAATGAGATTTCTGCCACTTTGAAAGCCAAACAAGTTGCGCATATTCACACAAACTCTCCATCAGAAGCCATAGCTATTACTACTATTATTTAGCCAATGAATGAGCCTTCTATTGTGGAACTTAATGTTGTTACTGAAGGGGAGTCATGCAAGCCGCATGAACCAGTAGCTACATCACAACTGCAAGTTGTTGTTCCCAAACTGGAAGCTCCTCGTGATTCTTTCCCTCCCAACCGGTGCCGCTCAAGTTCTTTGGGTCCTTGGAGTTTGGAATGATTAACTCATCATAATGGAGGCGACACATGATTGATTTTCTCTTCAAAATTGCGGCAACAAGAGGTGCAAAACCTTCACAAAATAACGAAGTAGTCTCAAAAAAGAAAGTCGAAAGCCCTCTTAAACATTCAGTCCAAAGTTTAAAAAGGGTGGCTAGAATGCCTTGTAAAGAGAGGAAAACGGTGTTGAAATCAATTAAGAAACATACCATGAAAAATCCTTAACTGTAAAGGTTTTGCTGAAGTTGGATGACGCAAGACAATTAGTGTCTTTCGATTACTTTTATTCTTCTGTTAAAGAATATTGGGAGAATTGGGTTATTTTACATAGGGATGCGGTTGTGGCGGTGGACGATGTGTGGGCTTAGGTAAGGCCATCAGACTTTAATTCAAAGGGGATAAATCTAATATGTTTAACACACTCTCTATAGTAAGGAGGAAAAGGAACGATGAGAAGATGAAATCATTAGCGTCTTTGGGTGCAGATGGGAGGAACAAGGGCATATCAACTAGTTGTAGGACGCTGCTCTTGGTTGTTTTCTTCAGGTGGTGGTTATCGATCATTCATTTTTATCTTATAATGTTAGGGGTCTAGGACTATCAATCGTTTTTTGGCAATTAAGGGTAAGTTTGTTCAAAGTAAAAAAGAATTTGTTTTTATTAATGTTTATGCTTCGTGCGACTTGGCGGAAAAACATGCCTTATGGTTTCGGCTATTATATTTTATTCATCAAAATGAAAATTCTATTCTCTGTTTGCGCGGTGATTTTAATTCAGTTCGCTCGGCTGATGAACGGAAGAGTAGAGCATCCATATTTCAGCACACTGATTCTGATGTTTTTAATAGCTTCATTGGTGATAATTGCCTCTTGGATTTTTCGTTATGTGGAAGGGTCCACAATTGGTACCGTGGCGACGGGTTTTCTATGAGTCGTTTATATCGATTCTTATGGTATGAACATTGGTGTTTGGAGTGGCCTAATAATATTCAGGCGGCTCATCAAGGGGGGCTCTCTAATCATGTTCCTCTTTTGTTTTCTGTGGATACCGCTAATTGGGGGCCTCGGCCTATTCAAATGTTAGAATGATGGGCCAACTTTCCAGGCTACAAGGAAGGTGATGCGCAAAGAATGGCATGCGCAACACGCAACGCGCTAGAAACATGGAAGGTAAAATGAAAGAAGTCCAAAATCGTGTCTCATCTTTGGATCTTAATGATGACGTATTAGTTTTGGATGAGAATGAGCTAGTGGAGAAACACGATTTGTCCATCAACTTGCATTCCATGGTGCATGTCCATTCGAGTATTTGTTGGCAAAAATCTTGTTTGAATTGGTTAAAGGAAGGTGTTGTTAATTCTAAAAAAATTCATGCAATTATATATAGTAGAAGGAGAGTTAATGCAATTTTTGTGATCAATAATAATGGTATCCATGTCGAAGGTGTCTGTCATATCCGTTCAGCAGTCTTTTCTCATTTTGAAAATCACTTCAAGTCTCCTCGAGTTGTGAGACCAGTGATAGAGGGTTTGAATTTTACAAAGTTAAATGTCATTGACGCTAGGTATCTAATTCTCCCATTTTTGTTGGAGGAGGTCAAGCAAGCAATTTAGGAATGTGATAGTTTTAAGAGCTCGGGTCAAGATATCATAAGTTTTAGTTTCATTAAAGACTTCTGGATTGAACTTAAGGATGACTTCATGCGTTATATTTCTAAATTTCATCGATATGGGAAGCTCACAAAAGGAATCAATTCAACTTTCACATCTCACATTCCAAAGACAGATGGCCCTCAACGCCTTAATGATTTCGTCCCATTTTCCTCATTGGTTGATCTATAAGGCGCTGGCGAAGGTCCTTGCAAACAGATTGCGCCTTGTTATTGGGGGAGTGGTGTCGCATGTTTAGTCAGCTTTCATCAAGGGGAGACAAATTCTAGACGGTGTTGTTATTGCAAATGAGTTTGTGACGGCGCTACAAAACTCAATAAGGAGATGTTGCTCTTAAAGTAGATTTTAAAAAAGTTTTCGATTTTGTGGACTGGCATTATCTAGATGATGTTATGAAAAATATGAATTTTCCAGTTTTATGGAAAAAGTGGATTTTCAAGTGTCTTGGTTCGGAAACGACATCGGCATTAGTCAACAAATGCCCAACTGATGAATTCCCCTTGGAGCATGGTTTAAGACAAGGCGACACACTTTCACCTTTTCCCTTTATGATAGCAGCGGAGGGTCTAGATTTATTGATGCAATCCTTGACTGATGCGGGTCTTTTTCATTGTTACTATGTCGGGTCGACCTCCCAGGTGCATATTTCTCACTTGCAATTTGCGGACGACTATTTAATTATCGGAAATAAAAGTTGGGCCAATGTCAAGTCGATGCGTACTATATATGTTGTTATTATTCAAAGAAATCGCTGGTTTAAAAGTTAATTTTCATAAGAATACATTAAGCGACATGAATATCTCCAATTTGTTGTTGAAGGAGGCATCTCGAGTTCTGAATTGCAAGACTGGTTGTATCCCTTTTGTGTATTTGTGGATTCCTATCAGAGGGGATAGTCGTCGGTTAAGATTTTGGGACCCTCTCCTTGAACGCATCAATCTCATGTTGTCTAGTTGGAAAAGTAAAAATCTCTATCTCGATGGTCGTCTGACACTTCTAAAGTCTGTCTTATCTTCATTCCTGATTTACTTTCTTTCCTTCATTAAGGCCCCCACATCATATGACCTAACCTATAAGGAGGTTGATGCGGCTTCCGTTTGGTTCAAACACGTTTCTCTTAAGGTGTCTTTATTTGTGTGGTGTCTCTTCCGCAACCGTCTTCCAACAAAGGGTAACCTCTTCACGAAGGGGAATTGTTTAGGCAGATGCTACTTTATGTGTGGGTGGTTGCAGAATTCAGGAGTCAGCCGATCACCTCTTCATTACTTGTAACAATTTTGGTCAGCTATGGACAGTCATTCGCAGTTGGCTTTGCCTTTCTTCGGCCGATACTTTTCGTGCTCTCGAACATTTTCACCAATTCCGCCAGCTAGCAAAGTTTCCCAGGCACACTCATATGTTTTTAAAACTTATCTGGTTCTCATGTGTTTCGACGATTTTGAAAGAAATAAACAATCGAATATTCAACCACAAATCTTCGAAGGTTCATCAATTGCTAGATATAGTTAAATTACTATTTTTCACTTGGTTCAAGGCTAAATTGTCAAACTTTCGCTACACTTATCACGAGTAGGGGCAACATCCTTTATATTGCTTGGGCATTAGCGTGTAATTGTTTTACTGTCTCACAGCAGCTTGCCATTGTTTACGGCTATGCTGCCTTTGTGACAATTGTAATTGATCCCTCTTAGCACACCTTGTACGGCGGGGGGTCTCATTTGTTGTGTAAATATATATCTCATTTTGGCTTGTTAAAAAAAAAACATATACATATAAAATGACTTAAGCGAATTAATAACCAATGGTGTATAACGTTAACATATGTATATTATAGAAAGAAAAATTTTTGAACATATATATATAGATATATGGAAATTATCATGTGTAAAAAACTAAGACACGATGACCTCAACATATTTCCACCAATACAAAATTCTGTCACCTTTTCATTCATTATGCATCAAACACCTACATAAGCTTTATTCAATTTTTTACTGTCATTGATGGACAATATTTTGAAATTTGTTATATGTGTTACTGTCATTGGGTTGTGATTTCATGAACTAAAAATAAAAATAAAAAACCGATACATGCTTACTTAACAGTTGTTTTAATAAATGGCTAAAATGATCATAATATTTTCTAATTTAAATGGTGCATTTGGTTAAAACAAATCACTCTTTAATGAAAAAGTATGTCAATCGTTTTGAACCGTTTGTTTTGGTCGTGGTGGATGAACCCACTTGACTGTATGTAAAGTGTATGAACTTTGACATTTTATAACTAGGTTTTGAGTACCCCTTTTATTCTTAATAATAAAATTGGCTTATCAACAAATATATGTGTGCTTATAATTGCTACATTTTAAATAAGAAGGAACCAAAGGAGGAGGAGGAGGAGGAGGAGGAGGATCCAGAAAGGGTTTTTTTTGAACAGGATCCAGAACAGATTGAATTGGAATTGCAGATTATGGTAGCTTTTGAAATTTATTCTCCAAAGAAACTTGCAGGAGTACATCGTAACTTTGTCCTTTTTGGTCTGATGGAACATCTAAAGAGACATTTTAACAGAGAATTCTCTTCTGAGGAGGTCCTAAAATTAGTGGGTCGATTCTACAACATAGAAATGTTAAAAGACGATGAAGATGAAGAGATCGACATGCTTAATCATGAAGAAGAGTTTAGCTTGCCTCAAAGTTTCTTTCCCAAGGTACAATCTTGAGTTACCATTTTGGTCCTTCATTCAAAAAAAATTATTTTTATTTTTTGAGAATACTCTAAAGTAATCTGGGGTTGTATGCTATTGTGCAAAGTAGCGTATGTTTCCTTTTATTGAATGTATATCTCATATAAACTAAAAATGTATGTCTTTTTACGTATTGATAGTAAAATTTAAACAAAATGATTTTATAGAATAAAATATATACTATACCTACTAATGTATTTATGACAACCAAATTTATGTCTTTTTACGTATTAATATACTTTCAATAAATTCTAAATTTTTACTTATACAGCAACAAAAATTTTACAGAAAAAGAATGCTAAGAAGAGAAAAGAGAAAGGACGTACCAATGACCGATCCAAGAAGGGAAAAGAGAAAAAAGGAACCAGTGACCGATGTGACTCATGTGAGTAAACTTATTTTGAATATTTAACATTCTCATAATTTTTCCAACACATTGTTTTGAGTTTTAGTGTTAGAAATGTTATGCAATTCGTACTGATGAGCAAAGAAAATAAATACAAGTTGAAGTGAGTAACATATATATTTCAGTGCCAGTCAACTAGGTTTTGTAATACACTAAAAAAAAAAAAATACTTGTTGTAATTTTTGTTTTTGAAACTTTAGAACTATATATTATTAACACAATGTTAACAACACCATCTTTTTTTTTATCAAATAACAATGTTTTTTTTTTGTTGTCAAAACTTACATCTACTTTTTTACTTCGAAAGTTCAGCACTGTCATTCATGACTAATATATTAGTGTATTGGATGTAATGATTTTCCAAAATAAAATACGTACTTATTATTTATTTATTTCTTTAAGATAATACTTTAAATTTCTAAGCAATTATTTCTGTAACTTTTCAGGATATGCTCGCCAAGGAACAAAAGGAGAATGAGAAAAATATGTAAAATATGTGTTGAAGAGTAAAAGACCTAAATCTTTAATGTGTTCAAGAGTGTAATAAACTTGTATTGTTATTTTATATATTTGGTATGATGTTCTGATTTTCTACAAAAAGGCTAAGTGTTGCAATTTTATATATCTTGTATGATGTTCTGATGTTTTTCTCCTTTTTAGTGGTTTCTACCCAATTTCATATATGATGTTTATTAGGGAAACAATTATCACTATCTTGCATTGAGGATTCAATGTTCGGTCACAAAGGGACCAAACTGTCTTCTTTTGATTGAAAATGAAAGTACATTTCAACACTTAGGCAAACCAACACCAAATGATGTAGGCATAGAGACATTCAAAAAATAAATGGAATTAGGTTTCCATAGTTTGAGGGGCATATAAGGAACACATCATCCTATATAAGCTAAATTTGATGAGTATAGACGACTTATCCAACATGAGCATCCAAACCACCAAAGATTTAGAGGGGGGAATATCTTTGGACAAGACGGATCTAGAGGCTAGAAGCCACTAATCTTTGGAAAATGATTTTTCTTAAATTTATAAGTATCTTTCAAGAACAAGACATAAGTAGCATCATGCTTCCAAATAAGTTGATCTGCTTGACCTTGTAAAGGATTATTGACTTAATACACATATTTTCTCAAATTACGAAAAAGCTCATTCAAATATTTTCAGAATAAAATATAGAATTACTTGTCTTATACATCTGATAAAGTGTCACTGACGCATGCATAATACGTAACAGCTGACAAATCTTATACTAGTACAACAAAATTAACAATAAATCGTCCAACTTCTTCTATTATTCCTAACACACACAATCCTTCTTGCAAACAACACGTGCATCTGAAATAAAATAAAAGGATTGGGGTGAGAAAAGATGTCTCATTGAGTTCCACCTATCATAGACTGTAGGCAATCGTGGGGAACCTACGGTCACCATCTATGTACTTAAACATAATTTATGATTTATTGTTCTCTTTTGCATAACTTAGCGATCAGTGGAAATGTAGGATCACTAAATGTATACTATAATAGTTCTTGACATATTGCCATATTCAAATCATATATTCATATTTATGTTAGAAGGTTAACGTGTGACAAACTATATTATATGGGTTCATTTTACGGAATGAATCCGAGTGGAGTAACCCCGGATACATCCCCATAGCATGACCGATGAAATTCCTATCATATCAGGTTAACACAAGACTCCTTTTGTCGTCATGCGGGCCATCCTTATGGACAATATCCCATCCCACTTGCAGGAATCTTTATGTCCCACTAGTGTGGACAAAAAAAGACACAACTTACTTATTCTTATGCTTGTACTTATTATTCTTAGGATATATTATTGTTCGTCTCTGAAATATAGCAAAGTTCGTATCTGTAACACCCTAAAACCGTATGTTATTTTCTAATAAAAATACAATAATTAATTAAACATGCAAGGGTGTCACACATCTTCTTCAATTAAAAAATACTTCATTTAAATTAAAAACGTAGCAGCAGAATAATTTTTTTAAAAACATCAAGGTAACTATCACATCATTTGTATCAACATCATAACTGAATTCAAAAGAATTTTAAAACCTAATCTAAAATAAAATAAATCCCCAAACTCTAGTGTCACAGATCAGAGCATCGACTCGATAAAGACTCCCAAAAGCAATAAGTAAACGAGTAGGTGATGAGTCAATAATTAGTGTTTTTTATATAATATTTTAGTTCGTTTTATTTAAATTCTATTTGTTTTTATTTCCTTTTTAGAACTATTTTACTTCAATTGCAACTTTTTATATTTCAGGAACAAATATTCAAAGGATTGAGTCTTGGAGCAAAAGAAGGGAGATTTGGAGCCAAAATATGAAGATCTGATGCAAAAATACCCTTGGAACAAATTTGGAGCTAAAATATGAAGATCTCATACAAAAATATCCTTGGAGCTAATTTGTTCTAAAAATATGAAGTTCTTGTACAAGAAAATATATTGTGCAAAGAAGTTTGAAGATCCTTCACCAAAATATACAATTGGCGTCTCATAATACCCTTTTGCTGTTTTTGCTTCTTCAACAAGCTGCCTATTTTAGTTTATTTCTGACCAAGAGCCCATGGTTTCTTGTGCAACACTTCAGTGATTTATTTCTTAGGGCTCAAGTCATTGTTAGACTATAAATAGAGCAGCCACTAGACTTGTAGAATCATCTTTTGTTCTTGTAAATAATAAGTGACAATTGTTTCCTTGAAGTTCACCTTTATTTTATTTTATGTTCTTCTTCTTCTTCTTCTTCTATATGTCTACAATGAACATGTGTAAGTAGACTCTTCTTGTCTTGAGATTTTTGGATGAGTCTAATGACTAAATCCTAATCAAACTAAACTTCTAACTTTTACTTTATGTAAACATATTTCTAATCTAAATTCGTCGTTCTTATAATCAATAACAAATATTAAGCGATGGATCGAGAGATGAAGTTTAATAGTTTTTATTGATTCATCACTAAGTGATAGATCGAGAGATGAAGTTTTAATATTGGAACAAGTGAATTTAGACAAGGATTGCGAAACATGAGAATAGTCTAGCAAACCTTGAGACATATAAAGTTTCGATCATTCAAGGATTCAATAGCAATCACCCATGAGAATAGGTGTGATTGCTAGAGAAACACACTCACTGAGACCGAGAGGAGATGTGATAGGCTTAAGAGAAACTTGTCTTTAGAAAATAAGTCTAACATAAAGTCTAGGTTTAGGTTTTGGTTTGTGAAGGGTTTGTCACCAAGATGAACCAATAATCCCAAGACGACTTTTTATAATTATTTTCTTTTAAAAACAAAATACAAAACCTTTCAACTTTAAAACTCTCGTCTAATCATTGTTAAAGGTTAATTGAATTCATAATTCTCTGTCGGAACGATACTCTTTTTACTACTACGGTAAAACCGTGCACTTGCGGATTTATCTCATCAAGTTTTTGGCGCCGTTGCCGAGGAGTTAGGCAAATTGATTAACTTTTTAATAACGGTTAGACTGAAAGGAAAAAAATATATTTTTCTTTTTCTTTATTTTTTTTCTTTTTCTATTTTCCTTTTCTTTTTGCCTTTAACTTTTGGAGTTTTTTTTCTTGAATGCGAAGAACCATCATATTTTGTTTTTTTTTTCTTTTTGCCTTTAGCAGCAAAAAGGAGGAGTATTAGAATGATTGCCGATGATTTCAGGACTTTTGTAATGTTTTCTATATTTGAGATGATCTGACTAATCAATTTCCTTTATTTTTCTGTTGCTTTTCTTTCAAGTAAAATCTAATAAAATTTTATTTCCTTTGCATTACATTTAGAACCTTTCCTTTTATGCTTAAAATAACATTTATAGGATCACCAACTCTTTTCTGAATAGCTTAACTGGTGAGATTCAGAGGCAAATATTTCCATATCCATTCTAGGTTGTTAGATACTTAAATATTTCCAATGTACATATTATGAGTGTTCCATATGAATGTTATTTTTGCTTGAATTTGTGGCCGTTCTTTACGGACGATCGGTTAGGTTATTATACACACAAGGCAATTTTCTTTGGTACCTTGAGCCTTTCAAGCCACCCTTTTATATATTCTTATTATCCTTTTTGAAACCATTTTGAGCCTCCATATGATTTTTTTTTCTTTATTAGTGACAAATCATGTCACAGTCCTGCACTTATATGAACCCTGTTTGATTTCACTTGGAGTTAGATAGAAATTTTTTATGACTGCAAAACATTTTAAGTTTGGGGTGGGGTAACAGTAGAACACATTTGTCAGAAAAATAAAAAAATGAAGATGCCATGGATCTACACAAAAATAAAATAGAAAAAGAAAAAAAAATCAAGAGCCAAAAAGTTGGTCTCTTCAACAAAATTATATATATGTTTCTGTCAAATAAAAAGACAAATAGTTCTACTGTTTTACCCATTTTTAATAGAACCAAGGAAGGAAGGATGACAGTGCAGTAATGTTTTAGTAGGAATCCCTAGATTAGTAAACTAACTCCAAGTTTCTTTGTTAGCCTACTTTCCCAAATCTATCCACCTTTAACCTAAGCCAAGTTATAACCCTCAAAGTCCTCCAAGTGTGTAAATAATCTGATTTTAACTGTCTGTTTAGATTTTCTTCAAATTTATTCTCCAAAGAAACTTGCAGGATTACATCGTGTGACTTTGTCCTTTTTGGTCTGATGGAATATCTAAAGAGGAGTTTTCACAGAGACTTTTCTTCCAAGGAGGTCCTTGAAATGGTGAGTTGGTTCTGCAACATAGATATGTTAACGGACGACGAAGAGATCAATATGCTTAATCATGAAGAAGATTTTAGCTTGCCTCAAAGTTACTTTCCAAAGGTACAATCTTGAGCTATAATTTTCGTAAAACTGATTATTATTCTATTTCGTCATTGTATTTGACTGCAATGACTTGGGTTTAAAGCATTTAGACTTTATAAAATAATACTTGTTCTTAAATATTATGGTTTTTTTATTTATTCTTTTAATTTTTAATAACCATTTCACTATGACAAAAAATTATAAAATTGTTTTCAAAATTCGTTTTGTTAAACCTTTTTTTATTTTTAACAAAATTGGAAGTGCATATCCATCATATTGAAATAATTGACATTAAAACTATCTTGACACTTTATTTAAAGAACAATCATTTATGCCCTTAGTTTTTTAAATTTATTCAAATCTTGATTTTTTTTTTTTGATGAAACTCTTAACTAATCTGGAGTTGTATGCTATTGGGCATAGTAGCTTAAGAATTCTAGTATACTTAATTCTTTGAATTTAATCGTTAGTCATAATATATTTTTAGACATCACAGTGATATGTGTATGAGTTATTTAATATGAATCTAACAAGGTGAACCCTCTTAATTTTCAATAAATTTTTCGTAAAATATGAAATCTCTTTTGTAACTATGCTTTTTCGTAAATATTTTCAGTACTAATACCATGCTCTATTGTAACTTAATTTTTTGTTAAATATACTTTCAATAAATTCTATTTTTTTACTTATACTATGCAACCAATTTTTTACAGCAAAAGAATGCCAAGAAGAGAAAAGAGAAAGGATGTTCCAATGACCGATCCAAGAAGAGAAAAGAGAAAAAACGCACCAATGACCGATGTGACTCATGTGAGTAAGCTTATTTTGAATATTTAACATTCTCATTTTTGTTTAACACATTGTTTTGAATTTCACTATTAGAAATGTTACGCAATTCGTACTGACAAGCAAAGAAAATAAATACAAGTTGGAAAGAAAATAATAACCGCATCTTCAAAAATGTGGCTTCCAATCCTTATTCTCTCCTTGATAAAGTCAAGTTGAATTCGTTTCTTTGGTTGAAATCAAATAATGCTATGTTCGCTTTATGCTACCATGACTGGTGGTGTCACCCACTTCTTTGTATGAGTGTTTCTATGTAATTTCTTCCGGTTTTGCTTTGATGGTGCCATTGTGCTTAGGCACCCAACGTGACACTATAATTATTTAGGTGCTTCACTTTCAGCACGCCTTGTGTGGGGAGAATCACTTGTAGTTTTAATAATATACCTCATTTTGACTTATTAAAAAAAATGATTTTCCAAAATAAAATGCGTACTTATTATTTATTTATTTCTTTAAGATAATACTTTAATATTCTATGCATTTTTATTTCTAATTTGTAACTTTTCAGAAGATGCTTCCCAAGGAACATATTGAGAAAGAGACATGGTGTTGGATTTTGTTGTTCAGGACTGAGTTTGTTTTTCTTATGAGTACTCGAGGACTCGTTTGGGCTACCTCTTTTACCTTTTGCTCAAAGTCTAGTTAGACTCTGATTAGAGACCGGACATTTATGTTTACTGTCATTTATCCGTTGTTTGATTTTATTTGATGAAATTTTGGTTATGTATATGAGCCCTGAGACATGGTGTTGGATTTTGTTGTTCATGTGTTGGAGGATTATTACATGTGTTGAGATATTTATGATGCTTGTTTTTCTGCTGCGAGTTTTATGAAAATTAGGTTATGCATGTTTTGAGAAAATGTAGATGTAGCATCTAAACTCTTTTGAATAATTACATTATTTTGCATGATTTATTGCATTTGGGGTTTAGGGTGTTACACTATTCTTCAATGCACTGCTTCAACACTTTCACCCATCAATCCACAATTGCATTACTAGTCACATAACCACACATGCACTAGTTTAAAATCTCTTTTGATCATTCTAGTCACATAACAATTTAGACTTCCACATCAACTGTTAATCCTTAGCTTCAACATAACCATTCTCTTTACTTTTCTTTCCATGTTCTCTACCTCAACCAAATACCCATGCTTCTGCCTCATTTCAACCTTCAACATCTTGTTTCTAATTACCCTTCTATCACTTTAAAAAAAAAAAAGGGATAGAACCGTGAGGGAGGGAGTAAGTAAATCCATTTTTTTTCTTTGAAAGATGTAAACATGTACATGTCATGGTTGAATCCATCGTTGATGCAGAGAAGAAAAAATTGTGAGAAGTGGATTACCCTCTTATTGAAAGAATGAAGATTCTAGGTTACACTGAGATGAGGGTGTGAACCTCTCAGCAAGCTAACTAAAAAGAACAACCGAATCCATCACATTCATTCCTACTCCTAGTGCATCCTAATACAGTATTCATTTATATTTATTTAAATTAAGTGCAATACCAATTTAGTAATTAATATAACATTTTATATTTTATCAAGTACTTAATAATTTTTTTTGTCAAGTAGCTTAGTGGCTTGAATCCACCTTTTTCAAGATGAATAAGTGGGGTGTATGGGGTTCGAACCCCGGCCCTGCATATGATAATGCATGTCCCTGTCAACTGAGTTATGCTCACGGGGGCAAAGTACTTAATATTTAAGTGTGTTGTCAAGTCAATTAATGATTATAAAAATGGTTAAATATGTTTTTAGTCCTTATATTTTACGTCCATTTGAAGAATAGTTTTTGCCGTTAATTCTCTAACGGAATGTTGATGTGGTAGGTAGTGGGTACCAATTATTTTAAGGTTAAATATGTTTTTGGTTCCTACATTTTGCGTGACTTTGAAAAATAGTCCTTGCATTTCAATAAATGTTTTTAAAATCCCTAAAATAATAAGGACAACTCTTCAAAGTCACGCAAAATATAGGGACCAAAAACATATTTAACCATAAAATAATTGGGACTCACTAACTGCCACATCATCATTCTGTTAGAGAATTAACAACCGGGATTAATTTTGATAACGGAGATAAAATGTGAGGATTTTAAAAATATTTAATGAAATGTAGGACTATTCTTCAAAGGTACGCAAAATGTAAGGACTAAAAACATATTTAACCCTTATAAAAATACATGAGTTGTCAAATTCGTTAATTGAAATGACAATACATCATTGAATACATGTGTAAAATAACTTTATATTATATTGTTAGTGTATACTAATTAAACTCTACTTTTTTTGTTGAAAGGAACATGTTTATAGTATTTTATTAGATATTAACCCGTAATTGTTATAAAGAAATATTAACATGTAAATACATGGTGGTACATCAATATCATATGAGAACTAGCTAATGATCAGGTCACCTTTGCTAAGGCGTGAACAACTCTTTTGGCATGCTTTCGACTTAATTCGGCGTAAGAGTTTTGAAAAGAGAAATTACAATTGTCTCAACATTCTTACATAATTATGCCTAACTCAATAATATCATTGCTTCTGAAATAATCCAACATCTTCTTAGAGTCAAGAACAAAATTCATGTTATTTAACCGAAGATCTGACACCCACGATATAGCATATGATAGAGACGCAACGCTTCCCCAACATCCATGGAGCACAATGGAAAGAGTCACATGGTCTTTCCAATCACAAAATATCCATTTTCGTCACGAATACACATATCAATCCCTATCTTATTTTGAGAGGAGGAAAATGAGGCATCTATATTGTATTTATATCTTCCTAGAGTTGTTTCTCCCATCGTAGCACCACAATCCTATTAGGCTTGTATTATTTGTCTTGGTGTGACCATTCAAGTGGCCATGTCTATTACTAACTAGTATTCCCCTCGCAAAGGATTTGGTGGAGCGTAACATTCCAATCTTTCTTCTTGTAATCTCTAATAATCTCTAACATGTTTCCATAACGATGAAAGCGGGGAGTGTTCATAGTCAATGACTGCACCACATGAAGTGAGTCAGAGTACCATATGATCTTCAAAAAGTCGGTTTGCCAACACAGAGTGAGCCCAACAAAAAGGGCTCCAGTCTCTGCATGAAGAACGTTTGACCATCCTATACCTCTGTAGAAACCCAACAGGAAAGCCTCGTCATAATTTTGCAGTATATATACCACCAAAGTTGGCCCTCCTTGGATTAGTCAGAGTGTTGTCCTCCACATTAACCACTAAAGTGTCTTGATCCCCTTTCTACCAACGGACTTTGCAAACTAGGCTGGTAGGAGGGGGGAGAGATTTGCAAAGGTCGTTGATACTATGACTCTTTTATTTTGATTTTACGTAAGCTGTCAATTTTGTGAAAGTCACTTTGACGATATCAAATCCTAATGAAAATAAATAATTTTGGTTAAAGCAAATGACATGTCTCTAACTTTACTTTACGTGGTCGGAAATAATTTTATTTTGACACTATCTTAAAAATCGAGGTCGGATTTAACACAGCTTTATAAAACTGGTTTGTGAGATAAAGATTACATTACTTATAAACACTATTGCAAGTCATCATCATATGTGAAATACTTTAACCGCGATTATTTTAGCCATTGCTAAATGCTAGCTTTGGTCAACATTATTTGTTGGTGTTGATGTGTGGTGCTAAATATGATGTTGATGTTTCATAATGATCATAGACTACCTATATGAATTGGTAAATTGATGTGTGTGATGTGAATGGTACCGTGTGAATGGCAAAGTTAGATATGAACTACGTCAATAAGTTGCACTCAAGTCTCACAGTTATCTTATGGAGTTTCTATTATAAACTTACGAGTATTAGAATGGTTGTTCACGATCCTCAAGGATAATAAAGTGAAAATTGAAAAGAAAGTGTAAATTGAAATTTCTTTTTTTGAAGAGAAAATGTAAATTGGAAATGTGTGTGCAAGTTTCCCAAGAAAAATTATAAAACCAGAAATGTGATGCAATCGTTTTCTAGAAGAAGAAGAAAAACGAGAATCAAAAATAAATTTCAGATTGTATTCAAAAGTTCACGTTTTTTTGTTCTCTGAAAGACTTTTATATACATATATATATATATATATATATATTTAATTTAGTTTATATATTAAGGTAAAATAGGTGGTTCACGAGAAAGAAAGAAACATGAATAAGTATATATAACTCGAGGGGTATAGTGTAAATATATTAACATTTTACATCTTAAAGGAATAAGGCCTGAAACGCCCATTTCAGCAAGATACAAACTATTTAGAATGGAAGGTATTACAACTTAAACCCTAAACTCTAAATCACAAATTAAAAATTGGATAATTTAAATCAAAAATTGGATTATTTATATATGAACCAAAAACATATTCGTATGGCCTATTGCCTTCACGATTTGTGTGACTAAAAGTTATTGAAATTATTCTTCTTATTACTCAATCCAGTTCATAAATTCCATCTCGAAATTGAATAGTAGATATTTGATGATTTTATTTTCACCGTTAGAAAGAAAAAATAAATCGTTAATTTTAAATTCAGAAGAAGAAGAAAATCGAAATAATCTAATTCCGAAAAACCCAAGTTGTTAAAAATTCTCTATAGCTCGAGGGAGGGAGGGCTTTGGGATTAATAAGAAATCATTCATATTTTTTATAGATTTTTTTTAGAAAATGATAATTGGAAGGGAAATACCTTGCCGTATGTAGGTGCAATAGTAGGGGCCGGGTTAACGACATAAATTAAATTTGAATTTATATAAACTTTTCAAAACCTTTTTAGTTTTATATTATAAATAACACTAAACTCACAAAGTCTTTCCTCTCAAAACTATTATTTCCACCTTATCCTTGCTTTTATCAAAGTCCTCCCCGTAAACTCTCAAATAAAACTGACGAGTTTGTTTGAGAGTTTAGACGGAGGTGATTGTAAAAAGGAAGGAAAAAATAGAGGGTTTAGATAAATTCTTCAAATATAATTTATATTGTTACACTACTTTAAAATTAAAAATATATTAATTATAATTTTCTATATTTATGTCAATAAAAAAGTTATTTTTAACAAGTATTTATACAGGAATGGCTTTACCGGATGGAGTGAATATTCGACACTACAATACAATTTTCTCTCAATCTCATTCCCACTGGTTTCCATACGTGGAGACGATGATCGAAGAAACAGAGGTTGTTGCTACACCGGTTTCCATTTTCATCCCCCTATCGAATGATATCACATTTTGTATTCTATCAAAACTCCCTCTAAAATCGTTGAAGAGATTCGAATGTGTAAGTAAGTTATGGTCCCTCTTATTTCAAAACTCTTATTTCATGACTATGTACCGCAACAATTTGACGTCTGCTTCTAGTAATAATCATTACGATGATACAAATCTCGTCCTACATGGTGAACCGACAGATGAATACCATATCCCTTGTGAGTTTTATTTGTTCTCTGGCGAGAGGTTTAAAAACAAGGTCAAAATTGATTGGTCACCTCCATTTCAAGAGAATGACCGTCATATTTATATTTTGGGTTCTATTAGTATTAATGGAATTCTTTGTCTCAAAAGAAAAATTAATGGCATTCTTGTACTATGGAACCCAACTACTCGGGAATTCAAGGTCATTCCTCCCAACCCTCTTAAGTGTGTACCACCTCCTCGGATCCCATGGTATGTTCATGGATTTGGTTATGATTGTCTAACAGATGACTATAAAGTGATTCAATTTGTAGATTCTCTCCCCTTAGTTGAAGATGATATAGTTGAAGACGATAGTTATATTAATGATAGATCATCTTATGAGACCTTCTGGGAGATATATTCTCTAATAAGTAATTGTTGGAGGAAGCTTGATGTTTGTATACCAAACTGTTATTTGTATACGTTCGAGCGAGGTATCGGATTGTACACGAACGGAGTGTATCATTGGTGGGCTAGAACTGATGATTCGGATAATTTTGAAGAATGTTTGGTATCATTTAACTTTAGTAATGAGGTGTTGATTACAACACCCACACCCTCATACTTGGATGTTAGTCCTCGATGTGTTGAATATGAAGCGAAACGCTTGGTGCTTTTAAATGACTCCATTGCATTGATCTCAACTTATCCAAAGACAAATACTTTTTACATATCAATTTTAGGCGAACTCGATGTTAGAGAATCATGGACCAATGTCTTTACTGTTGATCACATACCTTTCATTGAGTACCCCATCGGAGTTGGGAAGAATTGCAATATAGTCTTCTTTAAGAGAAAACTGATGACAAACTAGCTTGGGTTGATTTAAGTACTAAGATGATTGAGGAGGATCTTGGTGTTAAAGCATGGAGGTTTGGTTCTCATATAGGAAAGTACAAAAAAAAAAACGTTCTTCCAATAGGAGGAATGAATAATTAATTTGAAGTGGGATGTTAATTGCATGTATTATAATTATTATTAAGTATAAGACAAAGTAAGAAATCATATGGGTTTTTTTTTCTTTTTTCTTTTTTGCTAATAGTAAGAAGTCGTATGAATAAGATGGTATGAATTACGCTGTTTTAATTTTTTTGAAGGTTTACGGTTCAAACTATTTGCAAATTAATTTGTTTTATATTTCAACCGCAAGAATTTTACTGAATACAGCCTTCAGTGATACATAAAAATAACTTATATATGTTTGTTTGAACTTCAATACATTTTGCATGAAATATTATGCCATTGTGCTTAATTTTGTTCTTTAATTTTTACTTTTACGCTGAAAATTTGTTAGCCATATGAAACTTTAAATATTGATAAACACTGAAGGCTATAAAATATTGTTCTTTATTTTGATGGCTTAGTAATCAAGCTTATGAAATTGCATATCATATTGATTTTGCAAACTTCAACTTTAAGATATCCAAGTCCATTTGTTACAAAGAACGTAATACATTGAAGAAAACATATATATGTAAAGAGACAAAAGTAAACTTAGAGCTAATCAAAATAAAATACAAATCATATCAGGAAAAAAAAATGAATTTTAAATGCACCATACATTTAGGCGGAAAAATGTAAGGATTAAAAACATATTTAACCCTTATAAAAATACATGAGTTGTCAAATTCAGTAATTGAGATGACAATACATCATTGAATACATGTGTGAAATAACTTTATATTATATTGTTAGTGTATACTAATTAAACTCTACTTTTTTTGTTGAAAGGAACATGTTTATAGTATTTTATTAGATATTAACCCGTAATTGTTATAAAAAAAATATTAACATGTAAATACATGGTGGTACATCAATATCATATGAGAACTAGCTAATGATGAGGTCACCTTTGCTAAGGCGTGAACAACTCTTTTGGCATGCTTTCGAATTAATTCGGCGTAAGAGTTTTGAAAAGAGAAATTACAATTGTCTCAACATTCTTACATAATTATGCCTAACTCAATAATATCATTGCTTCTTTTCTGAAATAATCCAACACCTTCTTAGAGTCAAGATCAAAATTCATGTTATTTAACCGAAGATCTGACACCCAAGATATAGCATATGATAGAGTCGCAACGCTTCCCCAACATCCATGGAGCACAACGGAAAGAGTCACATGGTCTTTTCAATCACAAAATATCCATTTTCGTCACGAATACACATATCAATCCCTATCTTATTTTGAGAGGAGGAAAATGAGGCATCTATATTGTATTTATATCTTCCTAGAGTTGTTTCTCCCATCGCAGCACCACAATCCTATTAGGCTTGTATTATTTGTCTTGGTGTGACCATTTGAGATCATGGTCCCTCTTATTTGATAACTCTTATTTCATGACTATGTACCGCAACCATTTATTATTGAAGGACATTCTTATTATGATGGTGCATCTGTACTCATACAAACTACGCCAGATGATGATGCTGCTGGCTATTACGATTATAAAAATGTTTTGTATTCTCTTTCGGGTGAAAGGTGTGAGAATATGGTCAAATTAGATTGGCCAAACCCTCCATTTCAAGAGGATATGACCTGCCGTCATATGATGACTCATTATTTGTAGACGCATATTTAGCATATCTGCATGCTGATCCTCGTTTTGAAATGTTGGGTTCCGTTAGTATTAATGGCACTATTTGTCTCTATTGTAATCATGGAACCCCACTTTCATTTTGGAACCCTGTTACACATGAGTTCAAATCCATTCCTCTGAGCCCTATTAAGCAAGTTATTGCCAATAATCGCGGCACTCGATTTGGTTATGACTGTGTTAAAGATGACTATAAGGTGATTCGGCTCCTACATAATTTTCTAACCCGTGAATTGCTACCTATTTGTTTTTGGGAGATATACAGCTTAAATAGTAACTCTTGGAGGAAAATTGACGTCGATGAGCCTCGCTCTTATGACAATAAAGATGTGTACATGAATAGTGTGTGTCATTGGTTGAGTAAAACTGAAAAATATTTTCAACTGGTGTAATTTAACTTCAACAATGAATCGGTGATTACAACTCCCATACCCTATTACGTGGATGATAGTTTTGGTTGTTTTCTCATGAGACAACTGATACTATTAAATGGGTCTATTGCTTTCATCTTAATGCTATCGGGGCATGTAAATTTCGCATATCAATTTTGGGGGAACTCGATATAAAAGAATCATGGATTAAACTCTTTATTGTTGGACCTTTACCTTGCCTTGATTATCCGATCGGAGCGAGTAAGAAGGGCAAGATATTGTTTAGGAAAAGTGACGGTGAACTAGCCTGGTTTGATTTAAGTAACGAGATGATTGAGGAGATTGGTGTTATAACAAGGCATTCTTATGGTAAAATAGTACACCATAAAGAAAGCATTCTTCCAATTGGAGGAATAAAGAATTGATTTTTGTTTTCTGTTTTCACTCACAAGTTATGCCTAATAGATTTTTCCCTTGTAGAGTGGCTTGTTAAATGCGCATAGCATAGTTACTATCAACTGTGTGCCAAATTAAGAAACTGTTTGATAATATGAATTGTTCTTTATTATTTTTATTTTAAAAGTTTACTCTTTTTCTATATGTAAATTGTTCTGATTTCTATTTCAATTGTATGAATGCTCTTTTACCGATTATACAGAAATAGCTTATAAATTTCATTACATTCTGCTTGAAAAATCTGAGTTTCATCACGTTGTCCATTCCAACAACTCCTTTCATCATTGGATCACACATATCATTAGAACCATTTAGAGAGTTTGTTCTCATGACCAATAACCGAATCTGCTAGTATTTATTTTGATAAGAATCATTGTTATTCAATTGTTCTGCTTCTACAAAACAGCTTTTAATGTACATTTAAGTTGTGTTCATTTTTGCTCAATTCAGTCAACAATGCAAGCATTGCTTCTGCTACAGAAGTTGCACATCAGCTATCTTGTAGTGTAGTAATCTGGCAGCTAAACAATTGAGCATGTGGATGCAATATTTTGCAGGAACATATAATTTCTTTTGAGAAATAGTTTTCCTTAAACTTTAGGATACAAATTATGTCTTGTTTGCATACTATAAAATGCAAGCTTTATTGCTAATGATATTTCATGTTGTGCTGCTGTTGAATAATTTTATATGCCTATATCTTTAGAATAGACTCCAAATTGGACACAAAAGCAAGATGGTATTGATATGACTAGATTTGGTCCTTCTTCTGGTTTACCAAATTGATACTACTGGATGGATCATAAGAGCATGTAAGAAGATTCATAATACATAGATTGGATCAATTCTAGACTAACTTTTATCAAGTTGTGGATTCAACACATGAGAAAAATATGTGAATGAGGGAACATCTTATAATATCTTGAGATCTTCATTATATCTTACCTCATTCGGGTATTGAGCATTTAGACATTTTAAATATAGGTTACCTATTCACACAATCTCTAACTGCATGTTACTCATTCTTGGATTCTCTGAAAGGTCACTTTAGCTTACTCACATACAAGTTGTGATGAAAAAAATCCCCCTTTTTCTATTCATGTATGGATTATAAAATATATTGTATGTTACTTTATGCTTTACATGAAATTCTGGCTGATACTTGTAGGTTGCTCTTTGCATTAGCTTTGCATTCCATTTCTCTCTTATTTTCTCACCAGCCTTATTCATATTACTAACTAGCATTCCCCTCGCAAAGGATGTGGTGGAGCGTAACATTCCAATCTTTCTTCAAGTAATCTCTAATAATCTCTAACATGTTTCCATAACGATGAAAACGGGGAGTGTTCATAGTCAATGACTGCACCACATGAAGTGAGTCAGAGTACCATATGATCTTCAAAAAGTCGGTTTGCCAACACAGAGTGAGCCCAACAAAAAGGGCATCAATCTCTGCATGAAGAACGTTTGACCATCCTATACCTCTGTAGAAACCCAACAGGAAAGCCTCGTCATAATTTTGCAGTATATATACCACCAAAGTTGGCCCTCCTTGGATTAGTCAGAGTGTTGTCCTCCACATTAAGCACTAAAGTGTCTTGATCACCTTTCTACCAACGGACTTTGCAAACTAGCTAGGCTGGTAGGAGGGAGGAGAGATTTGCAAAGGTCGTTGATACTATGACTCTTTTATTTTGATTTTACGTAAGCTGTCAATTTTGTGAAAGTCACTTTGACGATATCAAATCCTAATGGAAATAAATAATTTTGGTTAAAGCAAATGACATGTCTCTAATTTTACTTGACGTGGTCGGAAATAATTTTATTTTGACACTATCTTAGAAATCGAGGTTGCATTTAACACAGCTTTATAAAACTTGTTTGTGAGATAAAGATTACATTACTTATAAACATTATTGCAAGTCATCGTCATATGTGAAATACTTTAACCGCGATTATTTTAGCCATTGTTAAATGCTAGTTTTGGTCAACATTATTTGTTGGTGTTGATGTGTGGTGCTAAATATGATATTGATGTTTGATAATGATCATAGACTACCTATAGGAATTAGTAAATTGATGTGTGTGATGTGAATGGTACCGTGTAAATGGCAAAGTTAGATATGAACTACGTCAATAAGTTGCACTCAAGTCTCATAGTTATCTTATGGAGTCAATAAGTTGCACCGTATTGCATGTCGCCATCTTTCTGAGTCCATGTATCTACCCACTAGGGGAGCAAAACTGTAAGTATGCTAAAAATAAATTAATGTTTGATTTAAAAACGGTCACATTAAAAAGGAGACGGGGGACTAACTACTAAGATTAGTATTAAAAAAATTGCAAAACAAAGACATTAATATATATATATATATATATATATATATATATATATATATATATATTTATTTCCAATCAAACATGACTAGGCACATTTCTGTCTATATGCATACATTTTTTAGGCGGCATTGTAACTAGGAGTGGGAAAAAAACAAAAACTGAATCAAACTGTTGAACTAAACTAAACTGAAGTGAAGTCATATCAAACTGAACCAGTATATAAAAGTTTTGAACTGAACCATACTTATAGGAGCAGTTATAAATCGAACTATTTTGGTAAAAACTGAACTTAACCTAAAACTAAACTTAAACCAAAAAAACCAAAACTTAACCCAAAACTGAACTTAAACCAAAGTTCTGAATGCGATTTTGATTAAGCCCTTTGTTGATGCAATTTGTATTGGTGAATGTTTTATCATCCTTAAACTTAATTATGATGAAATTCAACAATTTGTTGATGAAATTTCAATTCACACACTTATGAAATTTGTGTGAGACCTTCTATTGAATTCTACAATTTGTTCCATCCACCTTAATTTCAACTCACACACTTATGAAATTTGTATGAGACCTTCTATTCAATTCAACAATTTGTTCCATCCACCTACTTCTCAAATTACCCAAACCCAACTCAAAGTTGTATTCTGCTGCATTGAGCTGTACAAAGATCCTCATGACAAACATCTGGATGATGATACTTAAGAGCCATTGTTCTATATGCTCTCTTTATGTCATCCATGGTCACACTTTTAGGACTCGAACATAGTATGTTGTACAAGTTGCCATCATCATCCAGCTTAGGTTGAATTGGACTCAAGTCTCACAGTTATCTTATGGAGTTTCTATTATAAACTTACGAGTATTAGAATGGTTGTTCACGATCCTCAAGGATAATAAAGTGAAAATTGAAAAGAAAGTGTAAATTGAAATTTCTTTTTTTGAAGAGAAAATGTAAATTGGAAATGTGTGTGCAAGTTTCCCAAGAAAAATTATAAAACCAGAAATGTGATGCAATCGTTTTCTAGAAGAAGAAGAAAAACGAGAATCAAAAATAAATTTCAGATTGTATTCAAAAGTTCACGTTTTTTTGTTCTCTGAAAGACTTTTATATACATATATATATATATATATATATTTAATTTAGTTTATATATTAAGGTAAAATAGGTGGTTCACGAGAAAGAAAGAAACATGAATAAGTATATATAACTCGAGGGGTATAGTGTAAATATATTAACATTTTACATCTTAAAGGAATAAGGCCTGAAACGCCCATTTCAGCAAGATACAAACTATTTAGAATGGAAGGTATTACAACTTAAACCCTAAACTCTAAATCACAAATTAAAAATTGGATAATTTAAATCAAAAATTGGATTATTTATATATGAACCAAAAACATATTCGTATGGCCTATTGCCTTCACGATTTGTGTGACTAAAAGTTATTGAAATTATTCTTCTTATTACTCAATCCAGTTCATAAATTCCATCTCGAAATTGAATAGTAGATATTTGATGATTTTATTTTCACCGTTAGAAAGAAAAAATAAATCGTTAATTTTAAATTCAGAAGAAGAAGAAAATCGAAATAATCTAATTCCGAAAAACCCAAGTTGTTAAAAATTCTCTATAGCTCGAGGGAGGGAGGGCTTTGGGATTAATAATAAATCATTCATATTTTTTATAGATTTTTTTTAGAAAATGATAATTGGAAGGGAAATACCTTGCCGTATGTAGGTGCAATAGTAGGGGCCGGGTTAACGACATAAATTAAATTTGAATTTATATAAACTTTTCAAAACCTTTTTAGTTTTATATTATAAATAACACTAAACTCACAAAGTCTTTCCTCTCAAAACTATTATTTCCACCTTATCCTTGCTTTTATCAAAGTCCTCCCCGTAAACTCTCAAATAAAACTGACGAGTTTGTTTGAGAGTTTAGACGGAGGTGATTGTAAAAAGGAAGGAAAAAATAGAGGGTTTAGATAAATTCTTCAAATATAATTTATATTGTTACACTACTTTAAAATTAAAAATATATTAATTATAATTTTCTATATTTATGTCAATAAAAAAGTTATTTTTAACAAGTATTTATACAGGAATGGCTTTACCGGATGGAGTGAATATTCGACACTACAATACAATTTTCTCTCAATCTCATTCCCACTGGTTTCCATACGTGGAGACGATGATCGAAGAAACAGAGGTTGTTGCTACACCGGTTTCCATTTTCATCCCCCTATCGAATGATATCACATTTTGTATTCTATCAAAACTCCCTCTAAAATCGTTGAAGAGATTCGAATGTGTAAGTAAGTTATGGTCCCTCTTATTTCAAAACTCTTATTTCATGACTATGTACCGCAACAATTTGACGTCTGCTTCTAGTAATAATCATTACGATGATACAAATCTCGTCCTACATGGTGAACCGACAGATGAATACCATATCCCTTGTGAGTTTTATTTGTTCTCTGGCGAGAGGTTTAAAAACAAGGTCAAAATTGATTGGTCACCTCCATTTCAAGAGAATGACCGTCATATTTATATTTTGGGTTCTATTAGTATTAATGGAATTCTTTGTCTCAAAAGAAAAATTAATGGCATTCTTGTACTATGGAACCCAACTACTCGGGAATTCAAGGTCATTCCTCCCAACCCTCTTAAGTGTGTACCACCTCCTCGGATCCCATGGTATGTTCATGGATTTGGTTATGATTGTCTAACAGATGACTATAAAGTGATTCAATTTGTAGATTCTCTCCCCTTAGTTGAAGATGATATAGTTGAAGACGATAGTTATATTAATGATAGATCATCTTATGAGACCTTCTGGGAGATATATTCTCTAATAAGTAATTGTTGGAGGAAGCTTGATGTTTGTATACCAAACTGTTATTTGTATACGTTCGAGCGAGGTATCGGATTGTACACGAACGGAGTGTATCATTGGTGGGCTAGAACTGATGATTCGGATAATTTTGAAGAATGTTTGGTATCATTTAACTTTAGTAATGAGGTGTTGATTACAACACCCACACCCTCATACTTGGATGTTAGTCCTCGATGTGTTGAATATGAAGCGAAACGCTTGGTGCTTTTAAATGACTCCATTGCATTGATCTCAACTTATCCAAAGACAAATACTTTTTACATATCAATTTTAGGCGAACTCGATGTTAGAGAATCATGGACCAATGTCTTTACTGTTGATCACATACCTTTCATTGAGTACCCCATCGGAGTTGGGAAGAATTGCAATATAGTCTTCTTTAAGAGAAAACTGATGACAAACTAGCTTGGGTTGATTTAAGTACTAAGATGATTGAGGAGGATCTTGGTGTTAAAGCATGGAGGTTTGGTTCTCATATAGGAAAGTACAAAAAAAAAAACGTTCTTCCAATAGGAGGAATGAATAATTAATTTGAAGTGGGATGTTAATTGCATGTATTATAATTATTATTAAGTATAAGACAAAGTAAGAAATCATATGGGTTTTTTTTTCTTTTTTCTTTTTTGCTAATAGTAAGAAGTCGTATGAATAAGATGGTATGAATTACGCTGTTTTAATTTTTTTGAAGGTTTACGGTTCAAACTATTTGCAAATTAATTTGTTTTATATTTCAACCGCAAGAATTTTACTGAATACAGCCTTCAGTGATACATAAAAATAACTTATATATGTTTGTTTGAACTTCAATACATTTTGCATGAAATATTATGCCATTGTGCTTAATTTTGTTCTTTAATTTTTACTTTTACGCTGAAAATTTGTTAGCCATATGAAACTTTAAATATTGATAAACACTGAAGGCTATAAAATATTGTTCTTTATTTTGATGGCTTAGTAATCAAGCTTATGAAATTGCATATCATATTGATTTTGCAAACTTCAACTTTAAGATATCCAAGTCCATTTGTTACAAAGAACGTAATACATTGAAGAAAACATATATATGTAAAGAGACAAAAGTAAACTTAGAGCTAATCAAAATAAAATACAAATCATATCAGGAAAAAAAAATGAATTTTAAATGCACCATACATTTAGGCGGAAAAAAATTGAAATTCAAATGCACGGTATTGCATGTCACCATCTTTCTGAGTCCATGTATCTACCCACTAGAGGAGCAAAACTGTAAGTATGCTAAAAATAAATAAATGTTTCATTTAAAAACGGTCACATTAAAAAGGAGACGGGGGACTAACTACTAAGATTAGTATTAAGAAAATTGCAAAACAAAGACATTAAAAATATATATATATTTCCAATCAAACATGGCTAGGCACATTTCTGTCTCTATGCATACATTTTTAAAAAAACAAAAATTGAATCAAACTGTTGAACTAAACTAAACTGAATTGAAGTGATATCAAACTGAACCAGTATATAAAAGTTTTGAACTGAACAATACTTATAGGAGCAGTTATAAATCGAACTGTTTTGGTAAAAACTGAACTTAACCCAAAACTAAACTTAAACCAAAAAAACCAAAACTTAACCCAAAACTGAACTTAAACCAAAGTTCTGAATGCAATTTTGATTAAGCCTTTTGTTGATGCAATTTGTATTGGTGAATGTTTTATCATCCTTAAACATAATTATGATGAAATTCAACAATTTGGTAATGAATTTCAATTCACACACTTATGAAATTTGTGTGAGACCTTCTATTCGATTCAACAATTTGTTCCATCCACCTTAATTTCAATTCACACACTTATGAAATTTGTATGAGACCTTCTATTCAATTCAACAATTTGTTCCATCCACCTACTTCTCAAATTACTCAAACCCAACTCAAAGTTGTATTCTACTGCATTGAGCTGTACAAAGATCCTCATGACAAACATCTGGATGATGATACTTAAGAGCCATTGTTCTATATGCTCTCTTTATGTCATCCATGGTCACACTTTTAGGACTCGAACATAGTATGTTGTACAAGTTGCCATCATCATCCAGCTTAGGTTGAATTGGAACATTTTTTGTGGCTCTGCACGAAACAAAAAAACTGCATACAATGTTGTCTTTGTAGCTTACTTGAGAGTGGAATGGTATGATGTGGATATGGTTTGGAAATGCTAATTATGCCTGAAAGGATGATAAAACATAATAATTATGCCTTAGTTTAACGATACAGTGCACTAATTTGGAGCAACAGTTCGGTTTAGTTCAAATTGTTTCATTATAATTCAATTCAATTCGGACAAAGTTTTGGATCTGAACAGAACTTTGCCCATCCCTAATTGTAACTGATACGGTTTAATATACTTACTCGATCGAAAACTGTTGGTACTCACTATGCATTGTTTGTATTCAGTCCTTTTGAAAACCAACTGAAATTTTAAAATAAGTTCATGAAAAAAACAGTCCACACTCGAAACAATAATGAATGAGCAGTGACCGAAGGCAGAATAAACAAGCTAGACGGCTTGACAAAATTACCAACACAGCTTTGTTCAACCACTTTCACAAAACTTAGCTCCCTAGAATTACCTTTTTTCCAGCAATAAGAGTGCACAAACAATAGAAAATTATTATCCCTCCTTCGAAATAAAGTGATTGCTAGATTCAAAAACGAGCTTGTTCCAGTACATCAAAAAGAGAAAAAATAAATAACGACATAACAAAAAGATAAAAGGAAAAACGCAAACTATGTCTTGCTGGTAATGAAGTTTGTTAAAACAGAATTATCTTCCGACAGCTCTTAATGTGCTAACTGATAAAATAACAACACCAAAATGAGAAGGGAAATGTGATTCACTGAATCACATAAACAGGTTGGGCTTTTTAGCTTTGTAGGTTGTTTTTAGGCTCCTAGTTGGTGGCCTAATCTTCTTGTACACCAGAGGGAACTTGATTTTGGAATTGTGAAACTGCTTAGTGCTCTCCCTTTTGCATAGATTGGCTGGGATGGTGGCCGTCTTGATGATTTGGATGCAAGGAAACCTGACCCTGTGACGTGATGCCATCTCGTTGTACATTGTCTCCACAGCACCATTCAGAGTAGTATCACGGTATTCCTTGTACATATTGTGATAACCGGTACGACTCTGGTAACGCAACCAAATTCCGTAGTTCTTAATCTTGGTAGGATTTTTCTCAAAAATCTGCAATCAACAATAAACCTTAAGTCCAATAAGACTGCAATTGAAGGTAAAATAATAACTAAAGCTAACACATTGAAATCCTATTCCAAGTATACTTTCACCGGAAATGGCCTTTTTTTTCTAAGGATAAATGAAACAATATGCAATAAAAAAACGAGCATAATATTCAAGTTTAACTATAAAAATTAGTCACTGGTTTCATGCTTAAACCGTTCCTGAAATACTTATATTATGCATAGAATTTGAAGGAAAAAAATCGCAAAAGTCAACAGCACTAATCAAAACAGAACAAGCGTATAGAATACCATCACAGGTCTATGTTTGGATTTTGAAATAATTAGTCTTAAATCAAAACAGCTTACACTTAAATGTTTAGCCAGTGACATCTCAAAACAAGTTAACAGAACTAATTTTATTTTATCCCAGCAATAATCACAAACAGAACAAGCTCTACTTGCAATCAGAGGAACACCTTCCCTTTCCCAACCAAAGTACTAACTACTTATAAAAACTGAACACAAAATGGTATTTAACTTTTATAGCAGCAGCATATAAATATAAAAACATACATATGAAACACGGTTTAGGGAAGACATTATATACAAAACAAAAAAGGAACAGAAAAACATAGGGCACAAAATCAAACTTCTTTCAAAAAGTGATAGATATTACATAATAAAAATTCCCACAATCAAATCCACACAAAACATAGGGCCTGAATGGATTGCCTTCTTTTTGAGCTTATAAAAAATAGCAAATGCAAATAAGCTTTTCTGTTACATCATACAAACGAAAATTGTATCTTCATAGTTTTTTTATTTTTTTTCATAATCTACCTTGGACAAGCTGATGAATAATACATAAGCATAAGCTCAAAATAAGTCAAATACAAACGGGCTCAGTCTCCCTTTGCAAATTCATCCAATTTTACATCATTTTTCCCTATTTCACCCTAAGATTAGCTTTTAAGGGCCAGTTTGGTTAAACAACTTAATCAAGTGTGTATGAGTTAAGCGTCCAACATAAAAGTGCTTATATAATCAAATTCCATACTCAAAAAGAGAGTTTTCAAACAAGACATAAACTGTTTTTACATGATATTATGGAATGCTAATCAAAATCAGTTGTTCTATTTAGAATAACAAAATACCCAAGACAAATAAGCTGGTTATAAGTTGAATCCAAACAGCTACAATTAATCAATGTGCATACCTCATTGATAGCCAAAACTTGGCCATTGCTTTTCTTAACCTTCTTCAACTTCCTCAAGAAATACCTACATCAATATCAATTAACATTATTATTAATAAAAACACAATAATTAATCATCATAAAACATTACAATTTCTTAAGGAATTAGAAACTTACCAGAATTTGGATTTGGCACGAACCTCATTGGTTGCCCAAAGCTTCATACGATAAATCTTGGGATGTTCATCCTTTTCGGTGGGAAGAGCTCTTCCGACAACTTGGTACTGGTGAAACTGTTTCAACAAAAATTCATAACCGTGTTAAGATTCACACTTCGAAATGAAAAATTGTAAGTGGATTTGTTTACCTTAGCTTTAACCATTTTTGCGACAAACACCGATTCTGAATGCGAACCGCCGCCGCTTGGTTGTATAGCTGTCTAAAGGGTGAATGAGGAAGAAGCAGCATCGTTTATGCGTAAAACCCTAATCGAATGGAATGTGGGCTTTTATTGGGCCAATGAGTTCGGCCCAAATTTATGTGAAACACAAAGATTTCTTTTTAGGCCCCCTCTATATATTTGTTTTTACAATAAGTTGAAAATGCGGTAGTTAATTACTAGAGGTACAAAATAAAATAAAAAATTAAATAAACATTCGGTAGTTAAGTACATTATGCTCCGTTGACGTGTTATTAAGGGTAATTTCGTAATTTTAATGGCGTAAAGAGATATAAAGGGGGCTAAAAAGATATCTTTCAATACGAGTGTTTCTCTTTACGCCTTCCACATATCTTAAACCATGTAAGTACATATCTGATAGTTATCTATATATGAGATGTGCATTTTTTCTCAAACATACATACAGTAGATAATTGTGTATTTATGGAGCCTTGGAGATATTAGAGGGTTTAAAGAAAAACGTTCTTAAAAAATAGGGGCTTAACATCCATATTTTAATAAAAGGAAGGGATTAAATTTGAAAGATTTGTAATTTTATAATGATTAAAAACATATTTAACTCTTTAAAAAACTTACAAGTTTATGTTAATAAATAGACACATATTTCCTTTTTTTTACAAGAGATAAATAATTTCAATTTAAAAAAATAATGTAGTTTTTATCAATCACAAGCATGCATAAAAACTCGATAAATGTCTCTGTGAACATAACATAGTTGGCAATGACGTTGCAATATGCATGGGTCGCAACCTCATATTCTCCATTTATTCATCTTATTCTTATCAAATGGATTTATAGCTAATTAACTTCTTGACAAAAGAAATAAAACAAAAACTCAAGAAATTGAAGTAAAGAAAATCCAAATAACTAATCCACATGTGATCGAGTAGTTCAACTTACTTATTTAAGTTGCAGTTCAACTTATTTGAATTAAGAACGTAATACACTTCTCATAAGGCGCAAAACCAGCAACCTATCTAATGAGGCTCGTCACAAATGAATCCGTTTCCTTGTTTTCCCTTGTGATTTGAAGGACGTGGAGCTAATTCATTCTTGGTGACAATGTGATGCTTGTTCAATCCAACATCAGAAAGAAATTGTTTTTAATAAACCCCAACACCCGCAGTCTTCCGCGAGAGAGAGAAGAAGCTAGTTTATAAGAAAGTTTTTTTTTTTATATTTTTTTTATGAAACTACTTTAAAAATAATAAATTAGTTGACCATACTAGACCTCAATAAGTATCATGAGAAACTATTCATTGTCTGTTATGAGCATTTTGACTAATAAATTAGTTTCGCTTTATGCTACCATGACTGGTGGCGTCACCCACTTCTTTGTATGAGCGTTTCTATGTAATTTCTTCCAGTTTTGCTTTGATGGTGCCATTGTGCTTAGGCACCCAACGTGACACTATAATTATTTAGGTGCTTCACTTTCAGCACGCCTTGTGTGGGGAGAATCACCTGTAGTTTTAATAATACAAGACCATCCACCCGTGCGGCATATTAATTGGAAACAAAACATGGAAATATATTGAGATTAAAAAGTGTTTGCGGTACAAAAATAAAAAGTTTATGATAAAATTAGAATAAAAAAAGACATTAGGTCGGTAGATTGCGGAAAATCTCCTTGTAAACTACATTTGAAGTGATATCTATGCTTTTGCCATTCTCATCAGTCATTAAAATCTTCAAACCACTCCTGGAGGTCACTCTGGATATTGCGACATAAAGCTGACCATGAGAGAATACGGGTTACACAACAACTTGTTTGAGTGATTGTCCTTAACTCTTGTTAATTGTCATTGCAAAACATTTAGATATAGGAATTTCTAAAGACTATACTAATCAACACCTGATGAAGTATTAATCAAGTATACCATTCTCATTGAAATAATAACCTCAAAATACATATCGAAATTGAAAGCACGTGATAAGAAGATTCAAATGATTTTGGATATGAGGAAAAAAGAATGAAATCAATAATTATTTTCAGCCACACAAAAAAGACGATAGACAACAACATCAATATTAAAATCCACTTCAAATATATATTGAATAGAAACCAGAGAAAGCACTTACCTAAAAAAAATGTAACCAAAACGTACAAAGAAACGCAGAGAAGATAAAAAATGTAGCATGTGGATTTTATTACCGAACTGGACCAGTGAGGCCACTTCTAGTAACAAATTGTCGTATGAAAAAAATCAACAACGAAAAAGTCTAGATAAGCACCTCATGCAATATCAAATGAATTAAGAGCTATAGTGTGATATATGAAAAAGAGATAGGATCCTTTCTAACTAATTCTAGCAAGGGCAGTAAATTCTTTCATTGAAAATTGATCATATCCATGACATACTAAATTGTTGCTCGTGGTGAGACAATTTTTTAGAAGATAATAATAGCTCCAAGTTCAATGCAATTGAAAACTCATGTTCGAATAGCTTAGAAATGGACCATGATTGACTGCAGTCAGCAATTTGCCGCATTCACGCATTCTCGATCGTCCGATCATAATCGGATGATCCTGATTTAAGGACATAATTATAAATAAATATTAAATATTTTTTCCTGAGTTGTTTGATCAAGATCAAACAGTTATTAATGTAATAAATGCATGACTGTGTGGAAAATTTGACTGCAGTGAATCACAATTACTTAGAAATGACAGGAAAAGATAATCCCAAGCAATGGGTGCAGGAGCTTTATATACCAAGCAGTTATGAAATAGACTATCATTGAGAGAAAATATTTAGTCAATCAATGTTTTCCAAGATCTATAAATTCATCAGATGGTTACAAATTCGACAATCAAAATATCTATGATTCTTCCTACATAAGAATCCCTTTCCAAAGTAAAAAACGCCAATTTTTTCCCGATCAAAATAATAAAATCCATTAATTTAAAATACATGAAAACAAAGAAGTTTATAAAATGGCTGAGAAAGAAAATAAAATGAGACTAAAATGGACTTGAAAAAAACACCTCGTTACAGATTGTCTTGAAGCTAAATCGTATAAAGAAGGTAGTCTCACCTGAAGAAAACAAACTATGAGTCTATCTTTTCATACTTACTTAAAAGTTGTCAAATAATTTACAATAGAAAAAGGCCAAATATATATTTGACAACACGGGTCGCATGATAATTTACAATAGTTTACCTCATCGATTCCTTTCAAGTTAAGCTCCTTTTCATCACACACCAAACTACAACCTGTCACATTTTCACCAGCATAAATATATTTTCCTGGCAATACATTGGGCACGGCTTCAGCTATTCTGAGACTTGAGTCACATGACAAACCAGAAAAACCATCACCATGCACAATACTCAGACTCTTCATTCTTTGCATCTGCAATTGGGCTTGTTAATGGATCCACAGTAGAGCCTGACAATTGACCTTGCGTCCACTTATGTTTCCCACTTAAAAACTTTCACTTTGCAGAATTTATGTATGTTTAATTTGGTAGTCATTGCTTGAGCTAGAAATAAGTGGACTCACATCTGCAAATGTGAAACAAATAACCAGAAATTATAGAATTACCGATCAGCCAATGACATGTTGGTATTAAGCATAAGTATAGTATTATTATACGGTTCTCAATTTGGCGATGCATTTTCAAGAACTTCTATTGATTTACTCAATCAAATTACATTATATATAACTCAATTAAATCATAAGATAAAATCATACAACAACATATCATTCTCTAATTTAAAATAAAGCAAAGTAAATGGCAATAAGCCTTAAACAATTTCTTAAAATAAATAAACCAAATAGAGCATTGTCCAAAAATCAAAAGCATGCTGGCATAAAGCATGTTTTTATAGTTCTCTGTTTGACATTGAATTTTCAAGAGCTTCAATTGTTTTATGAGAAGAACATCAGTGTAGTTTACTTACCCTAAATTGCATCCTTCACAGTGATTCAAATGAATTTGAATCACCTGCCCATATTACAATCCTCCTCATGACTCAGCCAAATCGTTGACAACATATATCAGCCCTTCTGATAGCTCTGCTGAATGTAGGGGACAATATAAACATGGTTGTTATACTTAAACAGTAGGATCAAATAATAGCATAACAAATAGGAAGTAAGTCAATCAAAAGGAGAAAAAATATCTTGTTGGAAAACTGTTAAATTTTTATAAAAATAAAAAATTACCATTAATTTTATTCAAAAAGAGTATCCAAAGGACTATATCATTGCCAAAATAACAGGCAGTTTCAAGAAAGAGACTGATTTTGTAATTACAGAATTCAATTGGTTGCTATAAAATTCCTTGCTTGCTCTAAAATTCAAGAGTAACCAAAGGGCCAACAAATAATAGTCTTTTTGCTATATAATTCTAACAGAAGAAACAATCAAAAGATTGACACCAAAATACAACACATCCACTTCTCATATCTAATTCATTTGCACCTGAATCATTACCATTAACAAAATCATACGCATATATATAAAACTCTCACCTACATTTCAGATATGAAATTCTATATGATATGCACACAGCTTCACCATATATTTATTTACATAGACACTTCGTAGTCATCTTCAATATTCATTGGCAATGTACATGTGAGAGTTTAAACGGACGCAATGGAGAAAGCAACGGAATCATCCTTAGAGAAGCAACAATCAAGAAGAGAGCAGCTTCTGAATTTGCTTCTAATATAACCACAGAAGCATCCAAATCGTATAAACGAAGATTCTGAAAAACTCACATCACAAAGTTGATTCAATTCAGTGAAATGCCGCAAAAAAACTCAAATTAACAAAAAAAAAAACGAAACTTACTGAATCCCAAGATGAAATGAGAAGGTTGTTAGAATTAGGAGCAAATTGAATTCTGAAAATTGCGTCGCTGATTGGAATCGACAATTTCTTCGATTTCAATGAGATACTTTTTGCGTTCATTGTTTTTTTGCAGTGAATAGTGTTGCTGTGATTTCGATTTGAAACAACGTAGTTCTTCGCGGTTTGTGTTTATTTTGTACCATATTTGAAAGAATTATGAAAGGACCATGAACTTTCTGATTTGACCAAGAAGAAAGTGTTGGGTCGGAATCGGAGACGGGGTCGGCGGAGATGAAATGGCAGGAGCTGGTGCCGCCATGGGTGATGGTGGTGATACGGCGGAGAAGAACTTCTGCTGCGACGTAAGCGCGTTAACGGGGGTAAGTTTTTGAGCTGCGGCGAGTGGGACGTTGCAAGAGCTAGTGGATGTCGAGGGTGTTGTTAGGATGGGATAGAGGTAGTTCAGGGAGGATGAGGGAGGCGGTTGGGGTTTTTGGGGTGAGAATTTGTGGAAGAGGAAAAGAGGGAGATTAGATACCGATGATGAGGAGGGTGGGTTTGAGAGATTTTTGTTAATGGGGAAAGAGGAGAAAAGGTGGTTGGAAGTTGTTTTGCTCTTTTGGTAATTAAGCATGGGAGACAAAAATCATCAATACTCCTTGGTATCCAGCAAATTCTATACCTTTCCTTGAGCAGTGCGCACGACATTGGAAATAGTTGGAACTGACACTTAAGGAGTTAATAAGATGTAGGGTTTAATGTTAGATTTGAAATTCAAATTTCAGCATTAAATGTACATTTCCCGCTTAAAATCTAGGATTAGGGTTTTAGAAGAGTTGTGTGCATTGTAGTTTAGGATTAGATAATAAGGATACCTCATTTTGACTTATTAAAAAAAATGATTTTCCAAAATAAAATGCGTACTTATTATTTATTTATTTCTTTAAGATAATACTTTAATATTCTATGCATTTTTTTTCTTTCTAATTTGTAACTTTTCAGGAGATGCTCGCCAAGGAACATATTGAGAAAGAGACATGGTGTTGGATTTTGTTGTTCAGGACTGAGTTTGTTTTTCTTATGAGTACTCGAGGACTCGTTTGGGCCACCTCTTTTACCTTTTGCTCAAAGTCTAGTTAGACTCTGATTAGAGACCGAACATTAATGTTTAGTGTCATTTATCCGTTGTTTGATTTTATATGATGAAATTTTGGTTATGTATATGAGCCCTGAGACATGGTGTTGGATTTTGTTGTTCATGTGTTGGAGGATTATTACATGTGTTGAGATATTTATGATGCTTGTTTTTCTGCTGCGAGTTTTATGAAAATCAGGTTATGCATGTTTTGAGAAAATGTAGAAGTAGCATCTAAACTCTTTTGAATAATCACATTATTTGCATGATTTATTGCATTTGGGGTTTAGGGTGTTACACTATTCTTCAATGCACTGCTTCAACACTTTCACCCATCAATCCACAATTGCATTACTACTCACATAACCACACATGCACTAGTTTGAAACCTCTTTTGATCATTCTAGTTTCATTAACAACCCAATACTCTCTCATGCAACAGCTTATGCTAAATTCCAATGTGCACTTCCTAGGACCCGACCTTGTACGCCCAAACAAGTAGCTCAAAAACAAACACTCATATAACAATTTAGACTTCCACATCAACTGTTAATCCTTAGCTTCAACATAAGCATTCTCTTTACTTTTCTTTCCATGTTCTCTACCTCAACCAAATACCTATGCTTCTGCCTCATTTCAACCTTCAACATCTTGTTCCTAATTACCCTTCTATCACTAAAAAAAAAGGGATAGAACCGTGAGGGAGGGAGTAAGCAAATCCATTTTTTTTTCTTCGAAAGATGTAAACATGTACATGTCATGGTTGAATCCATCGTTGATGCAGAGAAGAAAAAATTGTGAGAAGTGGATTACCCTCTTATTGAAAGAATGAAGATTCTAGGTTACACTGAGATGAGGGTGTGAACCTCTCAGCAAGCTAACTAAAAAGAACAACCGAATCCATCACATTCATTCCTACTCCTAGTGCAACCTAATACAGTATTCATTTATATTTGTTTAAATTAAGTGCAATACCAATTTAGTAGTAATTAATATAACATTTTATATTTTATAAAGTACTTAATTATTTTTTTTGTCAAGTAGCTTAGTGGCTTGAATTCACCTTTTTCAAGATGAATAAGTGGGGTGTATGAGGTTCGAACCCCGGCCCTGCATATGATAATGCATGTCTCTGTCAACTGAGCTATGCTCACGGGGACAAAGTACTTAATATTTAAGTGTGTTGTCAAGTCAACTAGATCTCCTACCTGCGCTGCCGCCCAGGGCATATATAGTGTGTAATAAAAGAAAGCAGAATATAACATATAATATCTGTAGATGTCGGAGAAAGTCAAGTACAAAATAAGCTCCAAAGCTCTTATATATAGTGTCTAATAAAATAAAGCAGAATATGACATATAATATCTGTAGACGTCGGAAAATTTCTTTATATATATATATATTATATTTGAAGTTGTATCAATCAATCACCATTTTCACCTGTTAAGACCATTTTCACCTGTTAAGAATTTTCAGACCGTTTCTTGATGTTACTCTTGGGTAGATAGACGGAATGATAAATCCATTATAATTTCACACATAAGTGAAGGTGTCGAGGTTTGAACTCTGTTTATAATGTCTAGTCTTAATAATTTCGATATTTCTGCTAGTTGCTCTAGAACTTGTGGACATTTAAAATGAGATTTTTAAAAATAGTGAAATGGAACATAGTAAATTTATCGCGATCTTCAATATTATATTTGAAATTTCATACATTTTAGTGATTAAAATTTAAAAGAAGTGAGCAAATTAACATCCGCTGTTCGCATTTGACATGCTCAAATGAACGTGATGTATCTTCAAGCATCACTACCACCATGTTTTAAAACAACTTCGACAATGTAAGTAGATAAAAATGAGACCTTGTTTATAGTATTACTCTGCTAAGCACTTGTATAGATCGGAGATGCTCCGTTTGAAAACTAAGCTTTGAATGAGGAATTGTCACAAATGTACCTAAGCAAATATTCTTGTTATGAAAATGAGGAAAAAAGGAGCATGTGATTATTCAGTCTCATGAAAGCCAACAATGTTTTAACAAAATAGAAACTCTATCACAGCAGGTGCAACACCACATTGGTTATGAAATTGTATTAGATAATCATTGGTAGTGTAGCTTTTTCTATGGAATACATAAGGATAATTTTATGTCATTTACAATGCAGCAAACTTAAACAACCTATCACTAATTTTATGTCATTTATTGGTGGATGACAGAATGCGTAGGAGTTAGGTTTTTCCATAAGCAAGAGGTCATTTTGGCGAGCTAGGGTGTGCAATGGGGATGTCAACACTACTTAACATAAGTAAGTTGAACTACTCGATCACATGTGGATTAGTTATTTGGATTTTCTTTACTTCAATTTCTTGAGTTTTTGTTTTATTTCTTTTGTCAAGAAGTTAATTAGCTATAAATCCATTTGATAAGAATAAGATGAATAAATGGAGAATATGAGGTTGCGACCCATGCATATTGCAACGTCATTGCCAACTATGTTATGTTCACAGAGACATTTATCGAGTTTTTATGCATGCTTGTGATTGATAAAAACTACATTATTTTTTTAAATTGAAATTATTTATCTCTTGTAAAAAAAAGGAAATATGTGTCTATTTATTAACATAAACTTGTAAGTTTTTTAAAGAGTTAAATATGTTTTTAATCATTATAAAATTACAAATCTTTCAAATTTAATCCCTTCCTTTTATTAAAATATGGATGTTAAGCCCCTATTTTTTAAGAACGTTTTTCTTTAAACCCTCTAATATCTCCAAGGCTCCATAAATACACAATTATCTACTGTATGTATGTTTGAGAAAAAATGCACATCTCATATATAGATAACTATCAGATATGTACTTACATGGTTTAAGATATGTGGAAGGCGTAAAGAGAAACACTCGTATTGAAAGATATCTTTTTAGCCCCCTTTATATCTCTTTACGCCATTAAAATTACGAAATTACCCTTAATAACACGTCAACGGAGCATAATGTACTTAACTACCGAATGTTTATTTAATTTTTTATTTTATTTTGTACCTCTAGTAATTAACTACCGCATTTTCAACTTATTGTAAAAACAAATATATAGAGGGGGCCTAAAAAGAAATCTTTGTGTTTCACATAAATTTGGGCCGAACTCATTGGCCCAATAAAAGCCCACATTCCATTCGATTAGGGTTTTACGCATAAACGATGCTGCTTCTTCCTCATTCACCCTTTAGACAGCTATACAACCAAGCGGCGGCGGTTCGCATTCAGAATCGGTGTTTGTCGCAAAAATGGTTAAAGCTAAGGTAAACAAATCCACTTACAATTTTTCATTTCGAAGTGTGAATCTTAACACGGTTATGAATTTTTGTTGAAACAGTTTCACCAGTACCAAGTTGTCGGAAGAGCTCTTCCCACCGAAAAGGATGAACATCCCAAGATTTATCGTATGAAGCTTTGGGCAACCAATGAGGTTCGTGCCAAATCCAAATTCTGGTAAGTTTCTAATTCCTTAAGAAATTGTAATGTTTTATGATGATTAATTATTGTGTTTTTATTAATAATAATGTTAATTGATATTGATGTAGGTATTTCTTGAGGAAGTTGAAGAAGGTTAAGAAAAGCAATGGCCAAGTTTTGGCTATCAATGAGGTATGCACATTGATTAATTGTAGCTGTTTGGATTCAACTTATAACCAGCTTATTTGTCTTGGGTATTTTGTTATTCTAAATAGAACAACTGATTTTGATTAGCATTCCATAATATCATGTAAAAACAGTTTATGTCTTGTTTGAAAACTCTCTTTTTGAGTATGGAATTTGATTATATAAGCACTTTTATGTTGGACGCTTAACTCATACACACTTGATTAAGTTGTTTAACCAAACTGGCCCTTAAAAGCTAATCTTAGGGTGAAATAGGGAAAAATGATGTAAAATTGGATGAATTTGCAAAGGGAGACTGAGCCCGTTTGTATTTGACTTATTTTGAGCTTATGCTTATGTATTATTCATCAGCTTGTCCAAGGTAGATTATGAAAAAAAATAAAAAAACTATGAAGATACAATTTTCGTTTGTATGATGTAACAGAAAAGCTTATTTGCATTTGCTATTTTTTATAAGCTCAAAAAGAAGGCAATCCATTCAGGCCCTATGTTTTGTGTGGATTTGATTGTGGGAATTTTTATTATGTAATATCTATCACTTTTTGAAAGAAGTTTGATTTTGTGCCCTATGTTTTTCTGTTCCTTTTTTGTTTTGTATATAATGTCTTCCCTAAACCGTGTTTCATATGTATGTTTTTATATTTATATGCTGCTGCTATAAAAGTTAAATACCATTTTGTGTTCAGTTTTTATAAGTAGTTAGTACTTTGGTTGGGAAAGGGAAGGTGTTCCTCTGATTGCAAGTAGAGCTTGTTCTGTTTGTGATTATTGCTGGGATAAAATAAAATTAGTTCTGTTAACTTGTTTTGAGATGTCACTGGCTAAACATTTAAGTGTAAGCTGTTTTGATTTAAGACTAATTATTTCAAAATCCAAACATAGACCTGTGATGGTATTCTATACGCTTGTTCTGTTTTGATTAGTGCTGTTGACTTTTGCGATTTTTTTCCTTCAAATTCTATGCATAATATAAGTATTTCAGGAACGGTTTAAGCATGAAACCAGTGACTAATTTTTATAGTTAAACTTGAATATTATGCTCGTTTTTTTATTGCATATTGTTTCATTTATCCTTAGAAAAAAAAGGCCATTTCCGGTGAAAGTATACTTGGAATAGGATTTCAATGTGTTAGCTTTAGTTATTATTTTACCTTCAATTGCAGTCTTATTGGACTTAAGGTTTATTGTTGATTGCAGATTTTTGAGAAAAATCCTACCAAGATTAAGAACTACGGAATTTGGTTGCGTTACCAGAGTCGTACCGGTTATCACAATATGTACAAGGAATACCGTGATACTACTCTGAATGGTGCTGTGGAGACAATGTACAACGAGATGGCATCACGTCACAGGGTCAGGTTTCCTTGCATCCAAATCATCAAGACGGCCACCATCCCAGCCAATCTATGCAAAAGGGAGAGCACTAAGCAGTTTCACAATTCCAAAATCAAGTTCCCTCTGGTGTACAAGAAGATTAGGCCACCAACTAGGAGCCTAAAAACAACCTACAAAGCTAAAAAGCCCAACCTGTTTATGTGATTCAGTGAATCACATTTCCCTTCTCATTTTGGTGTTGTTATTTTATCAGTTAGCACATTAAGAGCTGTCGGAAGATAATTCTGTTTTAACAAACTTCATTACCAGCAAGACATAGTTTGCGTTTTTCCTTTTATCTTTTTGTTATGTCGTTATTTATTTTTTCTCTTTTTGATGTACTGGAACAAGCTCGTTTTTGAATCTAGCAATCACTTTATTTCGAAGGAGGGATAATAATTTTCTATTGTTTGTGCACTCTTATTGCTGGAAAAAAGGTAATTCTAGGGAGCTAAGTTTTGTGAAAGTGGTTGAACAAAGCTGTGTTGGTAATTTTGTCAAGCCGTCTAGCTTGTTTATTCTGCCTTCGGTCACTGCTCATTCATTATTGTTTCGAGTGTGGACTGTTTTTTTCATGAACTTATTTTAAAATTTCAGTTGGTTTTCAAAAGGACTGAATACAAACAATGCATAGTGAGTACCAACAGTTTTCGATCGAGTAAGTATATTAAACCGTATCAGTTACAATTAGGGATGGGCAAAGTTCTGTTCAGATCCAAAACTTTGTCCGAATTGAATTGAATTATAATGAAACAATTTGAACTAAACCGAACTGTTGCTCCAAATTAGTGCACTGTATCGTTAAACTAAGGCATAATTATTATGTTTTATCATCCTTTCAGGCATAATTAGCATTTCCAAACCATATCCACATCATACCATTCCACTCTCAAGTAAGCTACAAAGACAACATTGTATGCAGTTTTTTTGTTTCGTGCAGAGCCACAAAAAATGTTCCAATTCAACCTAAGCTGGATGATGATGGCAACTTGTACAACATACTATGTTCGAGTCCTAAAAGTGTGACCATGGATGACATAAAGAGAGCATATAGAACAATGGCTCTTAAGTATCATCATCCAGATGTTTGTCATGAGGATCTTTGTACAGCTCAATGCAGTAGAATACAACTTTGAGTTGGGTTTGAGTAATTTGAGAAGTAGGTGGATGGAACAAATTGTTGAATTGAATAGAAGGTCTCATACAAATTTCATAAGTGTGTGAATTGAAATTAAGGTGGATGGAACAAATTGTTGAATCGAATAGAAGGTCTCACACAAATTTCATAAGTGTGTGAATTGAAATTCATTACCAAATTGTTGAATTTCATCATAATTATGTTTAAGGATGATAAAACATTCACCAATACAAATTGCATCAACAAAAGGCTTAATCAAAATTGCATTCAGAACTTTGGTTTAAGTTCAGTTTTGGGTTAAGTTTTGGTTTTTTTGGTTTAAGTTTAGTTTTGGGTTAAGTTCAGTTTTTACCAAAACAGTTCGATTTATAACTGCTCCTATAAGTATTGTTCAGTTCAAAACTTTTATATACTGGTTCAGTTTGATATCACTTCAATTCAGTTTAGTTTAGTTCAACAGTTTGATTCAATTTTTGTTTTTTTAAAAATGTATGCATAGAGACAGAAATGTGCCTAGCCATGTTTGATTGGAAATATATATATATTTTTAATGTCTTTGTTTTGCAATTTTCTTAATACTAATCTTAGTAGTTAGTCCCCCGTCTCCTTTTTAATGTGACCGTTTTTAAATGAAACATTTATTTATTTTTAGCATACTTACAGTTTTGCTCCTCTAGTGGGTAGATACATGGACTCAGAAAGATGGTGACATGCAATACCGTGCATTTGAATTTCAATTTTTTTCCGCCTAAATGTATGGTGCATTTAAAATTCATTTTTTTTTCCTGATATGATTTGTATTTTATTTTGATTAGCTCTAAGTTTACTTTTGTCTCTTTACATATATATGTTTTCTTCAATGTATTACGTTCTTTGTAACAAATGGACTTGGATATCTTAAAGTTGAAGTTTGCAAAATCAATATGATATGCAATTTCATAAGCTTGATTACTAAGCCATCAAAATAAAGAACAATATTTTATAGCCTTCAGTGTTTATCAATATTTAAAGTTTCATATGGCTAACAAATTTTCAGCGTAAAAGTAAAAATTAAAGAACAAAATTAAGCACAATGGCATAATATTTCATGCAAAATGTATTGAAGTTCAAACAAACATATATAAGTTATTTTTATGTATCACTGAAGGCTGTATTCAGTAAAATTCTTGCGGTTGAAATATAAAACAAATTAATTTGCAAATAGTTTGAACCGTAAACCTTCAAAAAAATTAAAACAGCGTAATTCATACCATCTTATTCATACGACTTCTTACTATTAGCAAAAAAGAAAAAAGAAAAAAAAACCCATATGATTTCTTACTTTGTCTTATACTTAATAATAATTATAATACATGCAATTAACATCCCACTTCAAATTAATTATTCATTCCTCCTATTGGAAGAACGTTTTTTTTTTTGTACTTTCCTATATGAGAACCAAACCTCCATGCTTTAACACCAAGATCCTCCTCAATCATCTTAGTACTTAAATCAACCCAAGCTAGTTTGTCATCAGTTTTCTCTTAAAGAAGACTATATTGCAATTCTTCCCAACTCCGATGGGGTACTCAATGAAAGGTATGTGATCAACAGTAAAGACATTGGTCCATGATTCTCTAACATCGAGTTCGCCTAAAATTGATATGTAAAAAGTATTTGTCTTTGGATAAGTTGAGATCAATGCAATGGAGTCATTTAAAAGCACCAAGCGTTTCGCTTCATATTCAACACATCGAGGACTAACATCCAAGTATGAGGGTGTGGGTGTTGTAATCAACACCTCATTACTAAAGTTAAATGATACCAAACATTCTTCAAAATTATCCGAATCATCAGTTCTAGCCCACCAATGATACACTCCGTTCGTGTACAATCCGATACCTCGCTCGAACGTATACAAATAACAGTTTGGTATACAAACATCAAGCTTCCTCCAACAATTACTTATTAGAGAATATATCTCCCAGAAGGTCTCATAAGATGATCTATCATTAATATAACTATCGTCTTCAACTATATCATCTTCAACTAAGGGGAGAGAATCTACAAATTGAATCACTTTATAGTCATCTGTTAGACAATCATAACCAAATCCATGAACATACCATGGGATCCGAGGAGGTGGTACACACTTAAGAGGGTTGGGAGGAATGACCTTGAATTCCCGAGTAGTTGGGTTCCATAGTACAAGAATGCCATTAATTTTTCTTTTGAGACAAAGAATTCCATTAATACTAATAGAACCCAAAATATAAATATGACGGTCATTCTCTTGAAATGGAGGTGACCAATCAATTTTGACCTTGTTTTTAAACCTCTCGCCAGAGAACAAATAAAACTCACAAGGGATATGGTATTCATCTGTCGGTTCACCATGTAGGACGAGATTTGTATCATCGTAATGATTATTACTAGAAGCAGACGTCAAATTGTTGCGGTACATAGTCATGAAATAAGAGTTTTGAAATAAGAGGGACCATAACTTACTTACACATTCGAATCTCTTCAACGATTTTAGAGGGAGTTTTGATAGAATACAAAATGTGATATCATTCGATAGGGGGATGAAAATGGAAACCGGTGTAGCAACAACCTCTGTTTCTTCGATCATCGTCTCCACGTATGGAAACCAGTGGGAATGAGATTGAGAGAAAATTGTATTGTAGTGTCGAATATTCACTCCATCCGGTAAAGCCATTCCTGTATAAATACTTGTTAAAAATAACTTTTTTATTGACATAAATATAGAAAATTATAATTAATATATTTTTAATTTTAAAGTAGTGTAACAATATAAATTATATTTGAAGAATTTATCTAAACCCTCTATTTTTTCCTTCCTTTTTACAATCACCTCCGTCTAAACTCTCAAACAAACTCGTCAGTTTTATTTGAGAGTTTACGGGGAGGACTTTGATAAAAGCAAGGATAAGGTGGAAATAATAGTTTTGAGAGGAAAGACTTTGTGAGTTTAGTGTTATTTATAATATAAAACTAAAAAGGTTTTGAAAAGTTTATATAAATTCAAATTTAATTTATGTCGTTAACCCGGCCCCTACTATTGCACCTACATACGGCAAGGTATTTCCCTTCCAATTATCATTTTCTAAAAAAAATCTATAAAAAATATGAATGATTTATTATTAATCCCAAAGCCCTCCCTCCCTCGAGCTATAGAGAATTTTTAACAACTTGGGTTTTTCGGAATTAGATTATTTCGATTTTCTTCTTCTTCTGAATTTAAAATTAACGATTTATTTTTTCTTTCTAACGGTGAAAATAAAATCATCAAATATCTACTATTCAATTTCGAGATGGAATTTATGAACTGGATTGAGTAATAAGAAGAATAATTTCAATAACTTTTAGTCACACAAATCGTGAAGGCAATAGGCCATACGAATATGTTTTTGGTTCATATATAAATAATCCAATTTTTGATTTAAATTATCCAATTTTTAATTTGTGATTTAGAGTTTAGGGTTTAAGTTGTAATACCTTCCATTCTAAATAGTTTGTATCTTGCTGAAATGGGCGTTTCAGGCCTTATTCCTTTAAGATGTAAAATGTTAATATATTTACACTATACCCCTTGAGTTATATATACTTATTCATGTTTGTTTCTTTCTCGTGAACCACCTATTTTACCTTAATATATAAACTAAATTATATATATATATATATATATATATATATATGTATATAAAAGTCTTTCAGAGAACAAAAAAACGTGAACTTTTGAATACAATCTGAAATTTATTTTTGATTCTCGTTTTTCTTCTTCTTCTAGAAAACGATTGCATCACATTTCTGGTTTTATAATTTTTCTTGGGAAACTTGCACACACATTTCCAATTTACATTTTCTCTTCAAAAAAAGAAATTTCAATTTACACTTTCTTTTCAATTTTCACTTTATTATCCTTGAGGATCGTGAACAACCATTCTAATACTCGTAAGTTTATAATAGAAACTCCATAAGATAACTGTGAGACTTGAGTCCAATTCAACCTAAGCTGGATGATGATGGCAACTTGTACAACATACTATGTTCGAGTCCTAAAAGTGTGACCATGGATGACATAAAGAGAGCATATAGAACAATGGCTCTTAAGTATCATCATCCAGATGTTTGTCATGAGGATCTTTGTACAGCTCAATGCAGCAGAATACAACTTTGAGTTGGGTTTGGGTAATTTGAGAAGTAGGTGGATGGAACAAATTGTTGAATTGAATAGAAGGTCTCATACAAATTTCATAAGTGTGTGAGTTGAAATTAAGGTGGATGGAACAAATTGTAGAATTCAATAGAAGGTCTCACACAAATTTCATAAGTGTGTGAATTGAAATTTCATCAACAAATTGTTGAATTTCATCATAATTAAGTTTAAGGATGATAAAACATTCACCAATACAAATTGCATCAACAAAGGGCTTAATCAAAATCGCATTCAGAACTTTGGTTTAAGTTCAGTTTTGGGTTAAGTTTTGGTTTTTTTGGTTTAAGTTTAGTTTTAGGTTAAGTTTAGTTTTTACCAAAATAGTTCGATTTATAACTGCTCCTATAAGTATGGTTCAGTTCAAAACTTTTATATACTGGTTCAGTTTGATATGACTTCACTTCAGTTTAGTTTAGTTCAACAGTTTGATTCAGTTTTTGTTTTTTTCCCACTCCTAGTTACAATGCCGCCTAAAAAATGTATGCATATAGACAGAAATGTGCCTAGTCATGTTTGATTGGAAATAAATATATATATATATATATATATATATATATATATATATATTAATGTCTTTGTTTTGCAATTTTTTTAATACTAATCTTAGTAGTTAGTCCCCCGTCTCCTTTTTAATGTGACCGTTTTTAAATCAAACATTAATTTATTTTTAGCATACTTACAGTTTTGCTCCCCTAGTGGGTAGATACATGGACTCAGAAAGATGGCGACATGCAATACGGTGCAACTTATTGACTCCATAAGATAACTATGAGACTTGAGTGCAACTTATTGACGTAGTTCATATCTAACTTTGCCATTTACACGGTACCATTCACATCACACACATCAATTTACTAATTCCTATAGGTAGTCTATGATCATTATCAAACATCAATATCATATTTAGCACCACACATCAACACCAACAAATAATGTTGACCAAAACTAGCATTTAACAATGGCTAAAATAATCGCGGTTAAAGTATTTCACATATGACGATGACTTGCAATAATGTTTATAAGTAATGTAATCTTTATCTCACAAACAAGTTTTATAAAGCTGTGTTAAATGCAACCTCGATTTCTAAGATAGTGTCAAAATAAAATTATTTCCGACCACGTCAAGTAAAATTAGAGACATGTCATTTGCTTTAACCAAAATTATTTATTTCCATTAGGATTTGATATCGTCAAAGTGACTTTCACAAAATTGACAGCTTACGTAAAATCAAAATAAAAGAGTCATAGTATCAACGACCTTTGCAAATCTCTCCTCCCTCCTACCAGCCTAGCTAGTTTGCAAAGTCCGTTGGTAGAAAGGTGATCAAGACACTTTAGTGCTTAATGTGGAGGACAACACTCTGACTAATCCAAGGAGGGCCAACTTTGGTGGTATATATACTGCAAAATTATGACGAGGCTTTCCTGTTGGGTTTCTACAGAGGTATAGGATGGTCAAACGTTCTTCATGCAGAGATTGATGCCCTTTTTGTTGGGCTCACTCTGTGTTGGCAAACCGACTTTTTGAAGATCATATGGTACTCTGACTCACTTCATGTGGTGCAGTCATTGACTATGAACACTCCCCGTTTTCATCGTTATGGAAACATGTTAGAGATTATTAGAGATTACTTGAAGAAAGATTGGAATGTTACGCTCCACCACATCCTTTGCGAGGGGAATGCTAGTTAGTAATATGAATAAGGCTGGTGAGAAAATAAGAGAGAAATGGAATGCAAAGCTAATGCAAAGAGCAACCTACAAGTATCAGCCAGAATTTCATGTAAAGCATAAAGTAACATACAATATATTTTATAATCCATACATGAATAGAAAAAGGGGGATTTTTTTCATCACAACTTGTATGTGAGTAAGCTAAAGTGACCTTTCAGAGAATCCAAGAATGAGTAACATGCAGTTAGAGATTGTGTGAATAGGTAACCTATATTTAAAATGTCTAAATGCTCAATACCCGAATGAGGTAAGATATAATGAAGATCTCAAGATATTATAAGATGTTCCCTCATTCACATATTTTTCTCATGTGTTGAATCCACAACTTGATAAAAGTTAGTCTAGAATTGATCCAATCTATGTATTATGAATCTTCTTACATGCTCTTATGATCCATCCAGTAGTATCAATTTGGTAAACCAGAAGAAGGACCAAATCTAGTCATATCAATACCATCTTGCTTTTGTGTCCAATTTGGAGTCTATTCTAAAGATATAGGCATATAAAATTATTCAACAGCAGCACAACATGAAATATCATTAGCAATAAAGCTTGCATTTTATAGTATGCAAACAAGACATAATTTGTATCCTAAAGTTTAAGGAAAACTATTTCTCAAAAGAAATTATATGTTCCTGCAAAATATTGCATCCACATGCTCAATTGTTTAGCTGCCAGATTACTACACTACAAGATAGCTGATGTGCAACTTCTGTAGCAGAAGCAATGCTTGCATTGTTGACTGAATTGAGCAAAAATGAACACAACTTAAATGTACATTAAAAGCTGTTTTGTAGAAGCAGAACAATTGAATAACAATGATTCTTATCAAAATAAATACTAGCAGATTCGGTTATTGGTCATGAGAACAAACTCTCTAAATGGTTCTAATGATATGTGTGATCCAATGATGAAAGGAGTTGTTGGAATGGACAACGTGATGAAACTCAGATTTTTCAAGCAGAATGTAATGAAATTTATAAGCTATTTCTGTATAATCGGTAAAAGAGCATTCATACAATTGAAATAGAAATCAGAACAATTTACATATAGAAAAAGAGTAAACTTTTAAAATAAAAATAATAAAGAACAATTCATATTATCAAACAGTTTCTTAATTTGGCACACAGTTGATAGTAACTATGCTATGCGCATTTAACAAGCCACTCTACAAGGGAAAAATCTATTAGGCATAACTTGTGAGTGAAAACAGAAAACAAAAATCAATTCTTTATTCCTCCAATTGGAAGAATGCTTTCTTTATGGTGTACTATTTTACCATAAGAATGCCTTGTTATAACACCAATCTCCTCAATCATCTCGTTACTTAAATCAAACCAGGCTAGTTCACCGTCACTTTTCCTAAACAATATCTTGCCCTTCTTACTCGCTCCGATCGGATAATCAAGGCAAGGTAAAGGTCCAACAATAAAGAGTTTAATCCATGATTCTTTTATATCGAGTTCCCCCAAAATTGATATGCGAAATTTACATGCCCCGATAGCATTAAGATGAAAGCAATAGACCCATTTAATAGTATCAGTTGTCTCATGAGAAAACAACCAAAACTATCATCCACGTAATAGGGTATGGGAGTTGTAATCACCGATTCATTGTTGAAGTTAAATTACACCAGTTGAAAATATTTTTCAGTTTTACTCAACCAATGACACACACTATTCATGTACACATCTTTATTGTCATAAGAGCGAGGCTCATCGACGTCAATTTTCCTCCAAGAGTTACTATTTAAGCTGTATATCTCCCAAAAACAAATAGGTAGCAATTCACGGGTTAGAAAATTATGTAGGAGCCGAATCACCTTATAGTCATCTTTAACACAGTCATAACCAAATCGAGTGCCGCGATTATTGGCAATAACTTGCTTAATAGGGCTCAGAGGAATGGATTTGAACTCATGTGTAACAGGGTTCCAAAATGAAAGTGGGGTTCCATGATTACAATAGAGACAAATAGTGCCATTAATACTAACGGAACCCAACATTTCAAAACGAGGATCAGCATGCAGATATGCTAAATATGCGTCTACAAATAATGAGTCATCATATGACGGCAGGTCATATCCTCTTGAAATGGAGGGTTTGGCCAATCTAATTTGACCATATTCTCACACCTTTCACCCGAAAGAGAATACAAAACATTTTTATAATCGTAATAGCCAGCAGCATCATCATCTGGCGTAGTTTGTATGAGTACAGATGCACCATCATAATAAGAATGTCCTTCAATAATAAATGGTTGCGGTACATAGTCATGAAATAAGAGTTATCAAATAAGAGGGACCATGATCTCAAATGGTCACACCAAGACAAATAATACAAGCCTAATAGGATTGTGGTGCTGCGATGGGAGAAACAACTCTAGGAAGATATAAATACAATATAGATGCCTCATTTTCCTCCTCTCAAAATAAGATAGGGATTGATATGTGTATTCGTGACGAAAATGGATATTTTGTGATTGAAAAGACCATGTGACTCTTTCCGTTGTGCTCCATGGATGTTGGGGAAGCGTTGCGACTCTATCATATGCTATATCTTGGGTGTCAGATCTTCGGTTAAATAACATGAATTTTGATCTTGACTCTAAGAAGGTGTTGGATTATTTCAGAAAAGAAGCAATGATATTATTGAGTTAGGCATAATTATGTAAGAATGTTGAGACAATTGTAATTTCTCTTTTCAAAACTCTTACGCCGAATTAATTCGAAAGCATGCCAAAAGAGTTGTTCACGCCTTAGCAAAGGTGACCTCATCATTAGCTAGTTCTCATATGATATTGATGTACCACCATGTATTTACATGTTAATATTTTTTTTATAACAATTACGGGTTAATATCTAATAAAATACTATAAACATGTTCCTTTCAACAAAAAAAGTAGAGTTTAATTAGTATACACTAACAATATAATATAAAGTTATTTCACACATGTATTCAATGATGTATTGTCATCTCAATTACTGAATTTGACAACTCATGTATTTTTATAAGGGTTAAATATGTTTTTAATCCTTACATTTTGCGTCCCTTTGAAGAATAGTCCTACATTTCATTAAATATTTTTAAAATCCTCACATTTTATCTCCGTTATCAAAATTAGTCCATGTTGTTAATTCTCTAACAAAATGATGATGTGGCAATTAGTGGGTCCCAATTATTTTAGGGTTAAATATGTTTTTGTTCCTATATTTTGCGTGACTTTGAAGAGTAGTCCTTATTATTTTAGGGATTTTAAAAACATTTATTGAAATGCAAGGATTATTTTTCAAAAGTCACGCAAAATGTAAGGACCAAAAACATATTTAACCTTAAAATAATTGGTACCCACTAACTACCACATCAACATTCCGTTAGAGAATTAACAACAGATACTATTCTTCAAATGGACGTAAAATATAATGATTAAAAACATATTTAACCCTTTTTATAATCATTAATTGACTTGACAACACACTTAAATATTAAGTACTTTGTCCCCGTGAGCATAACTCAGTTGACAGGGACATGCATTATTATATGCAGTGCCGGGGTTCGAACCCCATATACCCCACTTATTCATCTTGAAAAGGTGGATTCAAGCCACTAAACTACTTGACAAAAAAAATATTAAGTACTTTATAAAATATAAAATGTTATATTAATTACTAAATTGGTATTGCACTTAATTTAAATAAATATAAATGAATACTGTATTAGGTTGCACTAGGAGTAGGAATGAATGTGATAGATTCGGTTGTTCTTTTTAGTTAGCTTGCTGAGAGGTTCACACCCTCATCTCAGTGTAACCTAGAATCTTCATTCTTTCAATAAGAGGGTAATCCACTTCTCACAATTTTTTCTTCTCTGCATCAACGATGGATTCAACCATGACATGTACATGTTTACATCTTTCAAAGAAAAAAAATGGATTTGCTTACTCCCTCCCTCACGGTTCTATCCCTTTTTTTTTTTTTTAGTGATAGAAGGGTAATTAGAAACAAGATGTTGAAGGTTGAAACGAGGCAGAAGTATGGGTATTTGGTTGAGGTAGAGAACATGTAAAGAAAAGTAAAGAGAATGCTTATGTTGAAGCTAAGGATTAACAGTTGACGTGGAAGTCTAAATTGTTATGTGACTAGAATGATCAAAAGTGGTTTTAAACTAGTGCATGTGTGGTTTTGTGACTAGTAATGCAATTGTGGATTGATGGGTGAAAGTGTTGAAGCAGTGCATTGAAGAATAGTGTAACACCCTAAACCCCAAATGCAATAAATCATGCAAAATAATGTAATTATTCAAAAGAGTTTAGATGCTACTTCTACATTTTCTCAAAACATGCATAACCTGATTTTCATAAAACTTGCAGCAGAAAAAAAAGCATCATAAATATCTCAACACATGTAATAATCCTCCAACACATGAACAACAAAATCAAACACCATGTCTCAGGGCTCATATACATAACCAAAATTTCATCAAATAAAATCAAACAACGGATAAATGACAGTAAACATAAATGTCCGGTCTCTAATCAGAGTCTAACTATACTTTGAGCAAAAGGTAAAAGAGGTAGCCCAAACTAGTCCTCGAGTATTCATAAGAAAAACAAACTCAGTCCTGAACAACAAAATCCAACACAATGTCTCTTTCTCAATATGTTCCTTGGCGAGCATCTCCTGAAAAGTTACAAATTAGAAATAAAAATGCATAGAATATTAAAGGATTATCTTAAAGAAATAAATAAATAATAAGTACGCATTTTATTTTGGAAAATCATTTTTTTTAATAAGTCAAAATGAGGTATATTATTAAAACTACAAGTGATTCTTCTCACATAAGGCGTGCTGAAAGTGAAGCACCTAAATAATTATAGTGTCACGTTGGGTGCCTAAGCACAATGGCACCATCAAAGCAAAACTGGAAGAAATTACATAGAAACACTCATACAAAGAAGTGGGTGACGCCACCAGTCATGGTAGCATAAAGTGAACAAAGCATTATTTAATTTCAACCAAAGAAACAAATTCAACTTGACTTTATCAAGGAGAGAATAAGGATTGGAAGCCACATTTTTGAAGATGCGGTTATTCTTTTCTTTCCAACTTGTATTTATTTTCTTTGCTCGTCAGTACGAATTGCATAACATTTCTAATAGTGAAATTCAAAACAATGTATTAAACAAAAATGAGAATGTTAAATATTCAAAATAAGCTTACTCACATGAGTCACATCGGTCATTGGTGCGTTTTTTCTCTTTTCTCTTCTTGGATCGGTCATTGGAACATACTTTCTCTTTTCTCTTCTTGGCATTCTTTTGCTGTAAAAAATTGGTTGCATAGTATAAGTAAAAAAAATAGAATTTATTGAAAGTATATTTAACAAAAAATTAAGTTACAATAGAGCATGGTATTAGTACTGAAAATATTTACGAAAGAGCATAGTTACAAAAGAGATTTCATATTTTACGAAAACTTTATTGAAAATTACCAGGGTTCACCTTGTTAGATTCATATTAAATAACTCATACACATATTACTGTGATGTCTAAGAATATATTATGACTAACGATTAAATTCGAAGAATTAAGTATATTAGAATTCTTAAGCTACTATGCCCAATAGCATACAACTCCATATTAGTTAAGAGTTTCATAAAAAAACAAACAAACTAGATTTGAATAAATTTAAAAAACTAAGGGCATAAATGATTGTTCTTTAAATAAAGTGTCAAGATAGTTTTAATGTCAATTATTTCAATATGATGGATATGCACTTCCAATTTTGTTAAAAATAAAAAAAGGTTTAACAAAACAAATTTTGAAAACAATTTTATAATTTTTTGTCATAGTAAAATGGTTATTAAAAATTAAAAGAATAAATAAAAAAACCATAATATTTAAAAACAAGTATTATATTATAAAGTCTAAATGCTTTAAACCCAAGTCATTGCAGTCAAATACAATGACGAAATAGAATAATAACCACTTTCACGAAAATTGTAGCTCAAGATTGTACCTTTGGAAAGTAACTTTGAGGCAAGCTAAAATCTTCTTCATGATTAAGCATATTGATCTCTTCGTCATCGGTTAACATATCTATGTTGTAGAACCAACGCACCATTTCAAGGACCTCCTTGGAAGAGAAGTCTCTGTGAAAACTCCTCTTTAGATATTCCATCAGACCAAAAAGGACAAAGTCACGATGTATTCCTGCAAGTTTCCGTGGAGGATAAGTTGCAAAAGCTTCAAGTAGCTTCCACTTCAATTCAACAACCGTTGGATCCCGTTCGTTCTCCTCTTTACAAGGAGAATGTACAGGCACGCCACTTGGTTCCTCCTTCGGTTTTGAAGTTTGTCCAGTGCCACTACCCATGTGTCGAAATTCAGTGTTTCTGTAGTGATTTTTCTGATTTAAAATGAAGCAATTGTGAGAAAACATATGTTTGTTGATAAGCTAAATTTATTATTAGGCATCTCAAACCTAGTTATAAGATGTCAAAGTTCATACATCTTAAATACATTCAAGTGAGTTCATCCACCACAACCAAGACAAACATTTGAAAACGATTGACATATTTTTCCATTCATGAGTGTTTCGTTCCAACCAAATGCACCATTTAAACTAGCCAATATTATAAGAGAGGATCTCATTTTAGGAATTGTTATTAAAACAAATGTTTAAGTAAGAATGCATCAATTTTTTAGTTTTTTTTTCTTCTTGATTTCATGAAATCACAATCAATGATTCCATCTTCTTCCTCAAGACGTTGCCCCAATTAACACACAATAACAAATTTCTAATCTTAGTATATAATTAATCATCTTAATATGCTAGTGCCAATGTGTCATTATGATTATTTTCAATCATATTGTGCTTGTTATGGATGACTTTTTTATTTAAACAATTAAATTTATTGAAAGCATACCCAACACAAGATGCAAAGTGAACAAAAAAAAACAAAACAAAACCACGTCTAAACAGAATACCAACATCATTCATAGAAAACACCAAAGATACCTTCGATATACTCAAATTCCAATTCCAAAACAACACCTTTATTTCCTCTACCATCTAAGCTACGTACCCATACATTATCTTTACAAATTATGTTATTTGTTATCTTTCAAATCACCAAATTGCCGAACGTCAAATTAACTATTCAAATCACCAAATTACCGAAAGTCAAATTCCAATATCACTTCTTTTCTTATTTATCGCCTCACCATTCACGCAATCCAGTTTGGCAAACAAATTTATAGGAGTAACAATTGCAAAATCCAATCAAGCAAAAATCATTACCCACACTTTGAACACAACCCAACAATGTAAAAAAAATGATTTAAAGATTCCTCAATCTCGTTACAATGAACACACAAATTTGAGGCATCACCAGGAAAAACATGACCCATAACTAAGTTTTCAAGAATAAGCTATTACTTTTGATGGCGTAGACTTTTCAGTAAAAGTACAAAGATGTTTTCCTCTAGTGGATACAAAGATCCATCCCACACAAGAAACCCCTCTACCAACAAATAAATCCGACCTAACCCTCAGATCCCTTCCCTCCCACCACCTCCAATCATCACTCCCCTCACCCCAAGACACCGAACCAACCACCTCTTGGAGATTAAAAAGAATAGGAAATTTCCATCGGAATAAAATTCTCCGCCAAGCTCCCACACCCTCACACCCCCAACAGAGACCTCTTTTTAATTTAAAACGCGCGAATCTATAAAGAGAGTCTCCGATCCACCGGTCCCACCAAAATTAGTCAATGTTTTGTTTCCGACTTTTCTATCCAACTCTTTACTAAATCAATTCTTCTCCAACATTCTTCCAAAAAAGTTATATCCTCCCACCACCTTGAGGACATGGAAGGCCAAGAAACACCATTCTACTTCCTCGCTTTCTAGCAAGAACTTCTTTCTAAAATGGTCTATCATTTTGAACCAACTGCCATCTTTATTTACCTAAAAGGCTTAAACTTACTTCTCTAACATCCTTCATCGCAAGTTTGCCTTTACTTTTTAGTGGACACACCATTTTTTTCTTCGCCCAATTTATATTTTGCCCACATCTCACTCTCCCAAAAGAAACTTTCTTTGGATACACACTATTTTCTTTCTCACCAAATTCGATATTTTCAAGTAAGAGAGGTAAATATCGGATTGGAGGTCAACATGAAATTAATCAACAAAATCCGACCACCAAAACTAACATACTTATTCCGCAAGCATTATAAGTCCTAATAAGATTACTAAAATGGCTCCCAAGTTGAGAACTTCCTTGGATTCACACCTACCAAAAGGTTGGAAATTTGATTTTATATTAATTAGTCTTATTATTTTAATTGTTTTCTACAATTGATATTATTTTAATGAGTATTTTGGGAATGGTATTTTTTTTAATGAGAAAGCGAAGTAATGTTCTAGTTATGTACAAACACAAAACCCATGGATGAGCACGGTGTCTCGCGTTGTGTTTCTAATTTTGTATAGGACGTAACTGTGTTAAATTTAGTTATTATTTACTATGGAAAGTTATGTGTGTTGAAAAATAACTAGATTTCATAGGTTTATTTGTACGCCCTATATAAATCACCAACAAACATAAGTTTTTGTATTAATATAAGAGTAAACATATATACGTACACAAATTGTGAAAAAAAAATTCCCTCATGTTAATATGATTAAAAACATAGGCATTTCTGTAAATTATAAAAAAATAAAATATAGGCATTTGACATATTTTTATGAAAACATTAGGTTTTTATTTTAACATGTATTATTTTTTCCATTGTTATTTTTAAAATTTCTCGATGTCAATTATTTGTCCCGCAATTTTTTAATTGTTAGTGATAAATTTTTGTGACAAAAAAGACAACATGTTTTTTTTAGTATTTATCCGTACAAACGATGGAGCTTGAAAAGAATAAAATTGAAACTTGAGTAATAAAAATGGAACATTTACTAGAACAAGAAAAGAAATGGAGAAAGCATTGTAGTACAGATTTTTATTATTTTCTTACTAGGTAAGAGATACGAGGGAGGATAAAAGAGTGAGTGAAATGAGAAAAAATAGGATAAAACAATGTTTTTTAGACTAACATAATCAATTCTAGGTTCCCAATATGTCAACGCACACATTAAAACTTGTTTGGTAATGAAAATTTGATTAATGACTTATGGTAGTCGATTACCACACGTAATCGATCACCACATGTTGTCTTCCCCAAATTGTGAGATTCCATGAGGTAATTGATTACATGTGTTTAAAAATCCTGAAAAATGTATTTTTAAAGGCTGGGAATAGGAAGAGTAGTCTGGTAATCCATTACCATACTTAGGTTATCAATTTCCTGCAATCAGGAACTTTGAAATTAGCCTTTAAAGGTTCCCCAATATTGCCTACAATATAAGATAGGTAAACTCACTGAGATATCATGTCTCATCTAAAATCCTTTATTTTATTTCAGATCAGCAAGTTGTTCATGGTCGGGAAAGACAGACAGGAAGCTAAATGACTTTCTTCATATGCACGTGGCGTACTAGTTTAAATAATTTCTTATGCTTTCAGATATGTATAAGATATATGTATTTGTTGGGTGTACGAACTTGTATTAAGTTTATATTCATTCTTCTGATATTTTGTTATAAATTTTAATATATACAGTACTACGTTTAACACGTATGCTAAATATTCTAGATAAATTTAATCTAGGCATTAGAGAAATAGAGGCTAACACTAACGAAAAACCAAAAGTTGTTTTACCACAATTTTTGTCATCCCAATTCCTTTATAAAACCCCCTTATATCTCCAATGATGGATTTCATTGTTTTGTTTCACTTTTTTTTACCGGAGGTTGATTTAAGTTAAACCAATGCCAAAGTGATCGGAAAAGTATGAGATCCAAATATTAAATTTGCTATCATTTTATTTTTAATCTATAACCATAAATTGTTTAGTTGAATTGATTGAAAAAGGATGTCATAAAAGAAATTGACTATTTTTGCTTGTGAGCATAAGGAGGAAGACATTCCAAAGTCCCAAAACAACGCCACCAAACCAACCCAAATGGGTTGAATTATCATGTAATAACGTAAAATAAGTTATGGGATGAGAGAAGTTTCGATTATATTAGTGTAAAATGTATGAGATGAACCTGAAAATTCGTATTTCCCTAAAGTTCATGAAAATATTTATGTGTAACGTTTAAATATGAAATAAAAAAATTATTAAGTTCTTGTGTGATTTAACCCGTATCTGAATGTATGGCAATCAACAACTTATTCATATCCGAATTATGGTGATTGCTATTTAAATAAGTTATGTGAATTATTTATTGTTCATTTGTAAATATTGATATGTTATTAGACGATGTTATGTGATGTTCAACTTTGATGGAATGAATTTGTTATTTGATGGCTATTAATAGTGGAATATTATCTAGACCATGGATATGTGTTGCTGGAAATGTTAGCTGTGAATATAGCGAATGATGAATAAGATGTCGATTTGATGCTTCTAATAGTGATAGTTTCAATCTGGGCTGCACATGAAGCTTCTAAGAAGTATACCAGGACAACAAGGGAATGTATTATATGACAAGGGTATTGAAATAGAGATTCGTCATTTAGGTAGATTCAGGTAAGCCTATAAGAATAAGGGAAATACTTTTAAATGAATGACATAAGTGTGTTGAGTTGAGGAGGGGGTCTATGCGGCAAGTTCCAGCCAACTTATCTATGAAGATCAGACCATCATAATATTTCCTCGGCAAGGTCATCAATGAGGATTCGACCACCATGATATTCTCCTTCCCGGCTTATCAATGTTGATAATAAAAACATGATATTGTGAACTTTTCGTTCATCCAATGACTGCATAGTACTATCGACTTCCTAACTAAGTGCTTCAGATAAGAATGATTCAAAAATGTGTAGAGTCTAAAAGTATTTATATCATTACTTAATATTTGACTTAGCTTGATGGAGGTTCTGAGTCATATTATCCTATAATTGCGCAACATCCATTCTTTTTCCAAAAAAAAAAAATGAAATCATTTTTTACCTTTCAGATCGACCACCAAACCCAATGGGAAACTAAAGTGTAACTAACTCTAACTATAACCTTTACTCCTAAAGATTTAAAAATAGATAAAATACTAAACAGATCTCACAAAAGGATCTTCTCCCATCCCAATGATCTAAACACTCTTTACCATATCTGTTAAAGAGAACCAACAAGCAATAAAAAGATGGATTGTTATTTTTGTTGAGTCCCCACAAAACAGACATGAAACATGTATAAGAGTTTGAAGATTTAGATATTAAAAGGAGTGTACTTACTTTGACCGTATTGACCTTTTCTTTTCCCTTACCGGGAGGGTTTCTTCTATTCTCAAAGTCCTCAACAACTACAAAGGATCGAAGTGTAACCCCTTCTTCTTCCTTATGATGGTAGTACTACAACACAATGTAATTAAATGTTGATTATATAAAAAAGAATAATAAGATGCGTTCAAAATGGAATAAAGATGATGAAACAATAAGACAAAAATAAACTATTAATTAATTAAAAAAATCAAAATAAGTTTGGCTTAATTGCATGTTTAATACCTTATGTTTATTTTAGGATTCAAATTGGTCCCTTATGTTCTACTCCTAGAGCTAATTGAATTGATAAAATCTTCTCAAACTAATTCAAAACTTTCACATGATCTTTTCTCTTTTTCTCGCTAATCATAAATTATGTTCTTACTTAAAGTCCTTACTTATCCGATGTATGCATTTGAGATATGTGATAAAATGCAGCTCATGCTTTAGATTTCAAAGCATAAATTAAGAGTAAATTCCTATCAATTTGGGGTTTGTTGAACCATAAATTATCAATATGAAATTATACAAATAAGTGGAAATTCTTGAGTATAAATATTGAGCAAAGTCTTGGCCTTCAAACATTATCCTAATTACGTCAATGTCAATATTTCTCTCGTGCCATAATTCCTTTTTTATCTGTATAATTTGGGACAATTATTGTTATCTAGAATCATAATAATTTGAAGCTTCAACATCGTAATATTTTTCTAAAATAATATATATATATATATATATATATATATATATATATATATGTGTGTGTAATGTTGAGTTATAATTTAATATCATATAGATATTTCGTATTAAAATTTACATAAATCTAAAATGATATTGAGCATTGTAACATCAATGTAAAAATGATATTTTATGTTTGAGTACTACATATCTTATCAATCCTACCAGAACCATCATATCGCGGTCGTTTTTCAACTTCCCAACGGCCAGTCCATTCATTTGGAAAAGTTTTTGAGCGTCCAGACTTCATTTTAATCTTCTTGATAATGAAAGTCAACGTAAGAAATTTTTAATTGTGTTTGATGAAACAAGGGTAATGGTGCATATATTTTATGATGTCAAGTACTAGTAGCATAAATTTTCTAACATAATGGATCAATTTCAAAATAAAAAAATAAAAGACTAATTCATTGCAAACGTTAAACTTAAAAGATGTAAGGATATCTTTATCTCGATAATTTAAATCTTAATATATAACATTTTAAAAGGATAGAAAATTAAAATAGATTTTTCTTCAAATTCATTGTTCCTATTATTTCACAATAAAATCAAATTTTTTATTTAAGAGCACAAAAAGTATTTCAACCAATTATAGAGAGGAACATAATCATCAACACCTAAGTAGAACATGAAAACAAAAATTGTAAAAGAAGAAAGAGTTATAGTGAAATAGAATACCTTTTTTTTTTTAAGAACTTGAAAGCAATAGAACAATAAAACGAGGAAAATATTACCATGTGAAGATGAAAATTGGGACACATGGTACCTTCACCTGCCCCTCAACCATTGATAGGTTTCATCCCTAATTAATCGATCTCCTGATGTAATATATTTTTTTTGAACAAGTCCTAATGTAATAATTTGATTCTCTCATGTTTCAATTGGGTGTAAAGGGATTATGTCGAGATCTGACCACTAAATACTTGATAGACATCAATTTAAAGATATCTATTCTAAAATACACTAACCCAGGACTAGTTGTAGCTAGTAATGAACATCGAATAAAGTTGTTCAGTTTTTAAATTAAATTAAATTTATCATGGACGTATGATCTAACATGTTATATAGAACTAATCAATTGAATTGAATGAAAACTTATCCAGAATTGAGGTTTGATTTCCTAAAATATTTCACATATGTAAAACAACATCCATTGAGAGGCAAGCGATATAAATGAAAAATTAAAAGCATATTTAGCACAAATTTATTTATTTACACGTTTAATTAAAATATTAATATATATTTCCAAATGAATAAATTTTATATATACTATAAAGTATATCGGTCAAATTAAACCATTAATCCAATATTAAATTTATCAAAATAATTCAAATTTAACTATATATATAAAAAAAAAGTATGTAGTCAAATCAACAAGTAGGTCCCATTATAATTAAATGATTTTAAATATTGTCAAACTTTTGAGTGTGTATCTCTTTTTATATGGAGACTTCCATTTATTTTGAGAAATAGAGAGGCCTAACCCACAATGTTTAAGTTTTTATATCATCTACTTCAACCCTTCACGTTCGTCCCAAACACTTAAACGGTTAATACTCACTCAAAAACATAGTTTTTTTTTAAATTCAAAACAACTTAATTCAATTTACCCAAAATGACTTATTTTACAAAAGTGCTTAAAACGGCTTTTAGCTCAAAAACCTAATTTCACCTAAACGATTCCTCACCAAAACATAACGATTAAAATTACAGAAATTCTCCTCAATTCAATTCATCATAACAACTCCATTAATCCACTCAAATTCATCAAAAACAAACTTATCCTCTTATGACCCATTTTCACAAAAATCACCAAAACACAACAACTTACCAAAGCTCACATTTATTATCATCAAATTCATGAATTCTCAACATAAACATATACCCAACAACATTTATAGCACATAAATCATGAATTTAACATTAATCAACAATAACATCATCATTTTCACCAATTTAAGATAAATTCTCAAAGTAAGCACTTCAACACATATGAACAATGAAATTTAAGCAACAACAAATTTTCAACAGTTTTCATATACCCAGATTCACGACATAATTTTGAGCACGCAAATTAATATCCAAAATCATCAATTTCATAATTCATTAAAAATAATTATGACCCAAAAGTGAAAAACAAGATTATAGCTTATTAAGTAGAACAAACTTATCCCTCTTACCTTGTTTTCCCTAAGTTTGAGCTAATCTCCAAGAATCTTAACTATCCTCTTTGAATCTGAGCTTTCTCTTCACTTTTCGAAAAATAGGTCTTCCTCTTTCTTTTCTATTCTTCTATTCTCCCTCAATTCTCTCTCGCCTCTCTTTTTAGGAGAATGTGTGAATGAATGACTAAACCCTATTTTTCCCTCAATAATCTATATATACTCTAATAATGGGCCAGGGTAACTCTATTCTTAAGGGGCCTCAAAACTCTTACTACTTAATTCTAAAAAGTTATTACACACTTAACTTCCTAAAACATCTCATTAGTTACCACCTCAAAATAATTACGTCATGTTACTACTAACTTAGTAAAAATAACCAGTCTCACTAAAAACACTAAAACAAGATTCCTTCTAAAATTACTAAATTACCCTTCCTCCTCAAATGACCAAAATACCATTAGTCTTAAAATGACTAAACTATCATTTTCGCCTTAAAATCCACTAATCCCGAGTCAAACACACAAACAAACAATTAAACAATTGTAATAAATAAATAAAATAATCCTAACGAAAAATATGTTGTTAAAAATAGCATAGAAATTAATGCTTGAGCTTGTTATAAAGTTGCCATAAGTGATTATGGTGAGTTCCCCGTAGTTAGAACTTGACCTTGGGTTAATTTGATCATTTTGAGTGAGAAAACATTGATTGTTAGATTAACTTAATCAAGTAAAGGTTCCCCATATATTAATGCATACATTAGGGCTTGTTTGGTATGGAAAAGGTATTATCTGGCTTTGGTAATCGATGACCATCATTGGGTAATCAATTACCACCCTGTGTTAGCCTCAAAAAATGAAATTTTGCAACTGGTAATCGATTACCACACACATGTAATCAATTACATGTTGTTAAATACTCATAAAAATGCATTTAAAGGTTGGAAAATGACAGACAAACTTTGTAATCGATTACCCACACCAAAAACCTCAAAAATTAACTTTTAAATGATGGGTAATGAATACATACATATGGTAATCAATTTCTATTCAAATTTTCTATACGAGACGAGCCTCATGAGCAAAGCATTAACATGGAAGTATTACTTAATATTTTTCTTACAATAATTAGGGGAATGGTTTATGCAATAAAAGAAAATATACTTAGTGAATGTATTAGATATATGTATAAGTAGAAAACATATATGATATAAGTGTGATTCAGACAAGTTGAATCCCATAGCAGACCCGTGCAAGGATGATGGGATTGCCTTTGATAGGAAATCCATCCAACAATAATAATTCAGATAAGTTATGTTTCGTAGCAGGCGTATGTTAGGCTGATGGGAGTTTGTCAGGTAGAAAATACTCACAACGACAAGTGGAGTTTCAGTGTTAGTCTTCCACAAATCGGAAGTAGTCCTGTCCCCTTTGCAGTTTCAAGGAGAGTTCACTAAAATATAAAAAATTACAAGTTGCTCAAGCACACAACAAGAGACTTCCAATTGCTCAAGCACACAAGCAAGAGACTTCTTTTTCTCAAGGACACACCCAAGAGACTTCAAATGCTCAAGCACACAAGTAAGAGACTTCTAACACAATTTACAAAAAATTGAATAAGAGTTTGAACACTTGATATACAATCAGTGATGTTCCAAATACAAAACAAATAAGACTCTGTTTTCTGTTACATTTAGAAATTCTAGAATATGAAGTTTGTAAGAATTTTCTAAGATGTTGATGTGTTTGGCTTGACTCAGGAGAATAACAATATATGCGTAAGAGTTCAGTAAGTCAGTAACCAATTCTCCAAGTCCTCATTCCTTTATATAGAGGTTGTAGAGAGACGTTGAGAGATGCCAACACATCACAGAGTCATCTAGAAGCTTTATCAACCACTGATGATCTGTTGCTTGATATGGTAATCGTCCTTCAAGATATATTTGAATTCCATTCTTCTTGGAGCGAAAATACCAATAGACATAGCTGCCAATAATACAAGTAGTGGAATAGTACAATAGCTGTCCTTTTCCTGCGCTCTTTTGTCACAAAGCATCCCATGCTTAAGTTGACTTCAAGATAGTCGTTACTCCATATGAATGACCCTTCTGCAACGAAATGCCTTCAGCAATTCCTCAAATCAATATCTTGAGTTTGCGGTCTTCAGACTCTCTGTAGAACTTTAGACTCTATTGAGCTTCAGACTCTCTTCAGCTCCTTCAGACTCTCTTCGTTCTTCAGATCCTGTAGACTTTCTCTTCTCTAGACAGCTTCTTTAGACTCTCTAAGTTTTCAGAACCTCTCGAAACAGCTTCAGATGATTCTTCAGGCTCTCTAAGTCTTCAGAACCTCTCGAAACAGCTTCAGATGTTTCTTCAGGCTCTTTATGTAACGCCCTACTTTTATTATTTATTAATTTATTGAGATTAGATGTCTTTTTATAATTTAGTCGATTTATTTTGATGAAGTGATATTTTGTTATGTTATATGTTGGTAATTTATTTGTATAATATATTTGTTAGTTTGTGTAGAGATATATTTGTTATTTTGTTTGGAAATATATATATCTAGTATAGAAATATATTGGTTATTTTATGTAGAAATATATATTATCTAGTATAGAAATATATTTGTTATTTTGTGTGGAAATATATATGTTATCTAGTATAGAAATATATTTATTATTTTGTGTAGAGATATATTTGTTATTTGGTGTATTATTATTATTAAGTGGGGGAGAGATATATTTAATTTAGAAATAAATAAGATTACGAGGAAAAAAGTAGTTTTGGGGGTGTAAGAGAAATTATGGTTATTATAAAAAGGAGAGTTGGAGTTAGAAAATAATATGACGTGCAAACTGTTTAGGAGTAAGAGGAGAAACCTAGAGAAAGAGAAGAGTTAGAGAAGAGAAGTTTGTAGAATCCTTGCAATCAATCAATCTAAGGTAAGGGTGAGACTAACCTTATTTAATCATAAGCATATAATTCTGAAAAAGGTTTAATCTTGTTGTTGTTGAATTTTGTTGTTGTTGTAGAAGTTAGGTTTTGAATTGAATTAGGTTGTTAAGAGTATAGATAATCCCATGAATTTATATGAAAGTTGTTGATAATTAAATTATGTTCCAGTAGCTTTGGTTTGACATGAAAATCTTTTATAGATATTTTATTATGCGAATTTTAAGTGATGCTTTAAGACGATGTTTAAATGTTGATATTGTTATATCTTGAGACTAATAATGTGCTGCCATGTTGCTGTTTACATTTGTTTAAAGCTGCATGTGTCTGTCTAAGTTGTGAGTTATTGATCCAAATTATTGGAGTCATATAAGATGGTTGTGTTGTCTAAGTTATAAGACGTCGAGTCCATGCATATTCATTTAAAGACGATGGCTCATGCCCTAGGAGCTTTTGCTCAACAGAGACGAGAGCTCATGCTCTAGGAGCTTTTGCTCAATAGCGACGAGGGCTTATGCCCTAGGAGTATATTTATGCTCAAAAAGCGACGAGGGCTTATGCCCTAGATTGGTACCACATGCATGAGTAAGATGATTAAGTTGCATAGTCAAGTTAAAGTTGCATTGTCGAGTCAAGTGGTTAAGTAAATTTTGAAGTTGATTATGAAGTTGATTAAGTTGATGATGATGTTACCTGATACTTGAAGTTAATTGATGATTTATATCTGTAATTATATGAAGTACTTGTTGATGATGATTTGTTGCTGTTTTATGCTGATTGATTCTCTTATATGATTTGTTGCTGTTTTATGCTGATTGATTCTCTTGTATGAATTGTTGCTATTTTATGTTGATTAATTCTTTTACATGAATTGTTGCTTATTATTATAGAATGTGAAATCTCACCCCTTTGCTTGAAAATGTTGCTCTTTCATATGAGTAATTTGCAGGTGACCAAGAATAGTGTAGTTGAGAGTAATCTTCGCCGTGTCGTCTAGGATGCTCTGATACGTAACGAGATGGGGATTATTTTGTTGCATGTTTCCTTGTTACGTATTTCTTTTTAAACAATGTTGAACTATTTTTATGAGAATTTATTTAAGATGTTGATGATGTGGCCTTTTAGAGACAAAGACTATTTAAGATGTTGAAATTATTTCCGCTGCATGTTTGTTAAATTTTTATAAATGCAGAATTTTTAATAAATAGTAATTTAGCTATATTTATAGTTGTTGGATTTTTGTAAAGTTGAATGTGACACTCTGTTTTTAAGTTGAAAAACTCTGATTAATTTATGTTATTTTAAAGTTGGAAAAACGAGGTGTTACAATTGGTATCAGAGCAGGTCGGTCCGTCCGGCCAAGTAGTTGAGTCGTTTGTGCTTTTTCTTTCTAATTAATGGTTATGTTTTATTATGTGATCATGTTTGGCTGACTAACTTTAATGTTGTTTTTGTGTAATGTTTGAAGTTACTATTTGTTATATATTGTTTAAGATATTTAAGCAATAATTAAATTCATTTTTCTCTTGTGCTCTGAATTTCGAGGACGAAATTCTTTTAAGGGGGTAGAGTTGTAACGCCCTACTTTTATTATTTATTAATTTATTGAGATTAGATGTCTTTTTATAATTTAGTCGATTTATTTTGATGAAGTGGTATTTTGTTATGTTATATGTTGGTAATTTATTTGTATAATATATTTGTTACTTTGTGTAGAGATATATTTGTTATTTTGTTTGGAAATATATATATCTAGTATAGAAATATATTGGTTATTTTATGTGAAAATATATATTATCTAGTATAGAAATATATTTGTTATTTTGTGTGGAAATATATATGTTATCTAGTATAGAAATATATTTGTTATTTTGTGTAGAGATATATTTGTTATTTGGTGTATTATTATTATTAAGTGGGGGAGAGATATATTTAATTTAGAAATAAATAAGATTACGAGGAAAAAAGTAGTTTTGGGGTGTAAGAGAAATTATGGTTATTATAAAAAGGAGAGTTAGAGTTAGAAAATAATATGACGTGCAAACTGTTTAGGAGAAAGAGGAGAAACCTAGAGAAAGAGAAGTCTGTAGAATCCTTGCAATCAATCTAAGGTAAGGGTGGGACTATCCTTCTTTAATCATAAGCATATAATTCTGAAAAAGGTTTAATCTTGTTGTTGTTGAATTTTGTTGTGGTTGTAGAAGTTAGGTTTTGAATTGAATTAATGTTAAGAGTATAGATAATCCCATGAATTTATATGAAAGTTGTTTATATGTTATTTATATGAAAGTTGTTTATATGTTATTTACATGGCATCTATATGAAAGTTGTTTTTATATGAAAGTGTTTATATGTTATTCAGAATATATTCAGAATCATAAAACTCAAAAGCATTTTATAAATCAGAAGCAGACAATATTCAGAAGCTATTAAAAACTAAGAAATACAACCAAAAACAAAAAAATGGGTATGCATTCTAGGGTTTGTTCTGGTTGGCAAGCATCTCCATTAGCTTCTTCATGTCTTCAGCTTGCTTCTTCATATCCTCAGCTTGCTTCTTGACAAGTTCTTCAAGAGCTTCTGTTCTCTTGAGATACGCTTCTTCCTTAAGCTTAGCTTCCTCTTGAATAATAATAAGCTTCTTCTTCAGCTTCTCTATTACTTTGGATTCTCTGGACACGTACTCTACCTCAGAGTAGTAAGGAGCATTTTCCAGAAATAGCACTTCACCCTTAGCTTGCTCTTCAGCCTTTCGTAGCTCCTCCAAATGCTGTGCCAGAGTCTCAACTTGTTCTTTCACACAAACATTTCTGATAGAAGATAGAAACGCAAAAACTTCTTTCACGGCAACATTCCACTTATCTTCATAGCTGCAGTTAGAACTAGAACATTTTTAAACTTGACCAATTCATCAACCTTCCTGCACATTTTCATAAAGAAATCATCTATGTACTTTGAATTTAGATGGTTAGGTTGTTTTTGTTGAATTTGTGTTGGTTGAGATGAAGATGGTTGATCTTGTTGAATGTGGATAAGAGAGAGAGTTTCAGATTGTTCAGGTTCTTGTTCTAGTTCAGAATCTGGGTCAAGATTGACAATAGGTTCTGAAATCTCAGGTTCTGAACAACCTTGAGTCTGAGTTTTGGATTTTTCTGGGGTTATTGGAAGTTCTCCACCTAAGTGTCTATCTAATGAGTTCAAGGCTTCTGGAGAACCTATGCTTGTAGGTCCTGGGTTGGTTGAAGGTTCTTGAGGATAGATTGATGGTTCCTCAGGATCTTCAGCAGGCTGAAGAACCTGAAGTGGTTTTAGGTAGGCTGATTGAAGGGGATGGTCAACAGGTAGTTGTTGACATATGTTTATGGTGTTTTGGATGGTATTTTCCATGGTAGTGTCAACATACTCCATGATTTTTGGGTCAAGGGGGTCATATGTAGAAGTTTGTTTTATTGGTGAGGGAGTAGTCTTTTTGCGAAGTGTGGGGACGGCTTTGCTCAATGGTATATTGTTTGAATCTATTTCTGTTTGAGATGAGGAGGGGGAATCTAAATTTAAGTACATATCAGATTCATTGTGAGAATTACCTGAAGCACCAACTTCTATAGCAGTTGGTCCTGAAGCACCAGCTTCTGTAACTCTTGTTCCTGAAGCACCAGCTTCTGCAGACACTACTCGACCCTTATGCTTGAGAGCCTTCACAAGCATTGCAGTAGTTTCCTTCACTGCCTGTTCCTTGACTTCTGCTGTAATCACTTCAGCAGCTAACACTTTTCCAGCAGCGTGTTGATCAGTCACCATAGACACTGAAGTATCCAACTTCAGCACTATCTCCTCAGCAGTAGGAACACAATCTCTTTTCTTCTTTAATAAACCCTCTTCTTCTCTATCCTCTGCCTCAAAGCACTTACTTACAACCTTCTTTAACTTCTTCATACTTCTTTCACCTTTGCCCCTCTTCCTCTTGGGGACCTTAGGAACTTCAATAGTCAGAACATGAGCTTCTGACTTGGTTAATTTGGATTTCTTAGGAGCTGGTTTAGACTCATCATCTTCTTTGTTAACAAGTTTGCTCCTTTTTCCTTTAACTTTCAATGGGGCACCTCCCATTGTTTTAGGAATTGAGCTGAAGTTAATGATCTCACCGGTTTCTTGGAAGTGTTCAACAACGAACCTAGCCAGGACCTATGGATTGTCTTCTTTAGAAATGGGAGGGAAATCTATCATCAGATCAGATTTAACTGATGATTCCCTCATGTCCTGTTCATAAGGTTCACACTTCTTCACTATCTTCATATACTGAAGAGTCTTCCCATTAATGATCCTGCCTGTAACAGTACCCAACTGTTTATCAGACACTACTCCTGAACTCCTCAGGATCTCCAACAACCCACCTTGATAGAAAATTTCAGACAGAAGCCTCCCATAAGGAACTTTCTTCCTCTGCTTTGTTTGACCTTCCTTAATAGCCCAGCACATGTGATACATCATGTACTTGGGGAAGTTGATTTTCTCCATGGTTGCAAGGAAATAGAGAACTACTCTGTGGTCCAGAGACAGAGTATCAGAACCTCCTCCTTTCTGAAGTAGGCAATTTGTAATGAGTTTCAGGAGCACCCTGTGATCCTTGTGCATGTCCACCAACTTGTTTGATGGTCTTCCTTTGAAGAATAATTCATTGCACCTCTCTGCCCAGCCGCTTTTCTTGCTAATATTCCACTGGAATTTCCCTTCATTAGCCACCCTGCAGGCTCTGGCTATGATTTCTTCATTGATGGAAGTAGGGATTTCCATCACAGCTGATCTAACTTCCATTCCATTCTATGGTTGTTGACCCATCTCAGCCCTTGTCTTTCCCACCAAAGACGGATTGTTGTTCACAGCCTGAACCTCTTCAAATGCAGCAGCTTCCTTGTCGTATACCTCAACCCGTACTCAGAAGTCTCTGACTAACTCTTGATATGTTGGTCCATTCAACATACCAAAATATTCGTTCATTCCTTGACAAAATCCATTGGAGATTCTACTTGTACTTCTACCGTTTCTTTAACCATAGTCATGGTTCTTGGCTTAATGACATACGACTGTCCTGGGTTGATCTTCTGAATAGATTGATTGCTTGAAGTTGCCATTTGAATGTTTTAGGTTTTGAGGTTTCAAAAAAAAAATCAGAGAATGAGAGAGAGAAAGTTCAGAATAGAGAAAGTGTAGGTAGTGAATTGTGAGGTAGTGTGTGACTGAATGACTTTAGTGAGTTTTGTCAAAACGTTTGCAATTCAAAAGGGGATAAACATACAATAGCATTAAAGACAGACAACACACAGACACTAAAGCAAAGGGCAGGCGCGAGGATACATGTTAAAACAATTACTATCATTGCCCATTGAGTTATTACCCAATACAGACAGACCACGCCTGAAAACTAAAAAAGTAACTGTTACTGTAGTGGGGCAGGTGTCGTTAGTCATAACTGCCACCTTACCACTTATACAAGCTACTCAGAGTCTAAGTCTCCTTAACAGAGTCTGAGTGTCTTCAGAGGCTCATTTTTCTCAGGTCTCCAAAAGAGAGTCTGATACTCAAGTAGCATCTGAATAACTTTCAGAAGATGAATTCTAACTTCAGAGGCAAACATTACACAGAGATAAAACACATGTTCAAATTTTTCTTAATAAAATCAAATCTCTCAACAGTTAAAGGCTTGGTAAATATAACAGCCCATTGATGATCAGTATCAATGAATTGAATATCTAAAATTCCTTTTTGAACATAGTCTCTGATAAAATGATGTTTAATTTCAATGTGCTTGGCTCATAAATGTAGAATCGGATTCTTAGACAAACATATAGTAGCTGTATTATCACAATAGATTGGGATACAGTTTTCAATTATTTGATAGTCATCTAACTGATGTTTCATCCAGAGTAGTTGTGTACAACAACTAGCAGCTGAGATGTATTCTGCTTCTGCTATTGACAAAGCAATAGTTGCTTGTCTCTTGCTAGCCTAGGATATCAGATTATCTCCCAGAAATTGACAATTGCCACTGGTTGATTTTCTTTCAATCCTGTCACCAGCATAGTCACCATCGCAGAATCCAACTAGCTTATAATATGAGGATTTCTTATAAAAAAGTCCAAGATTAGTGGTTCCCTTCAAATATCTAAAGATTCTCTTAACAACAGTTAAGTGAGACTCTCTAGGATCTGATTGAAACCTTGCACACATACATACGCTGAATAAAATATCTGGTCTGGATGCAGTGAGATATAACAGAGAACCTATCATACCTCTATACAACTTCTGGTCAACTTTTATTCCTTGATCTTCTTTGCTTATAGTATATATAAAATTTATTAATTTAAAAATATATATTAATATTTTAATTATTCGTGTAACTAAATAATTTTTTGCTAAATATGCTTATAATCAGTCAAAATAGGTTGGAAAGGAAAGACAACAAAAAATATTTGTAGTAACTGTTAAATATATATTGGTTTTAAAAAAACAATATTCTTTACAAAAAAGAGTAGTACTTTCTCTTTATTTCAAGATTATTAATAATAAGAAACTCAAAACTCACAACAAAGAAAAACAAATCTGCTTCAAAAGAGAGGTCATTCTTCTTCTTGAATTCATAGAATTTTAAACCAAAATTTGAACTTTCATTTCTTTTGAAAGATTGCTTCCATGGAAACATATGAAGTTCAAAAGCAACGATTGGGGAAAGAAAGTAAATAACTGAGTTTTAATTACTTTCAATAATTTATTCTTTTCTTTCATATCTTATATTTTTTGTTTTAATTTTTTATTTATATCTCTTGCCTCTCAATGGATCGTGTTTTACATATGTGAAATATTTTAGGAAATCAAACCTCAATTGTGAATATGTTTTCATTCAAATCAATTGATTAGTTCCATATAACATGTTAGATCATGCGTCCATGATAAATTTAATTTAATTAAAAAATTGAACAACTTTATTAAATGTTCATTACTAGCTACAGCTAGCATTGGATTAGTGTATTTTAGAATAAATATCTTTAAATTGATGTCTATCAAGTATTAAGTGGTCAGATCTCGACATAATCCCTTTATACCCAATTCAAACACGAGAGAATCAAAATATTACATCAGAAGATCGATTAATTAGGGATGACACCTATGAATGGTTCAAGAGCAGGTGAAGGTACCATGTATTTCCAATTTTCGTCTTCACATGGTAATATTTTCCTCATTTTATATTGGTCTATTTCTTTCAAGTTCTTAAAAAAAAGTATTCTATTTCACTCCTATCTCTTTCTTCTTTTAAAATTTTTGTTTTCATGTTCTACTTCCTCTCTATTATTAGTTGAAATACTTTTTGTACTCTTAAATTAAAAATATGATTTTATTGTGAAGTAATAGGAACAATGAATTTGAAGAAAAATATATTTTAATTTTCTATCCTTTTAAAATGTTATTGATTAAGATTTAAATTATCGAGATAAAGATATCCTTGCGTCCTTTAAGTTTAACGTTTGCAATGAGTTAGTCTTTTATTTTTTTACTTTGAAAATAATCCTTTTTGTTAGAAGATTAAAATACAATTAAAAATTATATGCACCGTTACCCTCGTTTCATCAAACACAATTAAAATTTGCTTATGTTGAGTTTCACTATCAAAAAGATTAAAATAAAGTCTGGATGCTAAAAAACATTTCCAAATGAATGGACTGGCCGTTGGGAAGTTGAAAAATGACTGCGATATGATGGTCCTGGTAGGATTGATAAGGTATGTAGTACTCAAACATAAAATGTCATTTTTACATTGATGTTACACTACTCAATATTATTTTAGAATTGCCAGAGTTATATATATATATATATATATATATATATATATACATTTTACATCAATGGTGCACCTTTTAATACCAGTTTACTTGATACACATTTTACAAATTTGACCATTATAATATATCATATAGATAATTCATAATTTTTTTTTACAGAAATCTAAAATCATTTGATCTGTTATTAAGAGTCATCAAGGTGAACAATGTTTAATAAAAACACATAAACCATTAAAATTTATAGGTCGGAATAACATATCCAATGATTTTAGATTTATGTAAATTTTTATATGAAATATCTATATGATATTAAATTATAATTCAACGTTAAATGATATTAAAAGGTGTAAAACTAATGTAACATCCCAACAATCATTATAATTTGATCCATCCATCCTACACATATATAGCCAAGGATATGTTCAGGTATAAGTACAATGACTTAAACCAAATCTTAGTCATTAAATTAACATAGTCTAATAGTTCCCATATGCAAATTAAAAAAACTCTAAAGATAGGCACGTGCAATTCTCTCTATGTTCTCTTCTCCTATAGCTAATTGAATTCAGAAAATCTTCTCAAACTGATTTAAGACTTTCTCATGATCTTTTCTCTTTTTCTAGCTAATCATAAATTATGTTCTTACTTAAAGTTCTTCTTTATCCGATGTGTGCATTTGAGATATGTGATCAAATGCAGTTCATGCTTTAGATTTCAAAGCATAAATTAAAAGTAAATTCCTACCAATTTGTGGTTATTTGAACCTTTAATTATTATTATGAAATTATACAAATAAGTGGAAATTCTTGAGTATAAATATTGAGCAAAGTCTTGGTCTTCAAACATTGTCCTAATTACATCAATTTCAATATTTATCTCATACCATAATTCCTTTTTTTCTGTAAAATTTAGGATAATTATTTTTATCTAGAATAATAATAATTTGAAGCTTCAACATCATAATATTTTTTCTAAAATATTATACTTGAAGTTGATTTCAAATTCAAAGTAATTGTTTTATTTTTGTGTGAGTCTTGTCTTGGTTGTATAGATCTGAAGTGAATTAGGTTTTGGTAAAACCAAAAAAGAGCAAGAAAAAAGTTGCATACACCTCACTTAGTTTGATAGTTGGGAGTCATTGGATTAGTTTAATCTAATGGTTGATATTTGATATAAATCAATAGACTTACACTTGGTGTCAATAAATCTTGACTCATACACATACAAAGATTAACTTATTTTGCTCTTCTAACTAACTCGATAAAAACTTATTTTCTTAATTTCATGTTTGGTCCCTTATGTTCATTTTAGGTTTCAAGTTGGACACTTATGTTTCAAAAGTTTCATCTTGGTCCCTTATGTTTTAAAAGTTTCAAGTTGGTTCAATATGTTACTCACATTGGGATAAATTTTTTGTCATATATCTTACTGGGAATGTCCCCGCTATAAATGAAATTATTTATCCATTCCAATTTTCACTTTGCACTTTTGGAAGGCTTTCCAGAAGGCCTTTGGGACTCGACTGAAGATGAACACGTCTCATCATCCGCAGACGGATGGCCAAACAGAGAGAACCATCCAGACCTTAGAAGATATATTACGTGCTTGTATTCTGGAAGATGGTGGAGGTTGGAGTAATCATTTACCTTTGATAGAATTTTTCTACAACAACAGTTACCACTCAAGTTTGGAATGGCACCATATGAGGCTTTGTATGATAGGAAATATAGAACTCTGTTATGTTGGGCTAAAGTTGCAGACAAAGGTAACATTGGACCGGAGATTGTTCAAGAAACAACTCTGAAAATCAAGTCGATTCAGGAAAAGATGAAAGTGGCGCAGAGTCGTCAGAAGAATTATGCTGATTAAAGGTGGAGACCTTTGGAATTCAGTGAAGGGGATCATGTATTTATGAAAGTCACGCCTAAGTTGGGTTTACGGGGAGTTTGCAAAACCAAGAAGGCGTGTCCCCGGAATATTGGAACTTTCCAGGTACTCAGACGTATCAGCCCAGCAACTTATCAATTAGCCTTACCTCCAGCTATGTCAGGATTGCACGATGTTTTTCATGTGTCTCAACTAAAGAAGTATATTACGGATCCTTTCGAGCCAATTTAATTGGATTCAATAGAATTGAAGTCGGACTTGACATTTCAGCTGGAACCAGAGAGAATCATAGACCGTGATGTCAAATCCCTCAGAAGAAGTTGTGTGGAAGGGTTCACCGGACGGTGTTGCCACTTGAGAACTTGAATTAGAGATGTCGAACCAGTATCCGCACTTGTTTTCAGGTAAATTCTAAATTTCGAGGAAGAAATTCTTTTAAGGGGGGGTGGGGGGGGGGGGGGGGGGGGGGGTAGAGTGTAATATCCCTTTTATTGATTTCTCGATGTTTTATCTGTTGACGTTAACTTATACGCGGTCAAAAGGAAGGGTAGTTTGGTCTTAGCTCATAAAGGGTATTTAAGGACACAAGTAGCTCATTTGTCTTGTGTTGTTTCTCTCTCTAAAAGTTCAGAATTTGAACTCCTCTCCCCTCTCTCTACATTTTTTCCCTTCTCCCTCTCTTGCATACTTAAGCCTTTCCAAACTCTTGTGAAGGATCAGAGGTAATTTTTGGTTAAATTTATGCTAGTGATTAAGATGGAAATCAAGAAGCACAAACTTGTTCCTTTCCATTACTCCCTAGACTAGATTAAAGCTTAGGTGTTGGAATATTTGAAGCTAGGATTTGTGTAGGAGCTTGAATAACTTTCAGAGATCTTACTTGTGAGTTCTTTTGCTTAGCCATAACCTTTGGGGCATTGCGTGTTATAAAGAAATATATTGAGATTGTTAGATTATGCATGTGTAGATTAGTGTTTTCTATGTTAAATTGTTGCTTAATAATTGCTTATAGTGCCATGCATCCCTCTTTTCCTTGTTTTTATGGTTTCTGGTAACTTAGGGTTCATTTGGATGATTAGAACTGGGGCTAAGATGTTGAAAATGACATTTCTGTATTTATGTACTGATGAAATTCGCTAATGGCGAGTTTATTTGGCTGATGGCGAAATTTTCTAGAAAACTCCCGAAGCATTTCGCTAGTGGCGAATTTTTCTGGACAGGAACAGACAATTTCGCTAATAGCGAAATTCTCTGGAAACCCCTTCGAGAACATTTCGCTATTAGCGAACTATTGCAGGCTGACCCTCTTAAATTTTTCTGTTAGCTTGTTTTGATGCCTTGCAATGTAATTTAAAATCAACTATGCAAACCTTTATAACTCAAGAACCACCTCAATCTCTAAGAAACATAAAATGCAACCCTAAGCATAACTCTAAGAGAATGCATGTGACATACGAACTTCGAGTAACAACAGAATGACACATATGAGATTGCAAATTAACAAGATCTGGTAGTAATAAATGTAAGCATGGGAACCCTAGAGCCTCGACATAGTAGTCGAGAACATGTAGGTTAGTACGCCTTATAGTGTAACACGAACATGATAGTATATGAGTATGAAAAGAATATGTAGGTGTCGTGTCTCTTCCTATCCACGCTAGGGGGATACAAGAGGTTCACGTTAGGGGGATGGGACATGTAACACCCCGTTCTTCCAACATTGTAATAATAAATATAATTATATCAGAGTAATTCAACAACGGAGTATTACACTGCTTTTCAAAATCTCATAAATAGAAATTATACTATTTATTAATCCACATTGAAAGTCTCATTAAACTGCAGCGGAAAATTTCATTTAAAAACATAGTTCAACCTTAACAATTATCTTGGCACAAAAGCCCCAACAAAAATCATCATTTTTCAACAACATGAAAATTCAACAACATAATCGAAGTTTGATACATAAAAGAATAAAGGAAAACATTCGCGAAGATCCCCATCCTAATATGTATCAGAGCCCTAGACACAGAACCATACATCCTACTAATCTTCGCTACCTGCAAGTTACTCATAAGAAGAGCAACATTTTCAAGCAGGAGGGGTGAGATACACATCCAATAATAATAATATATAATTCATCAAATTAATGAAAACAACAACAATCAGCAACAAGCATCATCAAATGCATATGTATATATATATATAATACATCAGCAACATTATCATCAACAACATTTAACAACCACAACGTAGCGCCAATATCAGCAATGAACACCAACTACTAGACCAACAACGACAAATACGACAATGCAACTCCAACGACAACTAATGCATCATGCATGTGGTACCAACTACGCGCGTTGAATGCTAAGCATTCCAAGGCATAAGCCCCCAACAGTTGGATGATTAAAGCATCCCAGGGCATAAGCCCCCAACGGGTGAATGATAAACATTCCAGGGCATAAGCCCCCAACAGTTATGAGAATGCAAATGGACTCAATTTGTGTTTATCAACATACATCTCAACAAAATCTATGACAACAACATATGTTCCTAATCATTTATGACACACTCCACAACTTAGTCAAAATCTGACACAACAACTCTTACGACAGAATTCATGAACATAGCACATATACATTAATCAACTACATTCATATCACACCAAATCATTCTTCAAAAACAAAGCAAGTGTGATCAATAAGACATAAGCCAAATACTCATAAAACACTTAAACTAAATCCCTAATACCTAAGTTTGAAGTTGGGAAACCAACCATAAGTTTTGGACTAACTCAGAATTAGTTACGCTAAGTTTTCTTAAAATTTTCTAAATACCCACTTGGACTATTTTCATCATAACTCAAAATCGTTTACACGTCAAACCAATGCCATTAGAAATCTAGCACAATTATCTACAACTTTCAAGTTTACACCTAAGACGAATTCAGCACCGATCAATACCAGTTTTCATTTCAAATTCGGAGAAAGTTGTGCTGAAATTCATAAAAATTCACTGTGACCTATGTGCAGTAATTTGCCCATAACTCAAGTTCTATAAGTCCTTTTGAAGTCAAACCAACGGCATTAGAAAGGTAACATCCATACCTACAACTTTCCTGTTTACACCGAAAGCTAATTCAAAACAGAAACGGGTGAAAAGTGAGTGTTTTTCTAGTTTTGTCTTTCAGAAAATCGGTGGCCGGATTCGCTTACGGGAAAGAACAGTTTTCACTCCAAAAACCTAATTTTTGATCCCTTAATCACCCAAAATGATTTACAATGATGTTTACAGGTCAAATAGGCAATATAGAAATCAAAACAACATAGAAACATGCATCAAACAACACAATTCATCTCATTTTATCAATTAACATAAACTCTCTAACCCTAACTCAAGAACACAACAATTCATCAAATTTCAGAATTATATACTATGATTATTGAAGGAAATCCCACCCTTACCTTACTTCAGCAAAATGAATTGAAAATCTACAGCGATTGATCCCTTCCTAACCCTTCTCCTAGCCTCTTGGTCTTTCTTCTCTTTCTCTCAAAAACTCACTTTTTTTTTTCTATTGTACATGAAATGTTTTTGTCTGACTCTTTCTTACTAACTCCCAAAACATAACCCCTCTTTTCTTTCTCTTAACTCCCACTTATTCCACATAATTATAATTAATCCCCTTAATTCTAAATAAATATTATTACTACTTATTTCTATTTCTCATGTTTTATTTAAATAATAAAACAACTATATAATAAAATAACACATACTATATATCACACATAATAAATCATATATTTCACATAAAATCATATATATCAAATAAGTCATGCAAGATCATATAAACAATATTCAAACATCATTTAAAAATAATAGAATTAAAATGGGGCGTTACAGGACACGCTCCGCAAGGTAGGCCCGCACGACACTGATGCAGTCCGACGAACCTTAGCTAGGAATTCGTCAGTTATGCAAGGGAATATACTCGGGGTTACTCCACCCGATACACTTCGTAAAAATTGATCCAGATAATGTTTATTATACGATTAAATGCTACCTTTATGAATAGAAATAACATGACATGATACAATATGAGTTAGTTTCAAGTGAAAACGATCTAGTACCCTGCACGATCGTTTAGGAATGCATGAGTTCACACATATAATCAACCAATCGGTTGTATTGTAGACACATGGTAACCGTAGGTTTCTCCCCGAGGTTACCCTCATCCTAGGACTTAGGCATAACTCACTGAGACACTATGTCTCATCCTATTCCTTCATTTGTTCAGGTTCACAGGTTGCTCGAGGCAAAAGTAAGGAGAAGACTTCAGATTGATCGTGCTATGATGGATCTAGCTTTATGTCTCTATGTTGTTGATATGTTTAGTTGTATACTTTGTTGTAATGAACCTTGTCACTTGTGTTCATTCGACTGATTATGTATCAATAAATGTATCATATGATTTGGGATGTTTTATGTATCTGAATCTCTACGTTATGTCGTTTATGTATTGTAATATTAATGTATCCAGTATCATTTATAACACACGTGTTATATATTCTAGACACTTATAATATGGGCTTTACAATTTGATATCAGAGCAGGTCGATTCAGATTGTGCCTTGGGTCATAATAGTACAATCCAAGTAGTTGATTCCTTTGAATCCAATATGTTTATTCTCATTGTTATATTTAGTTGAACTTGGGTTAATAAATGTTTACACCCCTGTAATATTAGCGATTTTCGGTTTACCCCATGTAAAAAAATGATTAGATTTCAACCCTGTAATTTGAAGATTCTTTGGTTTTAGACCTTCATGGCATAAAATTACAAAATTTAAGGTACTTTCGCACCCTGTAATTTGGGAAAATTTCAGTTTAGCTCCCTGTCACATCATTGATTTTGTACAGTCAAAATTCATGAAGGTCTAAAACCAAAGAATCTTCAAATTATAAGGTTGGAATCTATACCATTTTTTTTACAGGGGGGTAAACTGAAAATCGCTAATATTACCAAGTGGTAAACATGTATTAACCCTTAAAATTACATTAATAATCAATATTCCTCTGAACAAACTATAAAATTACTCATCTTATACATCTAACAGAGTACCACTAGCATGTACATACATAAGTCGCACTGAGTGCAAAAGCACCACTGATGTGTGCAGAATACATAATAGTTGAAAAAACTTATTCTAGTACAAGACAAGTAAACATAAATCGTCCAACTTATTTTGTTATTTACCAACACGAACAATCCTGCATGCAATCAACTTGTGCATCTGAAATAAAATAAAGGGATTAAGGTGAGACATGATGTCTCAGTGAGTTCCACCTATCCTAGGATGTAGGAAATCTCGAGGAAGCAATGATCACCATATGTCTGTATATAAACCTAATTTAGGATTGCTGTTCATTTCTGCATATCGTAGTGATCTGGGGAAGTATAGGATCGATAACTATTTACTATCATAATTCTTATCATAGTGATATTATATTTTCTTATTATGTTAGTAGGTTAGCGTTAAACAAACATATTATTTGAGTTCATTTTACATAATGCATCGGGTGGAGTAACCCAAGTCACATCCCATTGTTGTCCAGTGAAAATTCCTATCGTATCAGGCTAACACTGAAACTCCTATTGTCGTTGTGAGTATTTTCTACCTGACAAACTCCCATCAGCCTAACATGCGCCTGCTACGAAACATAACTTATCTGGATTATTATTGTTGGATGGATTTCCTATCTAAGGTAATCCAAACATAACTTATCTGAATCACACTTATATCATATATGTTTTCTACTTATACATATATCTAATACATTCGCTGAGTATATTTTCTTTTATTGCATAAACCATTCCCCTAATTATTGTAAGAAAAATATTACGTAATACTTCTATGTTAATGCTTTGCTCATGAGGCTCGTCTCGTATAGAAAATTTGAATAGAAATTGATTACCACATGTATGTATTCATTACCCATCATTTAAAAGTTAATTTTTGAGGTTTCTGGTGTTGGTAAACGATTACAAAGTTTGTCTGTCATTTTCCAACCTTTAAATGCATTTTTATGAGTATTTAACAACATGTAATTGATTACCTGTGTGTGGTAATCGATTACCAGTTGCAAAATTTCATTTTTTGAGGCTAACACATGGTGGTAATTGATTACCCAATGATGGTAATCGATTACCAAAGCCAGATAATATCTTTTCCATACCAAACAAGCCCTAATGTATGCATTAATATATGGGGAACCTTTACTTGATTAAGTTAATCTAACAATCAATGTTTTCTCACTCAAAATGATCAAATTAACCCAAGGTCAAGTTCTAACTACGGGGAACTCACCATAATCACTTATGGCAACTTTATAACAAGCTCAAGCATTAATTTCTATGCTATTTGTAACAACATGTTTTTCGTTAGGATTATTTTATTTATTTATTATAATTGTTTAATTGTTTGTTTATGTGTTTGACTCGGGATTAGTGGATTTTGAGGCGAGAATGATATTTTAGTCATTTTAGGACTAATGGTATTTTGGTCATTTGAGGAGTAAGGGTAAATTAGTAATTTTAGAAGGAATCTTGTTTTAGTGTTTTTAGTGAGACTAGTTATTTTTACTAAGTTAGTAGTAACTTGACGTAATTATTATGAGGTGGTAACTAATGAGATGTTTTAGGGAGTTAAGTGTGTAATAACTATTTTGAATTAAGTAGTAAAAGTTTTGAGGCCCATTAAGAATAGAGTTACCCTGGCCCATTATTAGAGTATATATAGATTATTGAGGGAAAAATAGGGTTTAGTCATTCATTCACACATTCTCCTAAAAAGAGAGGCTAGAGAGAATTGAGGGAGAATAGAAGAATAGAAAAGAAAGAGGAAGACCCATATTTCGAAAAGTGAAGAGAAAGCTCAGATTCAAAGAGGATAGTTAAGATTCTTAGAGATTAGCTTAAACTTAAGGAAAACAAGGTAAGGGGGATAAGTTTGTTCTACTTAATAAGCTATAATCTTGTTTTTCACTTTTGGGTCATAATTATTTTGAATGAATTATGAAATTGATGATTTTGGATATTAATTTGCGTGCTCAAAATTATGTCGTGAATCTGGGTATATCAAAATTGTTGAAAATTTGTTGTTGCTTAAATTTCATTGTTGATATGTGTTGAAGTTCTTACTTTGAGAATTTATCTTAAATTGGTGAAAATGATGATGTTATTGTTGATTAATGTTAAATTCATGATTTATGTGCTATAAATGTTGTTGGGTATATGTTTATGATGAGAATTCATGAATTTGATGATAATAAATGTGAGTTTTGGTAAGTTGTTGTGTTTTGATGATTTTTGTGAAAATGGGTCATAAGAGAATAAATTTGATTTTGATGAATTTGAGTGGATTAATGGAGTTGTTTTGATGAATTGAATTGAGGAGAATTTCTGTTATTTTAATCATTATGTTTTGGTGAGGAATCGTTTAGGTGAAATTAGGTTTTTGAGCTAAAAGCCGTTTTAAGCACTTTTGTAAAATAAGTCATTTTGGGTAAATTGAATTAAGTTGTTTTGAGTTAAAAAAAACTATATTTTTGAGTGAGCATTCACCGTTTAAGTGTTTGGGACGAACGTAAAGGGTTGAAATAGACGATATAAAAACTTAAACATTGTGGGTTAGGCCTCTTTAATTCTCAAAATAAATGGAAGTCTCCATATAAAAAGAGATAGACACTCAAAAGTTTGACAATATTTAAAATCATTTAATTATAATGGGACCTATTTGTTGATTTGACTACATACTTATATATATATATATAGTTAAATTTGAATTATTTTAATAAATTTAATATTGTAATAATGGTTTAATTTGACCAATATATATTATAGTATATATAAAATTTATTAATTTGGAAATATATATTAATATTTTAATTAAACGTGTAAATAAATAAATTTGTGCTAAATATGCTTTTAATTTTTCATTTATATCTCTTGTCTCTCAATGGATAGTGTTTTACATATGTGAAATATTTTAGAAAATCAAACCTCAATTCTGGATATATTTTCATTCAATTAGGGACTTGTTCAAAATATTCCTTTACACCCAATTCTGGATCTCGACATAATCCCTTTACACCCAATTGAATCATGAGAGAATCAAAATATTACACCAAGACTTGTTCAAAAAAAAAAAAATTACATCAAGAGATCGATTAATTAGGGTTGAAACCTATCAATGGTTGAGGGGTAGGTGAAGGTACCATGTGTCCCCAATTTTCATCTTCACATGGTAATATTTTCCTTGTTTTATTCTTCTATTGCTTTCAAGTTCTTAAAAAAAAAAGGTATTCTATTTTTTTGATAACTCTTTCTCCTTTTACAATTTTTGTTTTCATGTTCTAATTAGGTGTTGATGATTATGTTCCTCTCTATAATTGGTTGAAATACTTTTTGTACTCCTAAATAAAAAATTTGATTTTATTGTGAAATAATAGGAACAATGAATTTGAAGAAAAATATATTTTAATTTTCTATCCTTTTAAAATGTTATATATTAAGATTTAAGTTATCGAGATAAAGATATCCTTGCATCTTTTAAGTTTAATGTTTGCAATGAATTAGTCTTTTATTTTTTTATTTTGAAATTGATCCATTAAGTTAGAAAAATTGTGCAACTAGTCCTTGACATCATAAAATATATGCACCATTACCCTTGTTTCATCAAACACAATTGAAAATTTCTTACGTTGACTTTCATTATCAAGAAGATTAAAATGAAGTCCGGACGCTCGAAAATATTTCCAAATGAATGGACTGGCCGTTGGGAAGTTGAAAAACGACCGCGATATGATGGTTCTGGTAGGATTGATAAGGTATGTAGTACTCAAACATAAAATATCATTTTTACATTGATGTTACACTGCTCAATATCATTTTAGATTTATGTAACGAAATATCTATATGATATTAAATTATAACTCAACGTCACAAATTTTACTATGTTGAAGCTTCAAATTATTATGATTCTAGATAAAAATAATTGTCCCAAATTATACAGAAAAAAAGGAATTATGGCACGAGAGAAATATTGAAATTGACGTAATTAGGATAATGTTTGAAGGCCAAGACTTTGCTCAATATTTATACTCAAGAATTTCCACTTATTTGTATAATTTCATATTGATAATTTATGGTTCAACAAACCATTAATTGATAGGAATTTACTCTTAATTTATGCTTTGAAATTTAAAGCATGAGCTGCATTTTATCACATATCTCAAATGCACACATCGGATAAAGAAGGACTTTAAGTAAGAACAATATTTATGATTAGCGAGAAAAAGAGAAAAGATCATGAGAAAGTTTTGAATTAGTTTGAGAAGATTTTATCAATTCAATTAGCTCTAGGAGTAGAACATAAGGGACCAACTTGAATCCTAAAATAAACATAAGAGATTAAACATGCAATTAAGTCAAACTTATTTTGATTTTTTTAATTAATTAATAGTTTATTTTTGTCTTAGTGTTTCATCATCTTTATTCCATTTTGAACGCATCTTATTATTCTTTTTTATATAATCAAGATTTAATTACATTGTGTTGTAGTACTACCATCATAAGGAAGAAGAAGGGGTTACACTTCGATCCTTTGTAGCTGTTGAGGACTTTGAGAATAGAAGAAACCCTCCTGGTAAGGGAAAAGAAAAGGTCAATACGGTCAAAGTAAGTACACTCTTTTTAATATCTAAATATTCAAACTCTTATACATGTTTCATGTCTGTTTTGTGGGGACTCAACAAAAATAAAAATCCATCTTTTTATTGCTTGTTGGTTCTCTTTAACAGTTATGGTAAAGAGTGTTTAGATCGTTGGGATGGGAGAAGATCCTTTTGTGAGATCTGTTTAGTATTTTATCTATTTTTAGATCTTTAGGAGTAAAGGTTATAGTTAGAATTAGTTACACTTTAGTTTCCCATTTGGTTTGATGGTCCATCTGAAAGGTAAAAAATAATTTTTTTTTTTTTTGAAAAAGAATGGATGTTGTGCAATTATAGGATAATATTATTCTTTCCTCTTGAGTGGATTTTTTTTTTGTTGGAAAAAGAGTGGATGTCACTTCCCGTTGGTTCTTTTCAGATAGGAAAACTTTCAGCATTTTGACATTTTTGTTTTAATTTCCAACCCTCTTTGTTTTGCATTTGCTGTGTTTTTTTTTTGTAGAGGTGTATATTTTCTTTTATGAGTAATCCTAGTACTCATTTGTAGGCTTTTATGTAACAGTATAAAAGCAACAACAAGAACATGTAATCATGAAGTAAGCATTGTATCATATCAAAATGATTTTATTAAAGATCATTTTGATGAAAGATTAACTTCATTCACAACGATAAAATATTATTAATTCATGATAACAAGATATTATATCAATTGATTAAGTAGAATACTAATATGACTCACAACCTCCATCAAGCTAAGTCATATATTAAGTAATGATATAAATACTTTTAGACTCTACACATCCCATGATTCTTTTGAATCATTCTTATTTGAAGCACTTAGTTAGGAAGTCGATAGTACTATGCAGTCATTGGATGAACGAGAAGTTCACAATATCTTGTTGGTATTATCAACATTGATAAGTCAGGAAGGAGAATATTATGGTGGTCGAATCCTCATTGATGATCTTGCTGAGGGAACATTATGAGGGAATTTTTTTTTTTACAATTTGTGTACGTATATATGTTTACTCTTATATTAATACAGAAACTTATGTTTGTTGGTGATTTATATAGGGCGTACAAATAAACCTATGAAATCTAGTTATTTTTCAACACACATAACTTTCCATAGTAAATAATTACTAAATTTAACACAACGCGAGACACCGTGCTCATCCATGGGTTTTGTGTTTGTACATAACTAGAACATTACTTCGCTTTCTCATTAAAAGAAATACCATTCCCAAAATACTCATTAAAATGATATCAATTGTAGAAAACAATTAAAATAATAAGACTAAGTAATATAAAATCAAATTTCCAACCTTTTGGTAGGTGTGAATCCGAGGAAGTTCTCAACTTGGGAGCCATTTTAGTAACTCTTATTAGGATTTATAATGCTTGCGGAATAAGTATGTTAGTCTTGGTGGCCGGATTTTGTTGATTAATTTCATGTTGACCTCCAATCCGATATTTACCTCTCTTGCTTGAAAATATCGAATTTGGTGTGAAAGAAAATAGTGCGTATCCAAAAAAAGTTTCTTTTTGGAGAGTGAGATGTGGGAAAAATATAAATTAGGTGAAGAAAAAAAATGGTGTGTCCACTAAAAAGTAAAGGCAAACTTGCGATGAAGGATGTTAGAGAAGTAAGTTTAAGCCTTTTAGGTAAATAAAGATGGCAGTTGGTTCAAAATGATAGACCATTTTAGAAAGAAGTTCTTGCTAGAAAGCGAGGGAGTGGAATGATGTTTCTTGGCCTTCCATGTCCTCAAGGTGGTGCGAGGATACAACTTTTTTGGAAGAATGTTGGAGAAGAATTGATTTAGTAAAGAGTTGGATATTAAAGTCGGAAACAAAATATTGACTAATTTTGGTGGGACCGGTGGATCGGAGACTCTCCTTATAGATCCTGCGTTTCAAATTAAAAAGAGGTCTCCGTAGGGGGTGTAAGGGTGTGGGAGCTTGGCGGAGAATTTTATTCCGATGGAAATTTCCTATTCTTTTTAATCTCCAAGAGGTGGTTGGTTCGGTGTCTTGGGGTGAGGGGAGTGATGTTTAGAGGTGGTGGGAGGGAGAGGGATGTGAGGGTTAGGTCGGATTTATTTGTTGGTAGAGGGGTTTCTTGTGTGGGATGGATCTTTGCATCCACCGGAGGAAAACATCTATGTACTTTCATTGAAAAGTCTACGCTAACAAAAGTAATAGCTTATTCTTGAAAACTTAGTTATGGGTCATGATTTTCCTGATGATGCCTCAAATTTGTGTGTTCTTTGTAACGAGATTGAGGAATCTTTAAATCATTTTTTTTACATTGTTGGGTTGTGTTCAAAGTGTGGGTAATGGTTTTTGCTTGATTGGATTATCCAATTGTTACTCCTATAAATTTGTTTGCCAAACTGGATTGCGTGAATGGTGAGGTGATAAATGAGAAAAGAAGTGATATTGGAATTTGACGTTCGGTAATTTGGTGATTTGAATGGTTAATTTGACGTTCAGCAATTTGGTGATTTGAAAGATAACAAATAACATAATTTGTAAAGATAATGTATGGAATGTAGCTCAGATGGTAGAGGAAATAAAGGTGTTGTTTTGGAATTGGAATTTGAGTATATCGAAGGAATCTTTGGTGTTTTCTATGAATGACGTTGGTATTCTGTTTAGACGTGGTTTTGTTTTGTTTTGTTTTTTTTCTTGTTCACTTTACATCTTGTGTTGGGTATGCTTTCAATAAATTTAATTGTTTAAATAAAAAAGTCATCCATAACAAGTACAATATGATTGAAAATAATCATAATGACACATTGACACTAGCATATTAATATAATTAATTATATACTAAGTTTAGAAATTTGTTACTGTGTGTTAATGGGGGCAACATCTTGAGGAAGAAGATGGAATCATTGATTGTGATTTCATGAAATCAACAAGGAAAAAAAACTAAAAAATTGATGCATTCTTACTTAAACATTTGTTTTAATAAAAATGCCTAAAATGAGATCCTCTCTCATAATATTGGCTAGTTTAAATGGTGCATTTGGTTGGAACGAAACACTCATGAATGGAAAAGTATGTCAATCGTTTTCAAATGTTTGTTTTGGTTGTGGTGGATGAACTCACTTGAATGTATTTAAGGTTTATGAACTTTGACATCTTATAACTAGGTTTGAGATGCCTAATAATAAATTTAGCTTATCAACAAACATATGTTTTCTCACAATTGTTTCATTTTAAATCAGAAAAAGCACTACAGAAATACTGAATTTCGACACATGGGTAGTGGCACTGGACAAACTTCAAAACCGAAGGAGGAACCAAGTGGCATGCCTGTACATTCTCCTTGTAAAGAGGAGAATGAAAGGGATCCAACGGTTGTTGAATTGAAGTGGAAGCTACTTGAAGCTTTTGCAACTTATCCTCCACGGAAACTTGCAGGAATACATCGTGACTTTGTCCTTTTTGGTCTGAGGGAATATCTAAAGAGGAGTTTTCATAGAGACTTCTCTTCCGAGGAGGTCCTTGAAATGGTGGGTTGGTTCTACAACATAGATATGTTAACGGACGACGAAGAGATCAATATGCTTAATCATGAAGAAGATTTTAGTTTGCCTCAAAGTTACTTTCCAAAGGTAAAATCTTGAGCTACAACTTTCGTAAAACTGGTTATTATTCTATTTCGTCATAGTATTTGACTGCACTGACTTGGGTTTAAAGCATTTAGACTTTATAAAATAATACTTGTTTTTAAATATTATGGTTTTTTTTATTTATTCTTTTAGTTTTTAATAACCATTTCACTATGACAAAAAATTATAAAATTGTTTTCAAAATTCGTTTTGTTAAACCTTTTTTTATTTTTAACAAAATCGGATGTGCATATCCATTATACTGAAATAATTGACATTAAAACTATCTTGACACTTTATTTAAAGAACAATCATTTATGCCCTCAGTTTTTTTAAATTTATTCAAATCTTTTTTTTTGTTTTTTGATGAAACTCTTAACTGATCTGGAGTTGTCTGCTATTGGGCATAGTAGCTTAAGAATTCTAGTATACTTAATTCTTTGAATTTAATCGTTAGTCATTATATATTTTTAGACATCACAGTGATATGTGTATGAGTTGTTTAATATGAATCTAACAAGGTGAACCATCGTAATATTCAATAAATTTTTCGTAAAATATTAAATCTCTTTTGTAACTATGCTCTTTCGTAAATATTTTCAGTACTAATACAATGCTCTTTTGTAACTTAATTTTTTGTTAAATATACTTTCAATATATTCTAATTTTTTTTTAATTATACTATGCAACCAATATTTTACAGGAAAAGAATGCCAAGAAAAGAAAAGGGAAAGGATGTTCCAATGACCGATCCAAGAAGAGAAAAGAGAAAAAACGCACCAATGACCGATGTGACTCATGTGAGTAAGCTTATTTTGAATATTTAACATTCACATTTTTGTTTAACACATTATTTTGAATTTCACTATTAGAAATGTTATGCAATTCGTACTGACGAGCAAAGAAAATAAATTCGTACTGAATTTGTTTCTTTGGTTGAAATCAAATAATGCTTTGTTCGTTTTATGCTACCATGACTGGTGGCGTCACCCACTTCTTTGTATGAGTGTTTCTATGTAATTTCTTTCAGTTTTGCTTTGATGGTGCCATTGTGCTTAGGCACCCAATGTGACACTATAATTATTTAGGTGCTTCACTTTCAGCACGCCTTGTGTGGGGAGAATCACTTGTAGTTTTAATAATATACCTCATTTTGACTTATTAAAAAAAGTGATTTTCCAAAATAAAATGCGTACTTATTATTTATTTATTTCTTTAAGATAATACTTTAATATTCTATGCATTTTTATTTCTATTTGTAACTTTTCAGGAGATGCTCGCCAAGGAACATATTGAGAAAGAGACATGGTGTTGGATTTTATTGTTCAGGACTGAGTTTGTTTTTCTTATGAGTACTCGAGGACTCGTTTGGGCTACCTCTTTTACCTTTTGCTCAAGGTCTAGTTAGACTCTGATTATGGACCGAATATTTATGTTTACTGTCATTTATCTGTTGTTTGATTTTATTTGATGAAAGTTTGGTTATGTATATGAGCCCTGAGACATGGTCACTACTAGAAAAAGCAAAATTAAAGAGGGAAATTAGTGACGGAAAAATTAAAATTCCTCACAAATTGCTTGGTCGCAAAATTTAGTGACCGAATTAGAGAGGGATTTCACGTTTTCCCTCTCTAAAATTCCCTCACTAATTTTTGCTTTTTTAGTAGTGGGTGTTGGATTGTGTTGTTCATGTGTTGTAGGATTATTACATGTGTTGAGATATTTATGATGCTTGTTTTTCTGCTGCGAGTTTTATGAAAATCAGGTTATGCATGTTTAGAGAAAATGTAGAAGTAGCATCTAAACTCTTTTGAATAATTACATTATTTGCATGATTTGTTGCATTTGGAGTTTAGGGTGTCACACTATTCTTCAATCCACTGCTTCAACACTTTCACCCATCAATCCACAATTGCATTACTAGTCACATAATCACACATGCACTAAGTTTGAAACCTCTTTTGATCATTCTAGTTTCTTTGACAACCCAATATTCTCTCATGCAACAGCTTATGTTAAATTCCAATGTGCACTTCCTAGGACCCGACCTTGTACGTCCAAACAAGTAGCTCGAAAACAAACACTCATATAACAATTTAGACTTCCACATCAACTGTTAATCCTTAGCTTCAACATAAGCATTCTCTTTACTTTTCTTTCCATGTTCTCTACCTCAACCAAATACCCATGCTTCTGCCTCATTTCAACCTTCAACATCTTGTTTCTCATTACCCTTCTATCACTAAAAAAAAAAGGGATAGAGCCTCATATACAGAGTATTCCCTTTTATAAAGTTCAATTTTCTTTACATACCAATTATCTCAAGGATCTCTTAAATGCTGGTGCATGTTGAGGGAAATGAGCGGGATAGTACAGTATATTTTATGCCTTAGAGTTCTTTCTTTTTTTTAGTGCTATTCTTTTAGTTAGGGAGGTATAAACATTTGTCTTATATTAGTTGAGACCAGGAAAGGATTGTGTACACTTTGATAGAAGGAAAACGACATATTATATAATAGAGAAGTTTAGATAGAAGTTGAGCTATATATTTTAGCAAGATAGTTAAGTAATTTACGCACATTATTTTCTTAAAGGTAATTTAGAAAAATGTTGTCTATAATAGGTGAAGATTTAAATTTTCTAAATGGTAGAATTGATAGTTTCAATTATGAAAAATGTGAAAAAATGTTGGAATGTGTGAAAACAGGTTAGAAAATGTTAAAGCATCATTTTATAAGTGTAACAGTTTTCGAGAATCCCGAAAAGAGGATTAGAAACATTTTTGAGTTTAATTTTAATAAAAAGAATGACAGGGAATGGTTTTTTTTTAAATATTTTTTCATTTCAATTAGATTTTATTTTCTTCTTTACTATTATTTAGAAGTTATGGGGTTGCACGTGAAGGGTCGAAGTAGACAATGTATAAACTTAAACATTGTGTGGGTTAGGCCACTTAATTTATCAAAATAAATGAAAATATCCATATAAAAAGAGATAGACACTCAAAAGTTTGACAATATATAAAATCATTTAATGATAATGGGACCTATTTGGTGATTTGACTACATACTTTTTTTTTATATATATAGTTAAATTTGAATTATTTTGATAAATGTAATATTGTATTAATGGTTTAATTTGACCAATATACTTTATAGTATATATAAAATTTATTAATTTGAAAATATATATTAATATTTTCATTATTCGTGTAAATAAATAATTTTTTGATAAATATGCTTATAATCAGTCAAAATAGGTTTGAAAGAAAAGACAACAAAAATATATTTGTAGTAAGTGTTAAATATATATTGGTTTTAAAAAAACAATATTCTTTAAAAAAAGAGTAGTACTTTCTCTTTATTTCAAGATTATTAATAATAAGAAACTCAAAACTCACAACAAAGAGAAACAAATCTGCTTCAAAAGAGAGGTCATTCTTCTTCTTGAATTCATAGAATTTTAAACCAAAATTTGAACTTTCATTTCTTTTGGAAGATTACTTCCATGGAAACATATCGAAGTTCAAAAGCAACGATTGGGGAAAGAAAGGTAAATAACTGAGTTTTAATTATTTTCAATAATTTATTCTTCTCTTTCATATCTTATATTTTTTGTTTTAATTTTTCATTTCTTTCTCTTGCCTCTCAATGGATCGTGTTTTACATATGTGAAATATTTTAGGAAATCAAACCTCAACTGTGAATATGTTTTCATTCAAATCAATTGATTAGTTCCATATAACATGTTAGATCATTCGTCCATGATAAATTTAATTTAATTAAAAAATTGAACAACTTTATTCAATGTTCATTACTAGCTACAACTAGCACTGGATTAGTGTATTTTAGAATAAATACCTTAAAATGTTCATTACTAGCACTCAACGTTAATTTAAGTTTAACGTTTGCAATGAGTTAGTCTTTTATTTTTTTACTTTGAAATTGATCCTTTATGTTAGCAAAATTGTGCAATAGTCCTTGACATCATAAAATATATGCACCGTTATCCTCGTTTCATCAAATACAAATAAAAATTGCTTATGTTGAATTTCATTATCAAGAAGATTAAAATAAAGTCTGGACGCTCAAAATCATTTCCAAATGAATGGACTGGCCCTTGGGAAGTTGAAAAATGACCGCGATACGATGGTACTGTGTTGTGAAATGACTCAAAATTGGAGTTTGGAGGCCAAAAATAGATGTTTGCTGGAAGGTCAAAATCGGTGCCCGAACTGGTGAGTCCGGGGCCCGATTTTTCGCTGCCTTTTGCTTCGACTTTTTTCGGCGCCCGATGTGCCGTATCAGTGGATATTTCAGAAACATATTTTTGGGCCAGATTTGTTACAATTTTATGGGAGTTACTTTTACTATAATTATAGGCTTTGTATCAGAGCAAACCTTGAGATAGAGGGGGCTGAAACAAGGTTTAGAAAGGCAACAACAAAACTAGGGTTTGTATAGAGTTTGTCTCTTTGGAACAAACACTAGGGTTTGAGGGTTGATTCACCTTGGAAAACACTATTAGGATTGAGTCTCTTGGTTACGGGAAGAGATTGGGACTTTGGGTAGAACTAGGCGGGAGACTTATTCTTGTAACTCATTGACATCTCTTTTGTAACGTTACTCATCATATAGTGAAACGGAGGGCTGCTCTCTCCCCTAGACTAGGTCAATTTGGACTGAACTGGGTAAACAAATTCTTTTGTGTTCTCTCTTCTTTTCTCTCACTGTTTTCTACTTTTGCTTGTGATTATAACTGTTACCCACTTGTATTGGTTGCTTGATTATTCCTTGCTCCACACGTCAAGTATTTATTGGTGTGATTTTTTCATTGAATTCGTAACAATTGGCGCCCACCGTGGGGCAAGGGTCAAAGGATAATTAAGTACCATGGGTTCGAAGTGGGATATTGAGAAGTTTACCGGAGATACGATTTGTTGGAACAAAGGTGTTCAGCAATACCACGTTTTGAGTTTTGATGATAACAAGGTATTAAAAAGTTGTCAATTGGATACTGCTAATATTTGTTTAAGTATGCAGGATATCAATCAAGATTTATATCTTAGAAAGTATTCTGTTTGAACAATGTTAAAGAGCAAAAAATCCAGAGAAGCTTGTTGCTTGTGATTCTGCATCGAAGAGAGTCTGAAGACTGTATCGAAGAGAGTCTGAAGTATGTACCGAAGAGAGTCTGAAGACTATCAGAATCTGAAAACCAAGAGAGTCTGAAGATTACCAGAAGCTGAGTGCTACAGTGAGTCTGAAGCCCAAAATCTGATAATCTACTAACATGGATTTCTACAAGCATTGCGATGCAAAAGAAACTCTCAAATGGAGTAACGGCTAGCTTCAAAGTCAACTTGAGCGTGGGAAGCACAAAGACAAGAATGCAGGTCAGTATAGAGTACGTTGTACGAACTCTGTTTCCACTACTCCACTACCTCGTACAGTTTGGCAACTGTGTCTACCGGTATTAATCTTCAAAGGGAACGGAATTCAAATTATGCAATTGAAGGACTATTATCAAATCAAGCAACAGATCAACAACCATTGATCAAGCTTCAGAAATCATCCTGATGTGTTGGATGACTCAACGTCTCTTTCCTACGCCTATATAAAGGATAGAAGACTTGAAGAATTGTTGGACTCTACAACTAGAAAAATGACACTACGTTGCTTTCGTATTCAATTGAGTCTTAACAAAAACACATCAACAACTTAGATTCTTACAAACTGAGTATTCTAGAATTTCTAAGTTCCACAGAAAAACAGAGTCTGTCTTTTGTTTGAAACAGAGTCTGTCTTTGTTGTAAGTGAAACACATTTGATTATTGTCAAGTGTTTCAACTCTATTCAATTTTCTGTAATTATGTAAGAAGTATCTTGCTTGTGTGCTTGAGCATTGGAAGTCTCTTGGCTGCGTCCTTGAGCAAGGAAGTCTCTTAGTTGTGTCTTTGAGCATTGGAAGTCTCTTGGCTGCGTCCTTGAGCAAGGAAGTCTCTTAGTTGTGTCTTTGAGCATTGGAAGTCTCTTGCCTGCGTGCTTGAGCATTGGAAGTCTCTTACTGTGTGTTTGAGCAACTTGTAATTGATATTACATTTTAGTGAACTCTCCTTGGAAGTACAAGGGGGACAGGACTACTTCCGGTTTGTGGAAGGAACCTGTATAATTGCTTGTGTTCTCTCTTCTCTCTATCTCTTGATTATTCTGCTGCATCAGAACCTAATCTCCCATCAGACTCTGATCCCATTCAGACTCTGAGTTTAAAGGAATTAGATTCTCACTCTTCAAGAGCTGCGAAAAGCTAACACAATTCAACCCCCCCTTCTTGTGTTTTTCTCACCTTCAGTTGGTATCAGAGCTCCGGCTCTGTTGTCATAGCACTTAACCGTGTGACAGAAAAGATCCAGAGAAAAACATGTCTTCCAGTGAACCGTCTTCTTTTGGTGCTACTTCTGGTGCTGCAATACCATATGACTATGGATCCAATAACAGTAGTAAAAAGGCTGATTATGGAAAAATTCCTAAGTTCAATGGTGATCCTGAAGAATTTTCTTGGTGGAAAACCAACTTCTATAGTTATGTCATGGGTCTTGATGAAGAACTCTGGGACATACTTGAAGATGGTGTTGGTGACTTACAACTTGATGACGAAGGTGCTGCCATTGACCGCAAACTTCACACTGCTGCTCAAAAGAAAATCTACAAGAAACATCATATCATCAGAGGGGCTCTTGTCACTGCTATTCCTAAAACGGAATATATGAAGATGAGTGACAAATCTACTGCTAGAGCCATGTTTGCTTCTCTCTGTGCTAACTATGAAGGAAGCAAAAAGGTCAGGGAAGCTAAAGCTCTTCTGTTAGTTCATCAGCATGAACTATTCAAGATGAAAGAGGATGAAAGTATTGAGCAGATGTACTCAAGATTTCAAACTCTAGTATCTGGTCTTCAGATACTGAAGAAGAGTTATATAGCTTCTGATCATGTTAGCAAGATTTTAAGGAGCTTACCCTCTAGATGGAGACCAAAGGTCACTGCAATTGAGGAGGCTAAAGATTTAAACACTTTAAGTGTTGAAGATCTTGTAAGCTCACTCAAGGTTCATGAGTTAAGTCTCAATGAACATGATTCTGCAAGAAAGTCCAAAACCATTGCTTTAAAATCAAAAGGAAGGTCTTCAAAGGCTCTCAAGGTTGAAGAGTCTGAAAATGAATCTTCAGCTTCTGAAAGCTCAGAGGAGGATCCTGATATTGCAAAGGAAATGGCTATGCTTTCAAGCAGAATGCAGTACCTTGCTAAGAAGAACAAGAGATTTCTGAGCAAGAGCAGTGGGAAGGGGTTCAAAAAGGAGGAACAGAAAGGTTGCTTCAACTGCAAGAAGACTGGACATTTTATTGCTGAGTGTCCAGAGCTGCAGAAGGAGAAATCCAAGTCAAAGAGGCCAACCTTCAAGTCAAGCAAGTTTAAGAAGCAGATCAAGAAAAGTCTGATGGCCACCTGGGAAGATCTTGATAATGAGTCAGGGTCTGAGGATGATGATGCTGATGGTGAAGCTAATGTAGCTGTTGGACTAATGGCTACAACCGAATCTGTGAAAGAGACACCTGAGGCAGAATCAGATGCAGACTCTGAAAGTGAAACAGAGGTATATTCTGAACTCACAAGATCTGAACTTGTAGAATCTGTCAAAGAACTTCTTGGTCATTTTAAAGCTAAAACTACCGAGTTGAAGAAAGTCAAACAACAGCTTGATAAGCTGTCAAAAAGACATAATTCAACTCTGTTGGAATTAGAAAACTTAAAAGAAGAAAATATCTCTTTATTGATCAAGAAGTGTAGCTGTAAATACTTAAGTGAGCAAGATGTTGCTCTGCAAGAATTTATTGCTACTGGAATTGACAGATCAAGGGTTGCGTCCATGATCTATAGCACGTATCAGAACAGAGGACAGGGTCTTGGATTCATTGGAGGAAACTCAAATAAAGTGACTCTGAAACCTGGTCCTGATGGAGCCAGAGAAGCGCTGAAAAATCACTTTGTAAGTGAGTCTGATGAAGTCAACATGGTGACTCATTCAGAACCTACAACTTCTATTCCTAAGGTTCTGACGAAGTCAAAATCTCAGAATGTTAAGTTAAAGGTTCTGAAAAACTTTAAACCTAAAGCTTTAAAGACTCAGACTCTGAAACATTCAAAGTCTGATAAACAGACTCTGAAAAAGCCAGAGTCTGAAAAACAAAAGCCTAAGTTTCAAAGAAGAGAAACTGTGAAAGGCAAGTTGAAACCTAAACCAAATGGTTCCAAACCCAAGGTATGGGAGAAAACATTGCCAATGACTTCAAGACATAACTTACGAAAGGAGTTCAATGGTTCTAAGACTAACCAAAAAGGACCCATGAGAATATGGGTACCTAAGTCTGAAATTATTGATGCTGCAGGTATGTCTAAAAGGACTAGAAAAGCAGAAGGCTTGGTACCTGGACATTGGTTGCTCGCGTCACATGACGGGAGAAAGGTCTATGTTCCTAACCCTAACCATGAAAGAGGGAGGAACTGTGGGATTTGGAGGAAACCAGACTGGCAAAATCATTGGTACTGGAACCATTGGTAACTCTCTGATCTCAATCAGTAATGTGTGGTTCGTTGATGGACTTAGACATAACTTACTAAGCATAAGTCAATTATGTGACAGTGGTTATGATGTATTGTTTAATAAGAACAACTGCACAGTGGTTAACAAGGATGATCAGTCCATAGTCTTCAAGGGAAAATGAAGAAACAATGTCTACAAGATAAAATTCTCTGAACTGACTGATCAAAAGGTAGTGTGCCTTTTGTCAATGGGTGATAAGAAGTGGCTGTGGCATAGACGTTTGGGACATGCTAACTGGAGATTAATCTCTAAGCTTAGCAAGTTGCAACTTGTCAAAGGCATACCAGACATTGACTATCACTCAGATGCTCTTTGCGGAGCATGTCAGAAAGGGAAAATTGTCAAGAGTCCCTTCAAGCCTAAAGAAATTGTTTCTACTTCCAGACCCTTGGAGTTACTTCATATTGACTTATTTGGATCAGTTAGCACTGCATCCTTATATGGAAGTAAATATGGACTAGTCATTGTTGATGACTACAGCAGATGGTGTTGGGTTAAGTTTCTAAAAACTAAAGATGATTCATATTCTGTGTTTAGTAAATTCTGCATCCAAATTCAATCAGAGAAGGAATTGAAAATCCTGAAAGTCAGAAGTGATCATGGAGGAGAATTTGAAAATGAACCGTTTGAGGTTTTCTGTGAAAAACATGGAATTGTTCATGAATTCTCTGCACCTAGAACTCCACAACAAAATGGAGTCGTAGAGAGAAAGAACATAACCTTACAAGAGATGGCTAGAACCATGATCCATGAGAACAATCTGGCTAAGCATTTTTGGGCAGAAGCAGTAAACACAGCTTGTTATGTTCAGAACAGAATCTATATTAGACCTCTGTTAAACAAAACAGCTTATGAACTCTTTAAAGGAAGGAAACCCAACATATCTTATTTTCATCAGTTCGGATGTACGTGTTATGTCCTGAACAACAAAGTCTACCTAAAGAAATTTGATGCCAAAGCTCAAAAGGGAATCTTTTTAGGTTACTCTGAACGCTCTAAGGCATACAGGCTGTATAATTCAGAAACACAATGTATTGAAGAATCTATGCATGTCAGATTCGATGACAAAGTGCCTGGAAGTGAAACTCCAGTGCAAGATGAAAGTTGTGCAGAATCTCAAGATTCTGATGACAACTCAGAATCTGATCAGATTCCAGAATCTGAAGATACTTCAGAAGCTGAAGCATCCCCTGAAGTTCCTAATGAAGAAGCTTCTGATGAAGCTCAAGATGGTTCTTTGCAAGCTAGTAAATCCAAACAATCTTTCAAATACAAGTCTTCACATCCAGAGGATCAGATAATTGGCAATAAAGAAAGTCCCAGAAGAACAAGATCGCATTTCAGACAAGAAGAGTCTGCCTTGGGATTATTATCTGTTATTGAACCAACCTCTGTTGAAGAAGCTCTTGGAGATGAAGGATGGATTATGGAAATGCAAGAAGAACTGAATCAATTCAAAAGGAATGAAGTATGGGATCTTGTAGCTAAGCCTGATCACAAGAACATCATTGGAACCAAGTGAGTGTTCAGAAATAAGCTTAGTGAACAAGGAGAAGTAATCAGAAACAAAGCCAGACTTGTTGCGCAGGGCTACAGTCAACAAGAAGGCATTGATTACACAAAAACGTTTGCTCCAGTTGCAAGATTGGAAGCAATCAGGTTACTTCTTTCCTATGCAGTTAATCACAACATAACCCTGTATCAAATGGACGTTAAGAGTGCATTTCTTAATGGTGTCATTTCTGAAGAAGTGTATGTCAAACAACCTCCTGGCTTTGAAGATTTAAAACATCCAGAGCATGTTTATAAATTGAAGAAATCACTCTATGGCTTGAAACAAGCTCCCAAAGCTTGGTATGAAAGACTAAGTAATTTCTTAATTCAAAATAACTTTGAACGAGGGCAAGTTGACACTACATTATTCAGAAAGACTCTGAAGAAAGACATTCTTATAGTTCAGATTTATGTTGATGATATCATTTTTGGTTCTACAAATAGTTCACTTTGCAAAGAGTTTTCCAAAGTTATGCAGGATGAGTTTGAAATGAGCATGATGGGAGAATTGAAGTTCTTTCTTGGAATTCCAATCAACCAATGCAAAGATGGAGTCTACGTTCATCAGTCCAAATACACGAAAGAGCTTCTGAAGAAGTTCAATCTTGAGGATTGCAAAGAAATGAATACTCCAATGCATCCAACCTGCACTCTGAGCAAAGAAGATCAAGGAACCAAAGTTGATCAGAAGCTGTATAGAGGTATGATTGGTTCTTTGTTATACCTAACTGCATCCAGACCAGATATTTTATTCAGTGTATGTTTGTGTGCAAGGTTTCAATCAGATCCTAGAGAGTCTCACTTAACAGCTGTTAAAAGGATATTTAGATATCTGAAAGGAACTACCAATCTTGGACTTCTTTACAAGAAATCCTCTGACTACAAGCTAGTTGGATTCTGTGATGCTGACTATGCTGGAGACAGGATTGAAAGAAAATCTACCAGTGGCAATTGTCAATTCCTGGGAGAGAATCTGATATCCTGGGCTAGCAAGAGGCAAGCAACCATTGCTTTGTCTACAGCAGAAGCAGAATACATCTCAGCTGCTAGTTGTTGTACACAGCTACTCTGGATGAAACATCAGCTTGAGGATTATCAAATAACTGAAAACTGTATCCCAATTTATTGTGATAATACGGCAGCTATATGTTTGTCTAAGAATCCAATTCTGCATTCAAGAGCAAAGCACATTGAGATTAAACATCATTTTATAAGAGACTATGTTCAAAAAGGTATTTTAGATATTCAATTCATTGAACTGATCATCAATGGGCTGATATATTTACTAAACCCTTATCTGTTGAAAGATTTGATTTCATAAAGAAAAATTTGAACATGTGTTATGTCTCTGGGTAATGTGCGCCTCTGAAAACAGAATTTAGATTCTGAAAAATATTCAGAAGCTATTTGGGAATCAGACTCTCTTTTGGAGACTTTGATAAATATAAGCTTCTGATAAATTATTCAGACTCTGGTAAGGAATCTTTAGACTCTCAGAAGCTCGTATTAGTGGAAGCATGACTGTTGAGTTTAGTAACACCTGCTCCACTACGGTGACAGTTACTTTATAGTTTCTCAGACGTGGCCTGTCTGTATTGGGTAAGAACTCAAAGGGCAATGATTTCATTACGTTGAACAAGTTACCTTCGCATTGTCCCAATACTTTTACGGTTGCATGCTATATGTATTTATTGTTTGTGTTTGTTTGTCCCCTATTCTTTCCAAACGGTTATCAAACTCTTTTCTATAAATACATAACACACACAACTCACTTCTCTTTTCACTCTTTGATTTTCTCTCTGAACAAATTTCTTGTTTTCAATACTTTGCAAAACCTTTTGTTCTCATATCAAACACTTAGAAACCTTTAAAATGGCAAGTGATCTCATCCAATCTGGTGTCATAATCAAGTCTGGAAAGTCCTACGTTATCAAACCAAGAACGATGAACATTATCAAGGAGACTCTGGAAATTCAAGTTGAATCTCCAGTAGATTTTGGTTCTCTAAATCGTCACGGAGTTGATGTTTCTTCTCATTTCTTAGCACAAGGAATGATGAACTATTTTGGTATGTTGAATGGACCAACATATCAGGAACTTGTAAGAGATTTTTGGGTTAGGTCAAAAGTCTACGACAAGGATGAAGCTACTCTTGAAGAAACAGTTGCAATCTCAAACAACCCCAAGCTGGCTGGCAAGAACAGAGATCAAATGGGTTTAAGACCGTACAATGGTCTTGAAGTAAGGTCTGCTGTGATGGGAATACCAGTAGTTATCACTGAAGAGGTGGTATCCAGGGCTTGTCAAATGGAGAGCGCTGGTAAATTTCAGTGGAATGTCAACAAGAAGAGTGAATGGGTTGTTATATGCAACAAACTACTATTTGAAGGGAGACCCTCAAATAAACTGGTGGATATGCATCCTGAGCATAGGGTGCTTCTGAAGATTATACTGGACAGTATGCTTCAGAAAGAAGGTGGAACAGACACATTGTCTGTTGATCACAAAGTTCTTTATTTTCTCATCAACAAAATAAAGATCAACTTCCCCAGATATGTGATGCACCACATGTGCTGGGCCATCAAGAAGAGTCAATTAGAAACTAGAAGGCAAGTTCCTTTTGGAAGATTAATATCTGAGATTCTGTATCAAGGATGCCTCTTGAAGGTCTTATCAGAATCTGGTGTGGTATCAGATATTCATCTAGGAACTGTGACCGGGAGAATCATAAATGACAAGACTCTGCAGTACATGAAGATTGTCAGAAGATTCAACCCCTCTAAGCATGATATGAGGGAATCTTATGTGCAATCTGACTTGATGATGGACTTCCCTCCCATATCCAAAGAAGATAATCCTGAAGTTCTTGCAAGATTTGTGGTGGATTACTTCAAGGATACTAGTAGAATAATCAACTATTCTGCCATTCCTGAGACTGCTGGAGGAGGACCGCTTAAGGTCAAAGGAAAAAGGACCAAGTAAGTGGTTCTCAAGGAAGAGGAAGAGAAGCAGGAGCCTCTCAAGAAGAAGATCAAATCTACTGCTCTTCCAGGAGTGACAATTGGTTCCCCTAAGACCATAGCTCCTATGCCTTCATCAGTATCTTCTGCATCCAAGGAAATCAAGGATAGGATAAAAGAAACCAAGGATGAGAACAAAGCTAAGAAAGATGAGAAGAAGGCAAAGAAAGATGAGAAGAAAGCGAAGAAAGGCAAGGGTGACAAAGATTATGTCAAACTGGCTGAAGAAATTGCTGAATACTTTGATGCTGACTCTGATGGTGGAGAAAGTCAGGTCAAGAAGAGAAAGGTGGATGTGGTTCCTGTGGCTAAGGATATAGCACAGAAGATAGGTACTTCTGTATCTATGATTGAAGATGAACATGCTGCTGGCAAGGCAATGGCAGCAGAAGTGGTTGCTGAAGAATTAAAGGAAGAGACTGTCAAAGAAGCTGCTAAGTTGCTTGCTTCTGCTCTTAAACAGAAGGATCCTGTAGCTACTGCAGAAGCTGAATTATCAGAAGCTACTGTGTCTGATCACTATGTTTCTCCAGAAGCTGGCATTGGCACCTCTGGTAACGTAGCATACAGCTCATCTTCCTCAATGAATCAAGATTCAGAATCTGATTCAGAATCAGACAACAAACCCTTGAGCCAAATTCTTCCATCCCTCAAAAATTCATCCCCCTCACCAATAAAACCCATATAATTCCATAACCCATTGAACCCTGCAATAGTTGAATATGTTAATTCAACTATGGATAGAGTCATTCAAGACACAATCACAGTGTCTATGAATCTACCTGCTGACCATCCTGCTCAACCATCATTTCTCAAACCACTTCAGGCAATTCAACCTTCTGAAAAGCCTGAAGTAACCATTCAATCTAAAAAGCCATCCCCCAACATGAAATCATTTGTGTAGACTCTCCAGACACCCTAGATTCTCTTGAGAAACATCTAGGAGGAGAACTACCAAAGACCCCTGCAAAATCCAAACCAACAAAAACAACAGAATCCGTTTCAAAACCAGACCCTGTACCTGAACCTACATAAAGTCTTACCTTAGCTTCTATTGAACTTTCAGAACCTGTTGTTGAACCAGCTTCTGAAAATCTGGAACAAGCTTCTGATATCATATCAGAAACTGTAACAGAATGCAGAGCAGAAACTAGAAGAGTTCCCCAACCTCTTTGTGATCCTATAACAATCTTCCCAGAGTTTGAAACTTTTCTAGCCTTAAGAGCCTCTCTACCCTCAACCTCTGAACCTCATATTGACTTATTTGATTCAAACAGGATAGATGAGTTCTATGCTTCTTCAAGCAATAAGCTCAAAGACATTATTGAGCAAAGGTTTGTGCTCATCCTCAATGTGAGCTATGAGGACAAGTTCTCTACAGTGAAGACTGAGTTCTTGGAATTTATCACCAAAATTCAGAAGGCTGCTGCTAGAGAACAAGCACTTGTCACTACCAAGCATGTTGAAGAAGTCAAGCGGGCTGAGAAAGTTTTAGTCATGGAGAAAGCTCCTATTTTGAGGATTAAAGATACACCATTCTTTGATGAAGATCAGTATAATCCAAGGGAATCAATGGTTTATAACTCTTTGAAAAGGAAACTGTACAGAGTTCAAGAAGAAGCTAGACTAAAAAGAGAAGCGCATTTAAGAAGAACTGAGGCTCTGGAAGAGATGGTAAAGAAACAACAAGAGGATCTCCAGAAATTGATGGATCATCTTGCCAAACAAAACCAACCTTAGTTTAATTTCGTTTTGTTCTGTTTGTAATTCTTGTTTGCTATCTTCTGAACTGTTTTTCTTGTTTCTTGCAAATTTATACAAGTTTTTATTTTGATTCCATTTACATTTTTTTATGCTCTGAATCTTCTATGTTTTTCCTCTGAATCTCATTTTCCTTAAAATATGTTTATACCCTTACCTTAAGTCATTTAAAAAGGGGGAGGAACTTGTTCTAAACCTTTTTGTTGATGACAAAAGGGGGAGAAGGGAAAGTATTTGTATTTTCTCAACAGGGAGAAGGGAAAATTTATGAGATTTGTGTTTCTTTTAAATACATTGCAAGTTCTATGTAAAAGTTAAAGGGAAATCTGCGAAAGGTGCTTAGTTAGACTCTGAGCCCCTGGTTAAGAATCTGTTCTCTAAATTCTCTAAATTCGTTTATTATTCTGAGAATGAATTCGATTGCTTATGAAAATGAATTTAATTAACCTGGATAGAACTTAGGAGGAGCTTACAAACCTCAACTTAAGAACTATCAGACTCAAGGGGAGTCAGAGCTTACAAACCTCAGACCCCTTAAGTCAACTTGTTAATTAGATTAACAACAATTGACCTTTTAAATACTAATGTTTTTCATCATCAAAAAGGGGGAGATTGTTGGAACAAAGGTGTTCAGCAATACCACGTTTTGAGTTTTGATGATAACAATGTATTAAAAAGTTGTCAATTGGATACTGCTAATATTTGTTTAAGTATGCAGAATATCAATCAAGATTTATATCTTAGAAAGTATTCTGTTTGAACAATGTTAAAGAGCAAAAAATCCAGAGAAGCTTGTTGCTTGTGATTCTGTATCGAAGAGAGTCTGAACACTGTATCGAAGAGAGTCTGAAGTATGTACTGAAGAGAGTCTGAAATACTGTATCAGAGTCTGAAGACTATCAGAATCTGAAAACCAAGAGAGTCTGAAGATTACCAGAAGCTGAGTGCTACAATGAGTCTGAAGCCCAAAATCTGATAATCTGCTAACATGGATTTCTACAAGTATTGCGATGCAAAAGAAACTCTCAAATGGAGTAACGGCTAGCTTCAAAGTCAACTTGAGCGTGGGAAGCACAAAGACAAGAATGCAGGCCAGTACAGAGTACGTTGTACGAACTCTGTTTCCACTACTCCACTACCTCGTACAGTTTGACAACTGTGTCTACTGGTATTAATCTTCAAAGGGAACAGAATTCAAATTATGCAATTGAAGGACTATTATCAAATCAAGCAACAGATCAACAGCCATTGATCAAGCTTCAGAAATCATCCTGATGTGCTGGATGACTCAACGTCTCTTTCCTACGCCTATATAAAGGATAGAAGACTTGAAGAATTGTTGGACTCTACAACTAGAAAAATGACACTGCGTTGCTTTCGTATTCAATTGAGTCTTAACAAAAACACATCAACAACTTAGATTCTTACAAACTGAGTATTCTAGAATTTCTAAGTTCCACAGAAAAACAGAGTCTGTCTTTTGTTTGAAACAGAGTCTGTCTTTGTTGTAAGTGAAACACATTTGATTATTGTCAAGTGTTTCAACTCTATTCAATTTTCTGTAATTGTGTAAGAAGTCTCTTGCTTGTGTGCTTGAGCAAAGAAGTCTCTTGGCTGCGTCCTTGAGCAAGGAAGTCTCTTAGTTGTGTCTTTGAGCATTGGAAGTCTCTTGGCTGCGTCCTTGAGCAAGGAAGTCTCTTAGTTGTGTCTTTGAGCATTGGAAGTCTCTTGCCTGCGTGCTTGAGCATTGGAAGTCTCTTACTGTGTGTTTGAGCAACTTGTAATTGATATTACATTTTAGTGAACTCTCCTTGGAAGTACAAGGGGGACAGGACTACTTCCGGTTTGTGGAAGGAACCTGTATAATTGCTTGTGTTCTCTCTTCTCTCTATCTCTTGATTATTCCGCTGCATCAGAACCTAATCTCCCATCAGACTCTGATCCCATTCAGACTCTGAGTTTAAAGGAATTAGATTCTCACTCTTCAAGAGCTGCGAAAAGCTAACACAATTCAACCCCCCCTTCTTGTGTTTTTCTCACCGTCACGATTTTGGGTTATGGAAGGTAAAGATTGAAGCGGTGTTAATACAACAAAAGTGTGAGAAAGCTTTGAAGGGTGAAGGTGCGTTACCGATCACCATGTCACAAGCAGAGAAGACCGGGATGGTGGACAAGGCCAGGAGTGCCATTGTCTTGTGCCTCGGGGATAAAGTCCTGAGAGAAGTAGCAAAGGATACAACCGCAGAATCGATGTGGTCAAAGTTCGAATATTTGTATATGACAAAGTATTTGACTCATTGGCAATTCCTAAAGCAACAACTCTACTCATTCAAGATGGTGGAGACAAGGACCGTCATGGAGCAACTCACGGAGTTCAACAAAACCATTGGTGATTTGGAGAACAATGAGGTGCGTCTTGAGGATGCGGGTGCTCTGATGGTGTGGTGTTGTTTGGAGGATGAAGAAGGTGATGTTGGTCACCTTGGGATTGATGCCTAGTGGAGCGGTGGTCGTCTGGAGAGACGTTAAACACTCAACATCAGCCTGGAGAGGTGGTGGTAAGAATACTCATGATCAGTCTGGAGAGGCGGAGGCAACAATACTCATGATCTACCTGTTGAGGTGGAGTTTCAAGGTTGAAGACATAGTGGGATGTACGCATTTGCTGGTTGAGGTAGAGTACGTCAGCTTGAGGTGGAGTTGAACACACCGGTAATGGTACGACTATGGAGGACCTTGGGTGCTATGCTCTATGGTGAGCAAGGGATTTCTTCATGAGGTTGAAGAATGTATAGCACAACTTGCGGGATTACTCTAAAAAAAAGGCCAAGGGTGATTGGATGCAAGGAGAGCTTCAAGGAAACGGGAGATGTCCTGTGTTGAAGATGTCTTGGTGAATGCTTGTGGAACTACCTAAAACTCCTAGTGTAGTTGGACTGCAAGGACTCTTCGAGAAGACGGAAGATGTAACACCCCGTTCTCCCAACAGTTATTAATTAACAAATTAAATCAGAGTTTTTCACCAAAAATGGAATGCTACATTTTCATTCAAATAAAATCTCCAAATTAACGGATGAATAAATATTCTCCAATAAAATAGTCAATAATAATTAACTCCAAAACTTCGTAGCGGAATTAGTTTAAAACAACTAGACAAGTCTTTAGCACACAGGCCTCAACAAAAGTTTCATAAATCAAAATTAATACGTAAGGAAAGAGAAAACAAGCAATAAATTCCCGTCCCGTTACGTATCAGAGCCCTAAGACACTTGAGCCGACATCCCTACTAATCTTCAATACCTGCACTTGCCCACAAGGCGGCAATTCCAGCAGAAGGGGTGAGATTCACAATCAACAATAGATAACATAATTCATCAATTAATTCAACAACAACAGTTTAATGAATAATCAATTATCATTTATAATTTGAACAATTCAACGACATGGTCAACAACGACACCGACAACTCAACCAACAACAACAACGACGACAACAGCTACAGCGACAACAATGCGACTAATGCAAATGCATGTGGTACCATTTTACGCGCGTTGAATGCTAAGCATTCCGGGGCATAAGCCCCCAACGGTTGAATGAAATAACATTCCGGGGCATAAGCCCTCAACAATTGAGTGATAAACACTCCAGGGCATAAGCCCTCAACGATTGAGTGTAAACACTCCAGGGCATAAGCCCTCAACAATGGTATGAGTATAAAATGGACTCAATGGTGTATATCTACATACAACCCAACGACAGCAACAACAACTACTATATGCATAATCAGCTATGGCATAAGACTCCATCTTAATTTGACAAGACACAACAAGGTCACAACAAAGCCACACAACAAAATTCTACAACCTAAGTAACCTACAGCATTACTCGCCGTGGCGAGCTACTTTACTCGCCGTGGCGAGTTCAGAAAATTGAGCTCCTCGCCGTGGCGAGTTGGGGGCGAGCTCAAGGCGAGCAAAAGTGGTTGCTCTCGGCATTTTTGACATTTTTCACCTAAAATCTTCATTTTTAAGTTCCCAAAACCCAAATTTAATTCTGTAAAAAGGTGCCATTCATCCCTAAACATATTAAGGCACTCAAATTGATATAAAAATTCACCCAAAAACCTCACTAAGACAATTAACCACTTTTTAATTAAGCAACTCGCCGTGGCGAGTGCATCTGCTCGCTGTGGCGAGCTACGGGTGTTTCATTGCTCGCCTCGCGAGTGGGACTGCTCGTCGTGGCGAGTTGCACAGGCATTGCTCGCCTGGCGAGTGGGTTTGCTCGCCGTTGCGAGTGGCGATTGACAGAACTACGAACTGTACGAACAGACTTCTACTTTTCAACCTTAAACCCCAAATTCAACACCCAAAGGCTCAATTTTGATGAATTTCATCATCCCTATGCATTCTAACATCAGAACAGCATTAAACAACAACAATTACATGAATTAATCAAGTTATTAACATCAATTCATCATTAACCTAATTCAATTCATCAACCCTAACAACCCTACATTCATCAACGAATTATAGAACCTAAAGTTGAGAGTTAGTCTCACCCTTACCTTAGATTATCTTCCTGAATTAAAAGCAGCGTTCTTCTCTCCTCTTGCTTCTTCTCTCTTCTTCTAGGTTTTTCCCCCTTTTCTTGTTTTCTAACTGTTTCTACGTGAAAATGGTTCTGACTCTTTCTTCCCTTATTAATACCTATTAACTTCTCCTTAATTCTAATTAACTCCTATTAAATTATTAAATAATTCATTTTAATCCCCAACCTTCTAATAATTATAATTCTCTCCTATTTTAATTAAATAATTCAAAATAACTATATAATATAACACACCATAAAATAAACATAAATTATTTAAAATCACATAAACTTACTAAAATCAATTGAAATAAAATAATCGACAACTAGGGCGTTACAACTCTCCCCCACTTAAAGAATTTCGTCCTCGAAATATTACCTCAAGCAAACAACTCAGGATAAGACTCTAGCATCTTACTCTCCAGCTCCCAAGTCAAGCTTTCACCAGTTACTCCACCCCAAACAACTCTCACCAGAGGTATCTCCTTGCCTCTCAACTTCTTCACCTTACGATCATCAATCCTCAACGGTAAAGTCTCTACCGTAAGGTTGTCTCTAACTTGCACGTCATCCCTTGGTATAACATGCGAAGGATCCGCTACATACTTCCGAAACTGCGACACATGAAACACATCATGCAGATTTGAAAGATGTGGTGGCAAACCTATTCGATATGCCACTGGCCCAATCCTCTCCGATATCTGATAAGGACCAATAAACTTCGGAGTCAACTTCTTCGACTTCAACGCACGACCTACACCTGTCATGGGAGTGACTCTCAAGAACACATGATCACCCTCTTGAAACTCAAGTTCCTTTCTACGCTTGTCATGGTAACTCTTTTGCCGACTCTGCGACGCTTTCATCTGTTCTCTTATCAGCTTAACTTTCTCTGTAGTCTGCTGGACTAATTCTGGTCCCAACACTATACTTTCTCCCGATTCAAACCAACACAACGGAGTTCTACACCTCCGACCATACAAAGCTTCAAATGGTGCCATACCAATAATCGAATGGAAACTGTTGTTGTACGTGAACTCAATCAACGGTAGATGACTATCCCAAGCTCCACCTTGCTCAAGTACACATACTCTTAGCAAATCTTCCAACGACTGAATCGTCCTCTCCGACTGACCATCTGTTTGAGGATGATAAGCCGAACTCAACTTCAACTTAGAACCCAAAGCCTCCTGCAAACTCTTCCAAAACCTTGAAGTAAACCTCGGATCTCTATCCGACACAATGCTTGATGGAACACCATGCAACTTCACAATGTTATGAATATAAATCTCTGCCAACTGAGCTACTGGATAATTGATATTGATCGGAATAAAATGTGCTGACTTGGTTAACCTGTCAACAACTACCCAAATGGCATCATGCCCCTTCGGAGTATTCGGTAAGCTCGTTACAAAATCCATGGATATGCTATCCCACTTCCACTCTGGTACATCTAGTGGTGTCAACAATCCCGCAGGCTTCTGATGTTCAACTTTAGATTTCTGACAAGTTAAACATGCATAAACAAATTGCGCGACATCTCGCTTCAACCCAGACCACCAAAATAACTTCTTCAAGTCGTGGTACATCTTCGTAGCTCCCGGATGAATACTTAAGCTACTCCTGTGACTTTCTTCCAAAATCATCTTTTTCATCTCGTCATTATCAGGAATACAAATTCTGCCTCGGAATCTTAACACACCTTTATCATCAACCTGGAAATCACTACCTTCCGCTTCATTACCAGTAACCATCAAGTCTACGAACTTAACATCAGCTTCCTGCGCTTCCTTGATACTATTCAAGAATTCATTATTGATCTTCAACATACCCAACTGCACGCTCTGAGGTGCCAATTCACAAACTAAGCTCAAGTCCCTAAATTGCTCAAGTAACTCGAACTCTTTCATCATCATAGCAGACATATGCAACGTCTTTCTGCTCAAGGCATCTGCAACCACATTGGCTTTACCCGGATGGTAATTCAAACTAAAATCATAGTCCTTTAACAATTCGAGCCATCTTCTCTGCCTCATATTCAACTCCTTCTGATCAAACAAATATTTTAAACTTTTATGATCACTGAACACCTCAAATCTGGAACCGTACAAATAATGCCTCCAAATTTTTAACACAAAAACTACAACAGCCAACTCTAAATCATGTGTAGGATAGTTCTTCTCATGTATCCTCAACTGCCTCGAAGCATAAGCTACCACCTTACCATCCTGCATAAGTACACCACCCAAGCCCAACTTGGACGCATCACAATAAACAACAAAAGGTTCATCTGGCTTCGGTAAAATCAAAATCGGAGCAGTCGTCAACCGTTGCTTCAACTCATTGAAACCATTCTCACACTTAGTATCCCACACAAAAGCTATACCCTTACCGGTCAACTGCGTCAAAGGAAGTGCCAACTTCGAAAATCCTTCAATAAATCTACGGTAATAACCTGCTAAACCCAGAAAACTTCTAATCTCTGTAACGGACCTCGGAGTCTCCCATTGCGATACCGCCTCAACTTTCGACGGGTCAACCGCAATACCACTACCAGAAATAATGTGGCCAAGAAAACTTACTTCACTTAACCAGAACTCACATTTGGATAACTTGGCATACAACTTCTTTTCTTTCAACACTTGCAAAACAATCTTCAAATGCTCTGCATGCTCTTCTTCAGTCTTAGAATAAATCAGAATATCATCAATAAAAACAACAACAAATCTGTCCAGAAAGTCATGGAAAATTCTGTTCATATACTCCATAAATACACCAGGTGCATTAGTAACACCGAACGGCATCACCTTATACTCATAGTGACCATATCGCGTTCTGAACGCCGTCTTCTACATATCTTCATCCTTCACCTTGATCTGATGGTAACCTGACCTCAAATCGATTTTACTAAACACACGGGCACCCACTAGCTGATCCATCAAGTCATCAATTCTCGGAAGTGGATACCTATTCTTTATCGTCACTTTATTCAGCTGACGGTAATCTATACACAGCCTCATGCTACCATCTTTCTTCTTAACCAGCAACACCGGCGCTCCCCAAGGTGAAACACTCGGTCTTACAAACTTCTTATCAAGTAGGTCTTCCAACTGCTTCTTCAACTCTGCCAACTCAGCTGCTGACATACGGTAAGGAGCCATCGACACAGGCTTCGTACCCGGAACAAGATCAATTGAAAATTCCACCTCCCTCTCTGGCGGCACATCGGGAATCTCATCAGGAAAAACTTCTGGGAATTCATTCACGACCGGTAGGCTATCAATCACAGCTTGATTCTCTACTGACAAATATGCCAACAAGGAAAACATCATAATTCCGTCACGCTCAATCTGCTTCAACTGCTTAGTACTCAAGAAATCAACTTCACTCTCTTCTTCAGCAGAAGAGAAACGTACTGTCTTACTAAAACAATTGATGAGGACATGGTTATACTCTAACCAATTCATCCCAAGGATTACATCCATACCCGTCAACGGTAAACATACGAGATCAACTTCAAAATTTCTACCAAATACAGACAGTGGACAACTTAAACAAACAAGAGAAGTAGTCACTGAACCCTTAGCTGGAGTTTCAACAATCATTTCTCCATCCATATTAGACATAGTAAGTCCCAACTTAGAAGCACAACTAACAGCAATAAAACAATGCGTAGCACCAGTATCTATAATAGCAATTAAAGGAGTATCATCAAAATAACAAGTACCTCGAATAAGTCGATCCTCATTGTCCGTCTGTGTACCAGACAATGCAAACACTTTCCCTCCAAGCTGAGCCTTCTTAGGCTTCTTGCACTGAGAACTAAGATGACCCTCTTCATCACAATTAAGACAGACAATATCACCACGTTTGCATTCAGCTATTGTATGTCCTTTCTTCCCACATCGGAAGCATTTCTTCTCATCACGGTGGCAAGCATTACTTTTGTGGCCTTTCTCGCCACACTTGTAGCAGACAACTTCAGCATGAGTCTCATTCTTCCTGGGCCTCCTCTCATCATTTACCCGTTGTTTCCCCTTATCAGCAGGAGCACTGTAAGGCTTAGGACGGTTCTGCTGATTCTTACTCTTCCTTTCATTAAGCACTTTATAGTGAGCTTTCGTATCCTCTTCGTAAATCCTGCAGCTACTCACCAATTCAGAAAAATTGCGGATCTTCTGATAACCAATGGCCCGCTTAATCTCAGCACGCAGACCATTCTCAAACTTGATACACTTAGAGAACTCAGCAGTCTCAGGAGTGTAATGCGGGTAAAACTTTGCCAACTCAACAAACTTGGCAGCATACTCTGTTACTGACATATCACCTTGCTTCAGTTCCAGAAATTCAATCTCCTTCTTACCTCGGACATCTTCCGGAAAATACCTATTCAGAAACTCTCTTCTGAACACAGCCCACGTGATCACAGCTCCTCCATTCCCTAGCACTGGTTGCACACTCACCCACCAATCATCGGCCTCCTCAGCCAGCATATGTGTGCCAAATCGCACCATCTGAACATCAGTGCATTGCATCACTCTGAAGATTCTTTCAATCTCCTTCAACCATGTCTGCGCCCCATCAGGGTCATACCTGCCCTTGAAAGTTGGTGGATGGTTCCTCAAGAAGGTTTCCAACATGCGAACACCGTCGTTACCACCAGCATTATTCTGTTGACCCACAGCTTGAGCCATCGCTTGTAGAGCAGCAGCAAGTGCGACATCATTCCTTCCAGCCATCGCGAAAATCTACACTACAACAACAACCAGGACATCAAAGACAATACAAAATTGTCACACGACTCTACTAGGCTCGACTCGACTCTACTACTTGGCCGGACGGACCGACCTGCTCTGATACCAATTGTAACACCTCGTTCTCCCAACAGTTATTAATTAACAAATTAAATCAGAGTTTTTCACCAACGGTTGAATGAAATAACATTCCGGGGCATAAGCCCTCAACAATTGAGTGATAAACACTCCAGGGCATAAGCCCTCAACGATTGAGTGTAAACACTCCAGGGCATAAGCCCTCAACAATGGTATGAGTATGAAATGGACTCAATGGTGTATATCTACATACAACCCAACGACAGCAACAACAACTACTATATGCATAATCAGCTATGGCATAAGACTCCATCTTAATTTGACAAGACACAACAAGGTCACAACAAAGCCACACAACAAAATTCTACAACCTAAGTAACCTACAGCATTACTCGCCGTGGCGAGCTACTTTACTCGCCGTGGCGAGTTCAAAAAATTGAGCTCCTCGCCGTGGCGAGTTGGGGGCGAGCTCAAGGCGAGCAAAAGTGGTTGCTCTCGGCATTTTTGACATTTTTCACCTAAAATCTTCATTTTTAAGTTCCCAAAACCCAAATTTAATTCTGTAAAAAGGTGCCATTCATCCCTAAACATATTAAGGCACTCAAATTGATATAAAAATTCACCCAAAAACCTCACTAAGACAATTAACCACTTTTTAATTAAGCAACTCGCCGTGGCGAGTGCATCTGCTCGCTGTGGCGAGCTACGGGTGTTTCATTGCTCGCCTCGCGAGTGGGACTGCTCGCCGTGGCGAGTTGCACAGGCATTGCTCGCCTGGCGAGTGGGTTTGCTCGCCGTTGCGAGTGGCGATTGACAGAACTACGAACTGTACGAACAGACTTCTACTTTTCAACCCTAAACCCCAAATTCAACACCCAAAGGCTCAATTTTGATGAATTTCATCATCCCTATGCATTCTAACATCAGAACAGCATTAAACAACAACAATTACATGAATTAATCAAGTTATTAACATCAATTCATCATTAACCTAATTCAATTCATCAACCCTAACAACCCTACATTCATCAACGAATTATAGAACCTAAAGTTGAGAGTTAGTCTCACCCTTACCTTAGATTATCTTCCTGAATTAAAAGCAGCGTTCTTCTCTCCTCTTGCTTCTTCTCTCTTCTTCTAGGTTTTTCCCCCTTTTCTTGTTTTCTAACTGTTTCTACGTGAAAATGGTTCTGACTCTTTCTTCCCTTATTAATACATATTAACTTCTCCTTAATTCTAATTAACTCCTATTAAATTATTAAATAATTCATTTTAATCCCCAACCTTCTAATAATTATAATTCTCACCTATTTTAATTAAATAATTCAAAATAACTATATAATATAACACACCATAAAATAAACATAAATTATTTAAAATCACATAAACTTACTAAAATCAATTGAAATAAAATAATCGACAACTAGGGCGTTACAGAAGACGTTCCGATGGCTGAAGAGGTTGAGGTAAATGCTTGTGGAACTACCTAAAATTCCTAGTGTAGTTGGACTGCAAGGACCTTCGAGAAGGCGGAAGACATTCCGATGGCTGAAGGGGTTTAGTGTGTAAACTTGTGGAGCTACTTGGTGTAGTGGGAAGCAAGGGAAAGAGCAGCATGGTGGTTGATGGTTTGGCATCATCACTAATTTGGAGTCAAGGTGGAGATTGTTGTGAAAGTGACTCAAAATTGGAGTTTGGAGGCCACAAATAGATGTTTGCTGGAAGGTCAAAATCAGCGCCCGAACTGGGGAGTCTGGGGCCCGATTTTTCGCTGCCTGATGGGGTTTTTGCTTCGGCTTTTTTCGGCGCCCGAATGGATGAGGTCGGGGCCCGATGTGCCGTATCAGTGGATATTTCATAAACGTATTTTTGGGCCAGATTTGTTACAATTTTATGGGAGTTACTTTTACTATAAATATAGGCTTTGTATCAGAGCAAACCTTGAGATAGAGGGGGCTGAAACAAGGTTTAGAAAGGCAACAACAAAACTAGGGTTTGTATAGAGTTTGTCTCTTTGGAACAAACACTAGGGTTTGAGGGTTGATTCACCTTGGAAAACACTATTAGGATTGAGTCTCTTGGTTACGGGAAGAGATTGGGACTTTGGGTAGAATTAGGCGGGAGACTTATTCTTGTAACTCATTAACATCTCTTTTGTAACGTTACTCATCATATAGTGAAACGGAGGGCTGCTCTCTCCCCTAGACTAGGTCAATTTGGACTGAACTGGGTAAACAAATTCTTTTGTGTTCTCTCTTCTTTTCTCTCACTGTTTTCTACTTTTGCTTGTGATTATAACTGTTACCCACTTGTATTGGTTGCTTGATTATTCCTTGCTCCACACATCAAGTATTTATTGGTGTGATTTTTTCATCGAATTCGTAACATACTGGTAGGATTGATAAGGTATGTAGTACTCAAACATAAAATGTCATTTTTACATTGATGTTACACTGCTCAATGGTGCACCTATTAATATCATTTTAGTTTATACACATTTTACAAATTTGACCATTAAATTATAAGTCTATATCATATAGATAATTCATAATTTTTCTTACAGAAATCTAAAATCATTTGATCTGTTATTAAGACTCATCAAGGTGAACAATGTTTAATAAAAACACATAAACCATTAATCTTTATAGGTCGGAATAACATATCCAATGATTTAAGATTTATGTAAATTTTTATATGAAATATCTATATGATATTAAATTATAACTCAACATTAAATGATATTAAAAGGTGTAAAACTAGTGTAACATCACAACAATCATTATAATTTGATCCATCCACCCTACGCACACATATATATAGCCAAGGATATGTTCAGGTATAAGTTCAATGACTTAAACCAAATCTCAGTCATTAAATTAACATAGTCTAATAGTTCCCATATGCAAATTAAAAACACTCTAAAGAGAGGCACGTGCAATTCTCTCTATGTTCTCTTCTCCTATAGCTAATTGAATTGAGAAAATCTTCTCAAACATTCTCATGATCTTTTCTCTTTTTCTAGCTAATCATAAATTATGTTCTTACTTAAAGTCCTTCTTTATCCGATGTGTGCATTTGAGATATGTGATAAAATGCAGCTCATGCTTTAGATTTCAAAGCATAAATTAAGAGTAAATTCCTACCAATTTGTGGTTTGTTGAACCTTTAATTATTATTATGAAATTATACAAATAAGTCGAAATTCTTGAGTATAAATATTGAGCAAAGTCTTGGTCTTCAAACATTATCCTAATTACATCAATTTCAATATTTATCTCATACCATAATTCCTTTTTTTCTGTAAAATTTAGGATAATTATTTTTATCTAGAATCATAATAATTTGAAGCTTCAACATTGTAATATTTTTTCTAAAATATTATACTTGAAGTTGATTTAAAATTCAAAGTAATTGTTTTATTTCTCTGTGAGTCTTGTCTTGGTTGTATAGATCTGAAGTGAATTAGGTTTTGGTAAAACCAAAAAAGAGCAAGAAAAAAGTTGCATACACCTCACTTAGTTTGATAGTTGGGAGTCATTGGATTAGTTTAATGTAATGGTTGATATTTGGTATAAATCATTAGACTTACACTTGGTGTCAACAAATCTTGACTCATACACATACAAAGATTAACTTATTTTTCTCTTCTAACTAACCCGATAAAAACTTATTTGCTTAATTTCATGTTTGGTCCCTTATGTTCATTTTAGGTTTCAAGTTGGACACTTATGTTTTAAAAGTTTCAACTTGGTATCTTATGTTTTAAAAGTTTCAAGTTGGTTCAATATGTTACTCACATTGGAATAAATTTCTTGTCATATATCTTACTGGGAATGTATGAAGGTGAGAAAAACACAAGAATTAACAACTGATACAACATTTCTTTTTCCTTTGACCAGACTCTCATCTTCTTCTTCATCCTCTTCATCCACAAACTCAAAGCTTTTACCAACAGCTTTCTTGAGTTTCTTCATGTTCCTTTCTCCTTTGCCCCTCTTCCTTTTAGGGATTTTAGGAACATTCAGTGTTAGAGCATATGATTCTGACTTAGTAGTTTTGGATTTCTTGGGTTGAGGTTTTGGTTCATCATCCTCTTCAGCAGTTGGCTTGCACCTTTTCCCTTTCACTTTCAATGGGGCACCTCTCATAGTATCTGGAATAGAGTTTTAATTGATGATTTTTCTAGTCTCCTCAAAATGGTCCACCACAAATCTTGCTAGGACCTCTGGGTTGCCCCCCTTTGAGATTGGAGGGAAGTCTATCATCATGTCAGATTAAACTGATGATTCCTTCAGGTCCTCCTCATGTGGTTCGCATTTCTTGACAATCATCATATACTGAAGTGTCTTGCCGTTGATTAATCTTCCAGTCATTGTTCCTAGATGTTTATCAGACACAACTCCAGTGTCTCTCAGGATCTCCAGCAATCTTCCTTAACAGAAGATTTCAGACAATAACCTGCCATAAGGAACTTGCTTCCTTTGTTTTGTCTGACTTTCCCTGATTGCCCAGCACATATGATACAACACGTACTTGGGGAAATTGATCTTCTCCAGAGTGGCTAAGAAGTAAAGCGCAACTCTGTGGTCCAATGAAAGAGTGACAGAACCTCCTCCTCTTTGTAGAAGGCAGTCAGTGATCAACTTCAGGAGCACCCTGTGATCTTTGTGCATATCCACCAACTTGGTTGAAGATCTTCCCTTGAAGAATAGGTTGTTGCACCTTTCAGCCCAGTCACTCTTCCTGCTTACGTTCCATTGGAACTTTCCTTCATTTTTCACCCTGCAGGCTCTGGCAATTCTTTTTTCATTAATGGTAATTGGAATACCCATCACAGCAGACTTGATTACAATGCCATTGAAAGGCTCAAGACCCATTTCAGCTCTGGTCTTTCCCATCAAAGACGCATCTTTGTTCACAGCTTGTACTTCCTCAAATAGAGCAGCCTCTTTATCATATACTTCAGCCCGTATCCAGAAATCCCTTACAAGTTCTTGGTATGTTGGTCCATTAAGCATACTAAAGTATTCAAACATTCCTTGGTTGAGAATGTGTGTATGAATATCAATCCCGTGTCTATGAAGAGCTTCAAAATCAACAGGGGATTCCACCTGAACCTCCAGAGATTCCTTTACCATAGTCATGGTTCTGGGTTTGATTATGTAAGATTGGTCTGGATTGATCTTCAAAATTGATGCACTGCTTGAAGTTGCCATTTGAGAGTGTGTTCTAGGTTTTTGAAATTTTTCAAAAGTTTTTTAGAGAGTGAGAGAGAGAGAGAGAGAGAGAGAGAGAGAGAGAGTTTAGAACAGTTGAAAGTGTAGGTGGTGAATGGAGGCGTAGTGTGTGATTGAATTACTAAGTGATTTTTGTCAAAACGATTGCAATGCAAAGGGGACAAACAAACATAAGCATTAAAGACAGTCAACACACAGACAATAAAGCCAGGGGGAAGGCGTAAGGATTAATGTTAAACGAATAACTATCATTGCCCTTTGAGTTATTACCCAATACAGACAGACCACGTCTGAGAATCAAGAAAGTAACTGTTACTGTAGTGGGGTAGGTTTTGTTAGTCATAACTGCCACCTTTCCACTAATACATGCTACTCAGAGTCTAAGTCTCCTTAACAGAGTCTGAGTGTCTTTCAGAAGCTCATTTTTCTCAGAGTCTCCAAAAGAGAGTCTGATACTCAAATAGCGTCTGAATAACTTTCAGAAGCTGAATTCTAATTCAGAGGTAAGCATTACTCAGAAACAAAACACATGTTCAAATTTTTCTTAATAAAATCAAATCTCTCAACAGTTAAAGGCTTAGTAAATATGTCAGCACATTGATGATCAGTATCAATGAATTGAATATCTAAAATTCCTTTTTGAACATAGTCTCTAATAAAATGATGTTTAATTTCAACGTGCTTGGCTCCTGAATGTAGAATTGAATTATTTGACAAACAAATAGAAGTTGTATTATCACAATAAATTGGAATACAGTTTTCAGTTATTTGATAATCCTCTAACTGATGTTTCATCCAAAGTAGCTGTGTACAACAACAAGTAGCTGAGATGTATTCTGCTTCTGCTGTTGACAAAACAATAGTTGTTTGTCTCTTGCTAGCCCAGGATATCAGATTCTCTCCCGGAAATTGGCAATTGCCACTGGTTGATTTTCTTTCAATTCTGTCACCAGCATAGTCAGCATCACAGAATCCAACCAACTTATAATCTGAAGATTTCTTATAAAGAAGTCCAAGATTAGTGGTTCCTTTCAAATATCTAAAGATTATCTTAACAGCAGTTAAATGAGATTCTCTAGGATCATGATTGAAACCTTGCACACAAGCATACACTGAATAAAATATTTGGTTTAGATGCAGTGAGATATAATAGAGAACCTATCATACCTCTGTATAGCTTCTGGTCAACTTTTGTTCTTTGATCTTCTTTGCTTAGAGTACAGGTTGGATGCATTGGAGTGTTCATTTCCTTACAATCTTCAAGATTGAATTTCTTCAGAAGCTCTTTAGTATACTTGGATTGATGAACATAGACTCCATCTTTGCATTGGTTGATTTGAATTCATAGAAAGAATTTCAATTCTCCCATCATGCTCATTTCAAATTCATCCTGCATTGTCTTAGAAAATTCCTTACAAAGAGAACCATCAGTTGAACCAAAAATTATATCATCAACATTAATTTGAACAATTAGAATATCTTTCTTAAGAGTCTTCCTGAATAATGAAGTGTCAACTTAACATCTTTCAAAATCATTTTTAATTAAGAAATTACTCAGTCTATCATACCAAGCTTTGGGAGCTTGTTTCAAGCCATATAATGATTTCTTCAGTTTATAAACATGGTCAGGATGTTTTAAATCCTCAAAACCAGGAGGTTGTTTGACATACACTTCTTCAGTAATGACACCATTAAGAAATGCACTCTTAACATCCATTTGATATAGAATTATGTTGTGATTTACTGCGTAGGAAAGAAGTAACCCGATTGCTTCCAATCTTGCAACTGGAGCAAATGTTTCAGTGTAATCAATGCCTTCTTGTTGACTGTAGCCTTGAGCAACAACTCTGGCTTTGTTTTTGATTACTTCTCCCTGCTCACTATGCTTGTTTCTGAACACCCATTTAGTTCCAATAATGTTCTTGTGCTCAGGCTTAGCTACTAGATCCCATACATCGTTCCTTCTAAATTGATTGAGTTCATCTTGCATAGCTAAGATCCATCCTTCATCTGCAAGTGCTTCATCAACTGATGTAGGTTCTATTATTGATAACAATCCCAAAGCAGACTCTTCTTGTCTGAAATATGATCTAGTTCTTCTGGGACTCTCTTTGTTGCCAATAATTTGGTCCTCAGAATGTGAAGACTTGTATTTGAATGCATCTTTAGATTGATTAGCTTGCTGAGAATCATCTTGAGCTACATCAGAAGCTACTTCATCAGGAACTTCATGGAATGCTACAGCTTCTGGAGTATCATCAGACTCTGAAGTCTGATCAGGTTCTGAGTTATCATTAGACTCTTGTGAACCTGCAAAACTTTCATCCTGCTCTGGAGTTTTACTTCCAGGCTTTTTGTCATCAAATTTGACGTGCATAGATTCTTCAACACATTGTGTTTCTGAATTATACAGTCTGTATGCCTTAGACCTTTCAGAGTAACCTAAAAAGATTCCCTTTTGGGCTTTGGTATCAAATTTTTTTAGATAGACTTTGTTGTTTATAATATAACATGTACATCCAAACTAATGAAAGTAAGATATGTTAGTTTTCCTACCTTTAAAGAGTTCATATGTTGTTTTATTCAATAAGGGTCTGATATAGATCCTGTTTTGAGCATAACATGTTGTGTTTACTGCTTCTGCCCAAAAATGTTTAGCCAGATTGTTTTTATGAATCATGGTTATTTCCATTTCTTGTAAAGTTCTATTCTTTCTCTCTACAACCCCATTTTGTTGTGGAGTTCTAGGAGAAGAGAATTCATGGATGATTCCATGTTTTTCACAAAATATTTTAAATGGCTCATTTTCAAATTCTCCTCCATGATCACTTCTGACTTTTAAGATTTTCATTTCTTTTTCAGATTGTACTTGGATGCAGAATTTACTAAACACAATATATGAATCATCTTTAGACTTCAGAAACTTAACCCAACTCCATCTGATGTAGTCATCAACTATGACTGATCCATATTTACTTCCATATAAGGTTGCAGTACTGACTGGTTCAAACAAATCAATATGGAGTAGCTCCAAGGGTCTGGAGGTAGAAACAATTTCTTTTGGTTTAAAAGAAGATTTAACAATTTTACCTTTTTGGCATGCTCCACAGAGAGCATCTGAATGATAATCAATGTCTGGTAAGCCTCTGACAAGTTGTAACTTGCTAAGCTTAGAGATTAACCTCCAATTAGCATGTCCCAACCTTCTGTGCCACAACCATTTCTTATCACTCATTGATAGAAGACAAACTACCTTCTGATCAGCCAGTTGAGAAAATTTAATTTTGTAAACATTGTTTCTTCTCTTTCCCTTGAATACAATGGATTGATCATCTTTGTTGACTACTGTGCAGTTGTTCTTATTAAACAAAACTTCATAACCACTATCACACAATTGACTTATGCTAAGTATGATATGTCTTAGTCCATCTACAAACCACACATTATTGATTGAGATTAAGGAGTTATCAATGGTTCCAGTACCAATGATTTTTCCAGTTTGGTTTCCTCCAAATCCCACAGTTCCTCTCTCTTTCATGGTCAGGGTTAGGAACATATACTTTTCTCCCGTCATATGTCGCGAGCAGCCACTGTCTAGATACCAGGACTTCTGCTTTTCTTGTCCTTTTAGACATACATGCATCATCAACAATATCAGAATTAGGTACCCATATCTTTATGGGTCCTTTGGGGTTAGTCCTTGAAACATTGAATCTCTTTTGTGTCTTGTATCTGTAAGTCTGAGGCATTGTTTCCTTCCATACTTTAGGTTCAGAACCTCTTAATCTAGAGTCCAACTTAGCACACATAGATTCTCTTCTTTGAGTTCTAGGCTTCTGATTTTCAGACTATGTTTTCTTCAGAATCTGTTTACCAGATTCTGGTTTCTTCATAATCTGAACTTTTGGAACCTTTGATTCAAAGTTGTTCATTACCTTTGTCTTTAGATTCTTTGGCTTTGACTTAGTCATTGCCTTAGAGCTTGAAGCTTTAGGTTCTGAATGAGTCATTATGTTGACTTTTTCAGACTCTGACACAAATTGATTTTTAAATGCTTCTTTGGCGCCATCAGAACATGGTTTCAGAATCACTTCATTAGAATTACCTTATGTGAATCCAAGACCTTTTCCTTTGTTCTGATAAATGTTATAAATCATGGATGCCACTTTGGTTCTATCAATTCCTGTGGCAATAAACTCTTGTAGAGCAGCATCCTTCTCACTCAAGTGTTTACTGTCACACTTCTTAGTCATTAAGTTTTCATTTTCTTTCTTTAAAGCATCCATCTCCATCACAGTTGATTCATGAAGTTACAACAACTTACTGTGTTGTTGTTTAACTTTCCTCAACTCTGTGGATTTGGTTTCATAATGTCCAAGAAGCTCTTTGAGAGAATCAATCAGTTCAGATCTAATGAGTTTAGAATATACCTCTGTTTCACTTTCAGAGTCTATATCAGATTCTGCATCAGATGATTCCTTTTCAGGTTCAGTTGTTGATACCAAACCCACAACTACATTAGCTTCATCCTCATCATCATCTTCATCAGACCCTGACTCATTGTCTAGATCTTCTCAAGTAGCCATAAGACTCTTTTTGATCTGCTTGTTGAACTTGTTGGACTTGAAGGTTGGCTTCTTTGATTTGGATTTTTCTTTTTGCAAATCTGGACAATCAACAATGAAATGTCCCTGCTTCTTGCAGTTGAAGCAACCTTTCTGATCTTCTTTCTTAAGTCCTTTTCCACTGCTTTTGCCCAAGAACTTCTTGTTCTTTCTAGCTAAGTACTCCAGTCTGTTGGAAAGCATAGCCATTTCTCTAGCAACATCACGATCTTCCTTAGAGTCATCAGAAGGAGATTCATTTTCAGATTCTTCAACTTTGAGAGCTTTTGAGGATCTTCCTTTTGACTTTAGAGCAATGGTTTTTGACTTTCTAACAGAGTCATGTTCATTGAGACTTAACTCATGAACCTTGAGGGAACTGACAAGATCTTCAACACTTAGGGTGTTTAAATCTTTAGCTTCCTCAATAGCAGTTACCTTAGGTCTCCATCTTGAGGGTAAGCTTCTCAGAATCTTGCTCACATGATTAGAAGCTATGTAACTCTTCTTCAGTATTTGGAGTCCAGAGACTAGAGTCTGAAATCTTGAGTACATTTGCTCAATACTTTCATCATCTTTCATCTTGAACAGTTCATACTGATGAACAAGCAAAAGAGCTTTTGCTTCTCTGACTTTCTTGCTACCTTCATAGTTTGCACAGAGAGAAGCAAACATAGCTTTTGCAGTAGACTTGTCACTTATCTTCATATATTCTGATTTGGGTATTGATGTGACAAGTGCTCCTCTGATTATGTGATGTTTCTTGTAGCTTTTCTTCGGAGCAGCAGTGTGTTTCTTTCTGTCAATAACAGCTCCTTCATCATCAAGTTCTAAGTTACCAACATCATCTTCTAATATGTCCCATAATTCTTCATCTAAACCCATGACATAACTGTAGAAGTTGATTTTCCACCATGAGAATTCCTCAGGGTCTCCGTTGAACTTAGGAATTTTTCCAGAGTCAGCTTTCTTGTTACTGGATCCATAATCATAAGGTATAGCAACACCACCACCAGAAGTTGAAGGTTCACCGGAAGACATGTTTTTCTCAGGATCTTTTCTATCACACTGTTAAGTGTTATGACAACAGAACCGAAGCTCTGGTACCAATTGAAGGTGAGAAAAACACAAGAAGGGGGGTTGAATTGTGTTTTCTTTTTCTCTCTTTTTTAAAGGATAGATTCGGTTTTCCAAATCAGAGTCTGAAGAAGTTCAGGTTCTGATAGGAGTTCAGAGTCTTGTGCAGCGGAATAAAGTAAAGAGATAAGGGAAAAGAAAGAACACAAGCAATTATACATGTTCCTTCCACAAACCGGAACTAGTCCTGTCCCCCTTGTACTTCCAAGGAGAGTTCACTAAAATGTAATTTCAAATTACAAGTTGCTCAAGCACACAAGAAAGAGACTTCCAATGCTCAAGCACACAAGCAAGAGACTTCTATTGCTCAAGGACACAACCAAGAGACTTCTGTTGCTCAAGCACTACTGCAAGAGACTTCTAACACAATTTATAGAAAATTGAATAAGAGTTTGAACACTTGATATACAATCAGTGGTGTTCACAAATACAAACAAATACAAGACTCTGTTTTCTATTACACTTAGAAATTCTAGGATATTGAAGTTTGTAAGAATTTCCTAAGCTGTTGATGTGTTTAGCTTGACAATACGACTTAGCTCAAGGAATATTTCAAAGAGTTTTTCTATTATATCTCAGTTACCAATTCTTCAAGTCTTCATTCCTTTATATAGAGGTTTGAGAAAGACGTTGAGAGATGCCAGCACATCACAGAGTCATCTAAATTAGCTTGATCAAACACGGTTGATCTGTTGCTTGATATGGTAATCGTCCTTAAAAAACAATTTTGAATTCCATTCCTCTTGAAGCGAAAATACCAGTAGACACAACTGTCAATAGTACAAGTAGTGGAGTAGTGGAGAAGGTGGTCGTACAAGTACTCTGTCCTTTTCTACGCTCTTTATCAAAAAGCGTCCCATGCATAAGTTGATTTAAAATAGCCGTTACTCCATATAAATATTCCTTCTACAACGAAATGTCTCCAGAAATTCATCAAATCAAAATCTTGAGTTTGTAGTCTTCAGACTCTCTTTAGAACTTCAGACTCTCTTCAGCTCCTTCAGACTCTCTTCGTTCTTCAGAACCTGTAGATATGCGCTTATCGAGATAGCTTCTTCAAACTCTCCAAGTCTTCAGAACCTTTTGATTTGCACTTCTTCGAAACAGCTTCTTCAGACTCTCTAAGTCTTCAGAATCTCATGTCTTCACTTGCAACAGGCTTCTTATAGATTTTGCTCTTCATCTGTTCCTTCAGAATGCCTTCTAAGATTAAAATCTTTGTCTAAGATCCTGCACACTTGAACAAATATTAACATATCCGATTGACAATTTTTAATACCTTGTTATCATCAAAACTAAAAGTGGTATTGTTAAACACCCTTTGTTCCAACAGAGAATACCCCTGGATCCCATTGAAGAAATGTAGTGGCATCTGCTTCGTGGTGGCTAATTTCATCTGACCTTCGATTCTCAAACTTTTTGGTCATAGTATACTCTTCCTGAAACATTATTGGAATCACCTTTTATGTCGTTGGAATCAGCATTCCTTGAACCATTTAACATGTCATGGTGCTTTGCGCTATGTTGTTTCTTTTGCTGACGAGAGGTTGACTTGTTTCTTTTCTCCAATGACGCAACATCTTCCTCTACATTGTGTTTCAAGGAATTTCCATTGATAAATTCTTCCTCATTCGACAAACTCCCTTCAGTGATATTACCTTTTTTCTCCTTAGGTAATGCAGCAGGTTCCACATCATGCTTCAAAACCTCATATGATCCAGAATCTTGCCTAGCAATTTCGGCAAACAAATATCTACTAATTTCTGAATTGGACAATGTCGTTCTATCAAAAATTTGGGAGGGAATGTGATGAAGCATATTATGCAGTTTCTTTTGCGGCTGCATGGATATATCTAGTAGTTTATCAGTCTCCTCCAAAGAACATGAATCTGAAATAATTCGATTGTTTCCAACTATAGATGCATCTATTATTTCAGTTGTGTAATTATTGACGATGCTAAATGTTTCATCGACTTAAACATTAAGATACCTTTGAGTATACGTTATCAAAACAACATGTTTAGCAATATCCTTAATCGTCTTACGCGAGTTACCTGCCATTCTAGAAGCATGTCTCAAAAGGTCGGTCAAAGAGTAATCTTTGTTGTAACAAAACAGACAACGATATATCGAATCAGAGATTTTAAACTTGTAGCAACCACCCTTCAACTTGTTGTAATATCTTCTCTCATAATATTCCAAATCAGACTCACAGGTATGTTATGATTTTTGGTACGTAACAACAATATGGTTGTTATTACGAACCCTAATAACCGGAATTGGTTCACCTCCCCTGTTCTGATTGTTTCTATTGTTGTAGTTGCGGTTGTTGTTGTTGCGATTGTCAAACTTAGATGACAACCCTGTTGTTGTTGTCATCAATGCTGCCATCTGATCTAACATAGCTTTGGCGGTCGCAATTAAACCGTGGAATTCTTCCCTCGTAACCGGTTGATCTCCCATGGCTGGTCACGTTAGAAAAAGAACAGGAGAAACCTTCTCTAATACCAATTGACGCAATCGGAAGCGTAGGCTAGCAAGCGTTAAACCTAGATAGAAAAAAAAAAAACAAGTTTGCGAGCGACAAACTTGTGAAAATACGGTTCCAGAATCCACTAGAAATTGTTAAAACTTCTCTAAAATATTATTGAATGAATAAAATTTCTCTCTTAGGCTACAATTGTTAAGCTTAAATAGGGAAGTAACAAACCCTAATGGACCGAAAAATAATAAACTGAAAACAAAACAAACAAATAATAAAATTAGGCTGAAATACTAAAATACTACTAAATTACTAAGAAAACTCTTCTACAACAGATATTGGGATGAATTAGTTGAAATGTATATCATTAACAACAATATAAAGATTTTTTAGTATGATGATATATATAATGATTTTTTTTTATATAATCGTATGCTCATTGTCTTTTATATTATTATTAATGAAAATTTGAAATTTGTTGAATCTACAAAGAGATGAAATTATTTCGAGCAGTTTGATGAACTCTGAAACATTTCACATTATATATCTGAAACATGGTTCTGATTATATAATCTAATCTGATGATCACAGCGTGTTTTGGACAAAAGTAGGGCAGGTAAGAAACACGGTAATAGCCAATTTATTTTGTAGTAATTCCACTTTAGGGATTTTTATCATCGACGTTACTGAATTGGCATTAATATCTTAGCTTACATATACTTCCTCTTTAATTTTACACATGATCTACGAATTTTCTAGTTTTCCCACATGGATCAATGAATTGTTAAATAAATTCATTAAATTAGATGATTAAACTATAGTACATAAATTTTCTGAATTTGTAGATAGGTATCAAAAAAATCATAAATAGATGATTTTATTATATCGTATTAGGATAAAACTACAGTAATAAATAAGATTTGTATTCCATCTAACAATCATATCTTTGTGATGACCCTATATATTAATAATATCTTCCAATTTAAGGAGTTTTTCTATTGAATTTTGCTCTTAATTAACTTTGTAGGTTTTTTTTGGGTATCATCAAGAGGTAGCTATCAAAAAATTCAAGAAAATAAACAAGTCAGACACTCACAACTAATCACAAACACCAAAACATCCATCAAGTAAGAAACCGAATACATGGCTAAAACAAATATATTTATATAACAGGATTAATGTTGAAGACACAAGGAGTGCCACACACACACAACAAAAGAATGCATAGTACCAATTACAGCAATTGTGATCACCTAATTAAGAATGTATATACTGCCCCAATTATACATGACAGTAGAGTTACAAAACTAAACCTAATTAAACACACACCCAAACATTAAACAACTATTGATAATTACTTGTTGTTTTTCCCATGTTGGTCAGATGAAAAAACTTTGTGCGAGGGTAAGATAAGATCGATCCCTCAGAACATCCAATGAGTTTGTGAAAATCATTCATAGCATCCATGTTGTCGTTGAAGCAAGCTGTATTTTGGATCTTCTCGAGTTTGAGTCGAGCCTCTTCTCTCTGATCTTGACGACTTTGACTCTTGAGTTGTCTCCAATTAGACAAAGTGTTCTTCACTTGAGGATCATCAATAGATGGATCAACAAGTTTCTTGGAAGGAGTTTGTCAAATGGAGTTTGATGATCAACAGTGACTCTTTCTTTTTCTGACTCTAATTGCATCTTCTTTTCAAGTGCATTAATGGAAACAAATTTTCTCTTCTTCTTGATACATTTTTCTTTGACAAAAAGTGGTTTTGGCTTGAATTCAGCAGCATCTTGAACCACTTTTCTTTTGCCTGGACACATTTTTGGGATTTTTCTTCTACTAGGGTTTGGGTCGACAGGTTTGTGAAATCAGGGTTTTGTGAAATGTAAAAGAGAGTCGTGCGGAACAGTATTCTCAACAGGACAAGACAATCAGAGGAAAGTGAGGCGCAGTGTAATGGAAATTAGGGTTTTGAATGAATATGTTTTGATGATTGAGTTATGTAATTGTTAGTTAGGGTTAGGGTTTTGTTTTGTTCTCAACGGTAATAAATTAACCACTGAGTGAGAAATACGCACGCTCTCGCGGGAGGAACTTTTCTTTCAACGGTAATAAAAGTGTGCATTTATTGGTTAAAACAAAATTGTGAATTTATTGTTATATTTTACTTTTCATTTTTGGTACAAAAAAGGCTATTGCCCAATTTTATATTTATTTACTTCCATGTGTAAAAAAAAAAAAAAAATTATCTATTTACTGCCTAAAAAAAATTTGTTCTCTTTCTCTAAATTGTAAAATTAATTGACTGAATTACCACAAAATTAATTACTCTCTTCGATCTTATTTATATGAGACAAATATGTCAATAAAAAATTATGTATTTAACCAAATACATAATCATTTGTAAACACATTTGTCTTTTATAAAAAGAATTAAGGAAGTAATTAATTAATTAACCCTCTCTTAATTCTTGGGTTTCAATCCAACCTTGAGAATATTATTGAAATAGGGTTTCGGCATATATTGTAGTACTACTTAGTTCGAAGGACCTTTTCGTTGAGTTTTGGTAGTATTCATCATGATGAGGTGACAAATCAATTTTTTACTCTTCGGCAATTTAGTTAAATCCAATGAGGGTATGAAAGGCAGACACTTGATTTGACTTGGCTACATGTTTAGGGGTGTTTTTGCTTATTTTCCGAGTTTAATTGAAATTCGATCTCTTCGTTGTGGTTCATTGGAAGGGTAAGATCAATCACCGGGAACATCCTATGAATTTGTGAAAATCATCTATTGCATCTAAGTTGTCATTGAAACAAACAATATTTAGATTTATTCAAAGTTCAAGTCGAGCCACTTCTCTCTAACATATACGACTTTGATCCTTCAGTTGTCTCTAATTAGACAAAGTCTTACTCACTTGAGGATCATCACTAAAAGGATCAAGTGTTTTTGATGTTGTAATAAGATATGTTGCAGTGGGAATGAAAGAATGTATGAGTGAGGAACACACAAGAGGAAGGGAAAGTTTTTTGTGTGTTAAGCCTCCGATTCTTAGGAAAATCCAGAGTTTAGCCATGGTACAAGTATAGTCTTGGTCAAGGATTGTTTCCCAGGTATCGATCTCGGGTTCTTCCAAACAACATGTCATTTTGTATAGCTCATTAACCTGTTGAGGCCAGTTACTTAGTTAGATGAATGAATGTTTTGTTTTAATTAAGGTTGTTATTCGTTCAAATTTGGTTTGCAACCGTAGCTCTAATCGGATGAACCTAAAATTGATTCAATTACAAAGCAATAGGAGAATGAGAAAACCCACGCACCCTCGCGAGAAGTTTCATTTCAACGATAATATTTTAATAATTTTTCCCTTAATTGTGTATATCTATTATCTTAGGTGATTTATCTTATTCTATTTTTTTAAGGTTAAAATCATTCTTATGCAATCTTTTTTTTTAGTGGATTGCGATATGTGTGTGTGTTATTGATCATTTATATTACATTATTATAACCTAAATTGAAAAATTAATTGATTGAATTAGATGATTAATATTTAATTACTTACATTCTTTTGAACACGGCATTGAAACATTAACACTGGTATAAATTAAAAAAGAATTAATTAATTGTAATTACATGTGTGGGTTTCTTGTCGACGACATACACGTCAATAAAAAGATCGATGATACAATGTTTGTCTTCACTTACCTTATACTTGGTTTGCAAATACACATTTAACAACTTTTTCAAGGGGAACCCCTTTCATCGAAATCCACAGTATCCATGCATGGTAAATCATCGTAATATATATCATTTCAACGGTTCATCCCGATGCGATCAATTTCTCTTCTTTGCTGCCAATAATTTTGCATGTGGCAATGTAGAGTACCGTTAAACACTTATTTTCCTCGGACGAGGAGGGAGTGTCGCATGGCTTCGCGAACATATAGGCATTATTGGTTTTTCCAAACATCTAGGCATTGAAATTGAATTTAGGTATTGATTCTTCTTTGAGTTCAGAGGCAGCAATGTAGAGTATCGGATGAACTCGTTTAGTGTTTGGTTGGGTTTGTTTGGGGAAACATGGAATTGGTACTAACCCATGTACCAACATTCACCGAACTTATCATTGGTTTTGATTGGTATATCTTTGTTTGCCTCATGTGGAAGTTATTAACTTTTTCAAAATTCTCTCTAAAGTATCTCTTGCCAAATGATTGTAATCTTGTTGGGATTTTTTTCTTGTTTCTCAAGAAAGTGAAACATGCTACTTGTTTCTCAAGAACGCATAAATATAAGGAGGTTTTCTTGATTGGCAAGGAATGTGGGCTACAAGATTATTTCTTAAAGTGCAAGACAAGTTGAGTGATTCCTATATATACAAAGTTTTGGTTTTCAGTTCTAACAAGAGGTGAAAGTGAGACAAACTAGAGTTTAGCAAAAGAGGTAATCCTTAATTAGAAAATAAAAGGATAAGGCTTGGTTCTTTTTAGGATAGAAACTAGGTTGGGAAACACCTTGGGATAAATCATTGAGTCTCCTGGCCATGGAAAAAGATTCGGGAAAATGGTAGAAATTAAATTTTGTTCTAAGAGAACATGTTAAAAGATAATTTCTTGAAACCCTTGTATCTCTTTGTAAAAAATACTTTCATATTGAATTGAAGAGATCTTTTCTCCAGACGTAAGTTAAATTTAGACCGAACTAGGTGGACGAATATTGTCGTGTTCTTTTTTTCCTTTATCTTATTTTATTGTGTTGATTCACTTCGATTTTGGTTGCTGCTAATTGCTCACATCAATGTATTGGTGTGAGTTTTTATCTGAATTCACAATAGTAACAATAAGGTACGTTTCTAGGTTTACGTTGTAATTTGAAAACTTCCTCTACATTGTTATTATCATGTTCATATTGAAGGTGAGAAAAATACAAAAAGGGTGTTGGCTTTTCCAAACTTTTACTAAATGCTTACGCTGGTCAGAATCTGATGCAGAGTTATGAATGCAACAGTTATAAGATCAAAACACACACGCGCGCGCACGCACAGAGAGAGAGAGAGAGAGAGAGAGAGAGAGAGAGAGAGAGAGAGAGAGAGGGAGAGATATTTATACTAGTTCTTCTCACAAACTGAGAGACTTCAAATGCTCAATCACATAATAAAAAGACTTCCAATGCTCAAGCACACAAGCAAGAGGCTTCTACAATATAACTTAGGCTCATGCTAACTTGTGCCCTTAGGGCACATGTTAAGAATTCCATTAATAGCAAATATTTATTATGAAAAATTAATTTCTAACTTCTTGAGAAATAAATACACACAATTTCCAATGCATAATTTCTATTTTGGGTATCCTTAATTAACATGTGCCATGAGGGCATAAGTTAACATTCCCCTACAACTTAATCAAAGAAAAGATTGTATGAGTTTTACAAGTGATATACAATCAGAGGTGTAAACAATACAATTCGGTTTGGACTCTTGAGACTTAAGAATTTCTTAGATGTAAAGTTTGTAAGAAATTCTAAGTTTAAATGCGCTTTGATTTTGACATAGGAAGGGAACTTTTAATTCTAATTTATTCAAGTCTTCATCTCCTTATAGAGAGAGAAATTTGAGAAACGTTGGAGAGGTGTCATCGCATTACTTTGAGTCCTTGAGAATCTTGATCATAGATGTTGGAGTGTTTCTTGATATGGTTATTGTCAATGAAAGGTCATTTGAAATTCCTTTTCTTCAAAAGGAATTATATGTTTCATTCCAATTGTCCTTGAAGTTCTTTATTTGTTTCTGCACATGGTCAGAAGAGGACAAATTGTGCTATCTGAGTCTGATAATGACTTCTTTAAAAGAAAACAAAACTAGCCTTCAGAGTCCAAATCCTTCAGAAGCTTCATTTCTTCAGAGTCTAGGTATTCTGAGTCTGATTCCTTCATGAGATTGTATCCTTCGGAATATGGTCCAGAACTTCAGCTCTCAAGTTCCAAATGCTCTTAAGTGTGCTCAGAATCTTGTTCTTTTAGAATCAAAACTTGATTTAATACTATGAATTTAATTATATGATCATGCATCCTTAAATACACGTTAGCAACTCCAATTATTCTCTTATACTTTATCATCATCAAAATTTCAGAGTCATTCTACAAAACTATTTTGACTCTAAGACATATTCTTATGCAACAAACAAAGCATGTTGCCAAACACCAATACCACAATATTGAAGAAGGGATAAATATAATTTCCTAATTAGTCTTTATTGTCATCAAAACTTGAACTGAAATTATAATCGCCTTAAAGAAGAGCAAGCATAAGATAAGAGTAAGGCAATGATGACGAGTAATGGTAGATCTTAGTATATATGAAGTCTTGCAATTATAGTCAGGTTTCAATGGTATAAAATTACTACAATCTATCTATCTATATTATCTATCTATTTATCTAAATCTATCTATCTATCTACCTATCTATATCTATATATCTTTGAATTAGAAACTTAAACTATTCTTAGGCTTCCATTGTGCCTATGTAGCACCTCTAAAAACACTTCTCATCAACTAAATTTGATTCATTCTTAAACTAAGATTATTATGTTTATGTGGCACGTTTAAAAACATTTATCATACTCTTTTATAACTTCTCACTCTATATTATCTTCATTAAAAGTAAACAATGTCACTTCTTAATTTTTTACTCACTCATTTTCTTCGGTTACAAATTGTCATTCAATATCTTGAATTCATGCATATGTAAAGGCTATTTTTAAAATCTATTTCTTTTTTTCATTGCTTGATACTATTTTCAACTTTTACTTATAAAAGATATTACATTCATTTGCTTCAAAAATAATGTGTCTATCTACGAGTTATTTAATGCATCCTCTAAAACACATTGTTGCAGCAATTCATTTTAGTTAAATAATAATATAATTTAAAGCAAGCAGACCACATGTAGTAATAATATATATGAGTTAATAAATTAATTAGTTACAATTTCTTTTAATTTGTATTGTCATATTTATTATTTTTAAAAATAAGTTTATCACTTCAACCTTTAAACTACAATTTGATTCCTATTCCTTAACTTCTATTACTTAAATATGAACATTCATCATTCATTCATTGTATTATTAGTTAGTTATAATTTTTCTATTCATATTCATGATCATTGTGTGTATAAATATGTGGTGATGCTTTGGGATTTTTTTATCTTACCCTCCATCCCAGCAAAAGGGGTGTCATATGAAATCAGAAAAAATGGAGTAGGAAGAAATGGCTGAATTGTGAAGTTTTAGATTATTGTCATCTTTTCTAAACAATTGTTGGGTGATACTCTTCAATTTTGTATTATAGTTTTTGTTTCTTTTTTCTTCTCTTTACATATGTCTTTAACTATTTATTGGTTTATGGAGCAAGCCTTAGAGATTCAAGTTACTCCATTATATAGATTTTTCAAATATTTTACCCCCTTTTTTTATTGATATAATGTATATTAGTCTATTTTTTATATCTTTCTTTCATAATTTTTTTATCATTTAATCTGGATATGTCTATTTTTCATGCCAATAAGGAGAAAAGGACAAAGCACACTTATAGTTTTTCTTTTGCTGCATCATTGCTGCTCACGGAGCCTATGAAATGATTAAATTTATATCTTTAATTCTAATTTTTTATGTGAATTAAATTTATTTATTCAATCAAGGATTTTGCTGATTTCAAGTTATATGTTCTACCTTCTTTCAAAGAGAAAGTTATAGATACTACCTTGAAGTTTCATTATAAATTGAGTGGAAATCCATGTTGGAGGCCTTCCATCAAAGGAGAACAATCCGATGAATTTAGGAATATAGATATGTGTCTCATTCTTAATGCAATGATAGAAACAATATCAAAGTCAAACATAGAAGACTTTGATGTTCTCATATAAGAAGAATATTGACGTAACTCAACTTAGAAGTTGTCCAGGTAGATTATCTTATTTACAATTTGCCTAAACATGGTTGGTTGAGTAGAGTTTATATATGAATTTTAAATGATTTGCGAACTATTTAATCTAATAAAAAAATACTACTTACAAATGACAAAATTGATTCGAAAGGAACTTTGAATATTTAGTTTATTTGTGTTATTGTAAAAGCTTGGATGTTTGATGTCATATACTTACTTTTACATTTTAACTATTTGGCCTAGATAAAAGGATTTTACTTTTAAAAGAAATTAAGGGACTAAAACTAAGGATTTTACTTTTACATTCTATATCGCAGACTTAAATCCAATAATCTGAAGATGAGACCAAATTGAATGATTTTAAAACTAAGGGACTAAAACTACTATTAAACCTAAATATTTTAACTGAAATTTTGTTGAGTACCTTATGTAAATCCACTATTCAAATTCTAAAATTAACTTCATAGTATATTACAGCTAAATGTCATGATAATTCATTAAGAAAATGGCTTCAACAATATTTATTTTAAATTAACCAAAATACAATAATAGTATGTTTAATTATACTAATCATCTATAAATGTAATTCATTAAGAAAATGACTTCAACTATTTAGGGACATAATTAAGAAACGCAAAAGAAAATTTATCGCCACAAAAATTAAATTTTCAATGAGTATAAGAGAACTTAAGTAACATACAAGAGATTAAAAGTAAGAAGTTGATGCATGATTTAAAAGAACATAATTAAAAGATGAAAAAAGACAAAACAACCAAGATTAAATCATATGCTATGCACTTTTTCTTATATAACCAAAAAAAGAATTTAAGGTTATACCATAAAAATGTCTATAAACCTCTTTTTATTTTCTTAGTGGCAATAAGCCTTCAACTTTTTTTTTTTTTTAAACAAACAATTCTAATTATAATTCTATAAAAAGAAACACTCTTTATTTTTTCAGTTCCCAATTTTAAAACATTGTTGTTATATATATATATATATATATATATATATATATATAATCAAAATGGAGTTTACTTAAATGAAAAAATTACAAGTGGATTGTATCAATATTAATTTTTTAGTCAATTAAATAATTCTTTATTATTAAAATCAAATCTATATAGTTTTTATAAGATGTCGTTGTAAGGGTTATTTTTTCTTCAATTTCATAAAGAAATAATATTTGTAATTTATCATTGTCTCTGTTATAAAAGATAGATACTACTCACACCCCAAAAAACTCAAGTTACACCCCATAATGACTAATATATCCTTTAACTACAATAAAAACTAAGTTTACGTTAACCTTTTATATACACATACATTAACTAAATTTACACTAACGTCTTATAAGTAAACTGAATTTACAATAACCTAATTGTACTTACGTAAACTGAGTTTACACTAACATCTTATATAGAGACGTAAATTGAATTTACATTAAATACGTAAACTGAGTTCACACTAAACTGTTATATACATACGTAAACTGAATTTACACTCACCTCCCATATACATAAGTAAACTCATTTTATGCAAACCTCTTATATACATACGTAAACTGAATTTACCCTAACCTCTCATATACATAAGTAAACTCATTTTACGCAAACCTCTTATATACATACGTAAAATGAGTTTACACTAACCTCTCACTACGTAAAATCAAATTACCGTTAACAGAGGCATATCTCATACCAAAACAAACAATAAACAAATAGAAACTCTTAGACAATTAAATTCATGAAATTCACTAAATTTTATGAATAAAGTAATGATCAATAAAAAAGATGTTGATTCAATCTTTGATCTTGGTTGCACATCTATGGTGATTTGTGGATGAAGGGGGGTGAGGGTTCTTAATGATAATGAATGAACGGTTTTTAGAAATTTACATGAAGACGACAATTTTGGTATTATTGTAAAATTTTAAATAAATTTGGATGTAACTAGATTATATGGGGTGAGACTAGAAAAAGTCATTATAAAATCAAACAATAAAAATATTGTAATAAAAAATCATAATATTTAACCATGTTTTAATGAAATCCGTGTAACGCACGGGTTGAATACCTAGTTTTTATTTTTGAATTTGAAACTTGAGCTATTCTTATGCAAGAGTTGTGATGATGTGACATATCTAGAAAAGCTCCAATTAACTATTCTCTATTGCATTGAAACCTTGCTATTATCTCTTTATACTATATTATTATTATTATTATTATTATTATTATTATTATTAAAACCTTACCACCTTTCCACGGTATATTCTTTTTTGATATCCAAATTCTTTAATTTTATGAACGTTTCCACACCTTTCATTGGCACATAACATTTTAATTAGAGCACCTTTTCAATTCATTGTGTAACTTTTTTTTTTTTTTAAGGAATTCACTATGTAACTTCTTCCACTATTCATTATTTTTTATTTATAACCTACAAATTGAAAAAATTAAGTGCATAATTTTTCGCATTCACTCTCACCCTTTATAACCACCACTTACTCCACATTCATTTTCAACTCATTTCTATCCATTTTTACAATTATACTAAATTTTAGAATGTTTCCACCATGGTGCTATTGCTACTACTATCTTTAGTTGTTTATTTGTGCTAAAGTTTTTTTATTCATTTGTTCAAAAGTTATTGTATATTATTTGTTATCCCGTGATGAACGAAACTTTTGTCTTTTCACTATGCTTATCTATGTAAAGGTATTTCTTAATACTATTATCACACCTTATACTACTAAAAAAAATATTACACATGCATATTGAAGAAAAGTGTGCAAGAAGATAAGATATATATCACTATGTATTTCTATAAATCATGTATATATTTAGTAATCTAAGTTTTAATATTTTTTATGTGTCCCCCTTTCAAAAAAAAAATATTTTTTATGTGTCCTCTTTAAAAAAATAAAAAAAACTCTTTCTTTGTTTCTTAGAAAATTTTGTCATGTTTTTTCACTCCATATTCCTTTTTAATTTCTCACTATATATATATATATATATATATATATTTGAATTCTAAGCTTATTTATTCTAATACTAGAATTGTGTCTATGTGACACCACTAAAAACGTTTCACCATTGTAGACTAAACATAAGTCATTATAAGCTAGGTTTCTCACGTTATTTTACTGCTTCTCACCTTTTTCTATTCAATCTAATAGTAATTTTATCATTTATCTTCGTATAAATCAATTCGTGTATAATAGTTCTTGAATAGATAAAAAAAACTGCTCATTGCTAGAAATTATAAAGACATTGTATACACTATTAGTCATTTAATTTATCTTCAAATAATGACATTTCATTATTTTTAAAATATAAAAAAAACTGAATTGGCCATTGTTGTTTTAGCTTCTGTGTATATTGCAACTTTTTTTTTAAAAAAAAAACCCACTCCCATTGCATTGTCTTATATGAATATATAATTTTTAAAACGGTTATGTATGGATATATACTAGCTTGATTCTTTTTTAAATTTTTTTTTTTTTTTTTTTATAGATTTTACATCTTATATGATACATAATTAATTATTATCTTTTTTATTCATTTTTTCAATTGATCAGTTTCATTTTAATTATGTTATTAAAATTTCTTAATTATTGTTTTTACCCTTTCATTCACCTTATTTAATTAACCAATAATAAATTTCTACTATAATAACCATTGCAAGGACATGCAAAAACATGATTATTACTCATCTCTAAAGTGTGAGGAGGTTTTGGAGGAGAACGAAGGAGACAAATTTTTCATCGATCCTTTGAAATAGTCATCTTTCATGAGAAGAGACATATATTCTTCACCAAAAATGACTTTGTTTTTTGCCCTTGCTAGGTGCAACACTTCTTATAGAGAAACTGTTCATCAAATTACACAAAAATTGCAATTCCTTTTCTTATAGAAATTCCCCGATGATTTTTTGTCCTATATATGTAATGCTTTATTTTTTACATTAGATATTTCATCTACCCCATTATTTCTTTATCGTGATCTTCATTCAATTGGTTCTTTCTAATTGGTTATTTCTAATGATTTTGTTGTCTAATTTGATGAACAAAAATAGATAGAAGTTTCATGTGTTTTCATAGTAGATCAAGGAGGTTAGATTTCTTGCAGAGACAGTGTTGTGGAGTACTGGGAAACACATTTAAAGAAGTTCACGTTAGGTTACAAAATGTGGTTAGTAATTTGGTTGTAATTTTTGTTACTTTTTTGGCTTTAAGTAAATATCTTATGTACACAAAATTATTATACACAATGCAATTGAGGAAACCACCAAAATATAGGTGAGGCCTACATTACCCCTACATGAATTAGGGTTGGGGGGTAATTTACCCCTAATGATAAATAGGATTCAATTATGAAATGAGGGAGATGGAGATCACATGTTGAATGAAGGAGATGAAAAAACTTAATGTTTTTGAGATGAAAACAATAACTAATTGTAAGAAAAAAACCCAAAATACATTACCCTTAACGTAGAAAAAACCCCAAAATATAATGTGCGCTTCTCTTTATTTTGGCTTAACCTGCCCACCTGCAGTCTACAAGACGATGCAAAGGAAAGAATGAAATGAAAAGTTGAGTTTAAGGCTTCATAGTATGAGAGCTTAGTGAAGGAGACAACACATTTATAAAATATTCTTCATATTCCAACCATTTGATACATGGTCAAATATTTGTAAGATAGTTCAATAATGTAAATAAAATGCATCAAAAGTGCTTTGCTCAATTTTAGCTTTTTTTCCTTATTACTTCAAATCAAATCTCTGAATTTTATTTGGCATGTTGACAAGTCCTATTATTTAATAGCTTAATAAAATTGATTTCATTTACATTTCCCCTAACTTATGCCATCTTATTATTTAACATAAAGTATGAACAACCTGACAAGCCCCGTGCAACGCACGGGTTCTATACCTAGTAATTATTAGTAGGGAAGTGATGAAATGGCTGTTTCTGCTTGTTAGCAAATGACACATTGTTGCAAAAGTTGCATAATCTCCTTCATTATAGCATAGAAAAATTGAACCACGAGTCAATGTTTTTTACTTGACCACTTTCTATTATGTCATTCATCTCTATATATAGGAGTGTGACAAATAATTTAAACTAAATATAGCCTAACGTAACTTTAGATCTCTTCTCTCTTTCTCAAACCCTAGCCGTCAGCCCTTTCTTTTTCTTGTCTACCGAAGATGGGTGATTTAGGGTCAATTTTGATCAAGAATCACCCGTCCGAGTTATTTTTCCTTATATCCAAATTAAAATAAGTGGTTTCCACATATATTCAGTTTTCTTGCGTTTGCTTTTGTGATTTCGTCGTGACTCTGTTTTTTTTTATTTCTCGTCTTTGTGTGGTGTGTTTTTTATTTCCCGTCTTAGTGCGATATTTATTTGTTTCAGGTTGAAAGATTAGCTATGAGCAAGTGCAGATCCGATCAATGATTTTTGCATCGTCAACTTTGCAGATTCGAAGACATCAGTATTCCGGAGACTTGAATATAGTCATATTTGCAGGCATAGGTACTTTGCCGTTTTATGCTATTAACATGGATGTTGTGAGTTTGTTCACATATTCATCCTTTTTGTTTTTAGCGACTTTGAATTTGTATTGTATAGATGTACTCTATCAATTTAAATAAATGAATATCGTTTATTGTTGTAAAAAAACAAAAATTAAACTAAATTGTACAATCTATACAAATTTATCCACGAAAACCATTTTTGTCTTACACTTTAATTTGTTGGCCAGTAGGCAACTACAGTTCCTCAACTAAGCAATCTGCCCTTTCAAAAAAAACTCATCACTTTATGCAAGGGAATATGCTTTAAACAACACTTTAAACAAAAGAACTGTTATGAACTTGAGAGGTATTTAAGTGACTCTGCTGAAAAGGATGATGCAAATTTGACATTCTCATTTGTTGCCACACCTGTATCAAAAATTGCTTCTTAGAGCACATATAACATATGGGAAAGATTTTAGACACTCATTGAGTTCGTTCGAAAATGACAAAAGTTTTGATGTTCTTGAAATTGGCTGAAACTTTGTTTCAGAAACTTCAAAGACCTTAATTTGAGTGAAGAATACAAGCTATTTGAAAATGTCATAACATATCATTTAATAATCTGTCTATGAACTGGTATACTTTTTTTTTATGTTGATTATGAGTTATGTGATTTATTTCTCTTTTAAATATATTTAAATTTTTAATATATTTCAATCAACAAACTAAATATTAGTAGAAAACAAACTAAATCTTTATTTCAAATAATTTATTCATTAGATTAGATATTATGAAAAAAAATAAAAATAAAGAGTTGCTTTTAGTGACATCAGAAATTAATTGATTAGTGTTTGTTCCGATAATTTGGGAGAAACTAACCACTTGTATTTAATGTGTCAAAAAATAAAACTTGTATTTATTACATATATTGCTGTCAAATGGAAAGATTTATGAAGTATTATATTTTCATTCACACAAAACATTTACTATATCTTTGCATAAAAATAAAAAAAAGGATTTATTGTATCTTTATAATCAAGGAACTGTTCACTGATCCATGTGAACAAAAGACTAATCCATGTGAACAAAAGATTAGAAAGTGCCTTGCTAGAACATAAATAAAACTAAGGAGGATTCAAGCAAACAATACCTTGCATGATAAATTCTCCTTTCAAAAAACCAATATAGTTAACATTAACAACAAAAAACCTTGCATAGAAAAAAACCAAATACCCTACGTTCAAGAATCAATCGACAAGTCTACAATGGAATTGATGCAAAGAGATCAAGTGCTTCAAGGTGTTGGATTCAGGACAGAACAATTTTTAGGTCAAAGAAATTGTATCAAAAAGAGAAAATATGTTTCCATTAGTCGGGTTGAAATGAAGATGATAGAGTCGGAAAAAGAAAAAGTTAATGATCACGAAACTCGATTAGAACAAACCCCTTATAAAAAACCAGTTGATCATTTTGTTGATGATCCTGAAGTGAAGAAGACTTTGTCTAATTGGAGACAAGTGAAGAGTCAAGTTCGTCCAGATGAGAGGGAACTGGCTCGGTTCAAACTCGAGAGTATCCAAAACACCGCTCGTTTCAATGACAACATGGATGCTATGCATGATTTTCACAAACTCATTGGATGTTCCAAGTGTGAAAAACAAGGAAACAAATGTTCTCTGTATTTTCAAATGTACCAACATGGGAGGAACAAGAAGAATTAATCAACAACTGTGAAAGGTTTTGGTACTTTTTAATCATGTGTTTATTTTGGTTTATTTTTATAACTCTACTGTCTTCATGTAGTGGCAGTCGGTGTCCAGTCTTAGGTGATCATAATTGCTATAATAGCAGTGTTACTTAATTCATTGTGTGATACTTCTTTTGTGATTGCAAGAACATGTATTACTGTTTTTTTTGTTTAAGAAAACGTTATTTTGTTTTCATGAGCAAGTAAAGAAAGTAAAACATACCTTCTAAAAATTTTAAAAGTAAAAATTGTTGATACAATATCTCGAAAACTACCTTATACGCTGATTGAAAAGTCTATATGTCCATGAATCCTCGCTCAAATGAAAAAATTGTCGAAATTGTTAGGTTGTATGTCGTGACCAGTGACCAGGATTCCAATCCGACACCTTGATTTATAGGTGTTCGTTTCAATGATTATTTGTTATTTTGTTTATTTAAAGAGAAAAAAGTCTCCTAAGTCGAAAATACTTTTTTCCAACAATATGGTTCTTGTTCTTGTAGTATAATTAGATCGATCAACAACCATTTATTTTCTTGATTTTGTAGAAAATAATCTTCAGAACATATTTTTCTTGGAATATCTCGTGTACGGAACCCTTCAGAACCCTTTATCAAACAAATGTTACAACCTGTAATTATTCTTGGATGGAATACAGCCTGTAATCAGTATTAGTTTTTTTGAAAGATCTTGTAGTTAATTGTTTATTTTAGATTTGGAAAAATTGATTTGGTTGAAATTATATGCCGACTTTTTTTTTTCTTGTTTGTTTATTTTCCTGTAAATTATGGATACACTCAATCAATAATTTACAACATCTTTGTTATGGACGTAAACACTTCTATAATTTTAATTCATTATATGTTACACTAAATAATTGATTGAAAAAAAATAGCTCTAATATCTTCCTTAATAATTATTTTTTATAGGCATCAGGTATTGTATTGTCTATGTTTTGTATCTTTTAACCTTTTCCTTACATTTCTATTTGTTTATTATTACTATTTATTATTTATTGGGATTTTTTATTGTCAATTAAAATTTTCAAAAACTTATGATTTTATTAGTGTATATTTTATGCCTTTGAGTTCGTTCTTTTTTAGTGCTATTCTTTTAGTTAGACAGGTATAAATATGTCTCCCCTATATTAGTTGATGAGTTGTGTTATTTGAACAACTATTTATATAACAACATTTGAGACAACCAAAATTTTACAAAGAAAATGAGATATTGACGCAAAAATCAAAGCAATAGAACGAGAAAGTAAAAATATAATGTGAGTATGAGATAAAAAGTTGTCATAAAAATTGTCAAAAAATATCATTTCTCTTAGTTGATACACAACATATTATAATAGAGAAAAGTTTGGATAGAAGTTGAGACCATAAATTTTAGCAAGATAGTTAAGTAATTTATGCAACATATTCTTTTCTTAAAGGTATAGTACACAGAAGTTAAGATAGAGTCATATAGAGGAAAGACAAACTCTTGTTGGGAAACGTTAAAGAGGTTAAAAAATGCAAACTTATCATTTTGAGAATAATGTTTCCGAAAAATGTGAAAGAGGTTGGAAAAACGTTGTCGCTGGAGATTTAACTGTTGTAAATGGTTGAATATATTTCAATGTTGAAAAATGTGAAAAGAAGTTAGAATGCATGCAAATATAAGAAGTTAGAATGCATGCAAATATGTTAGAAAATGTTAAAGCATCATTTTAGTGTAACAGTTTTCCGGGAATCATCAAAAGAGGATGAGAAACATTTTTTATTGATATACTCCCAATTTTGTTTAGCATATAACTGACTTTAAAGGACACTTAGTAATTTATGCAACATTTTATTTCCTTTGTGAAAGTATATAATGAGATTAATGGATTTGTTTTATGTATAACTGTTTTATTATCGTGAAGTATGCACTGATTTTTTCGATGACTAATCTTCATTGCATGATCTAGCACCATCTTTTCTCCATCCAGAAGACTTGACCCAGTAATATGCTTAAGGAATCTGACTCCCGTTGCCCTCGAACTAGTATAATATTGGTACACATGCTATAAATATATACTCACACTATATATAAAGAAAATAGCTCAAAATACATGATGCCTTTTTCATGACCTATTTTACCTTTTATTTAAATTATTTGATTAAATCTCATTAAAATATGAGATATCCCACTACAATAGGAACAACATATTTGTTCAAAAAAAGGAACAATATTATATACGAAGTGGATAGAGATTCTGGACTAAATTTTTTATAATTTTAATTATACCCTTAAACAAATTTTCATGATATACTAGTTCCAAATCCATGCTTCGCACGGGATTTTTTTCAAAAATTTAGTTCTAAAAGAGAAATGAAAATGTACAAATTACAAAAAATTGTTGGCCTTCATAAATGTGAAAATCAAAGCGACATAAACTGAAATTTTTAATTTAGATAAATTTCCCTACTTTATGATTCCCTTCAAAGAAATAACAACTACATTTTCAACTTTTTCTCTCAAAATATATGCATCAAGCAGAATTAGTGCATTTATTTATTTTTCCAAAAGGTACATACTCTTTCACTTGGACTATATACACAAAGAGCACCAACCAAATTTGGATGGGGGCAAGGAGTAGGTAATGTACATGTGATTGAAAGACTAATAAATAATAATTTGCATTTCATAAACATATTCAAATGTAAGGATTAATATGACAACTGTAGTCACGGATTCCTGCTCTTCTAAATATTCCCAAGAAGGATCATCCATTCCTCTAAATGACTCATCATTGCCTTCATGATAGGTAGTCTCATAGGTTTCTTTCACATTCATAATAGGTTTCTTTCACATTTGTTTCTTCTCTCAAATTGGCCATCACAACCTACACTCACCAATATAAGCAACAATGAAATTTCAATTAGGTAATGGCCATATAAAAGATAAAATCAAACATATCATAAAACTATGGTCCCATAGGGAAGATAAAAACAAATTGCTTCTGTTGCTTCTCATCTATGGTTTTATTGGTATTTGAGAAATGATCATTCCATTCAAACAATGATGAAATTTCAAATCACACACAACCCTAATTATTTCACACAATTGTAATTAAATGTGGTCTAAATTGTTGCTACATAAACATTAAAAAACTGGATTTGGATTCATATAAATTTGTGACACAATTATTGATCTTGGTTGTTTTATTTCAAATCAATGGCGAAGATTGTTTAAAAGTTACTATCTAGTAAAGATCAAACGTGAACCAAATGATCTTAAATCAACATGAACAAATGCTTAGTGTTTTTTTTTCTTGGTAGAAGGTGAATGCTTAGTGTACTAGAGTGTTCCTCATTCGTTGAAATCATCCAGTTCCTGAGCCTGTTAAATCAACCAGTCAAATATACAGTGTTGATCATTTTCTCTCGTATAGGTCAGAAATTTGACCGAGAACATCATGCACGTGTGCACAGAACATGTGTTAAAGAAAAATGAACAGGTTAAGGACATCGATAGATTGGACAAACCATACAAAAACACATTTATCACAACTAACACTAAATCATATGCACGTTATGAATAACAAACTACAATATGACGAACCTGAACAATTAAAATCTTTGAAAGCCGAAGTCCATAACTTGTTTTAAGAGAATTCTTTCATTTAAATCTATGAACAACTTATGAAGTGAAGTCATAAATTTTTGTAAAATTTATTAGAGATAAACATTCCTATTGTTAAGACAGTGCAATTGGTCCCATGTTAAAATTCATAGCCAACAAATCATGAAAATTCGTGCATTGTAGCTGGTTTAAACATAACTTTCAGAATTTCATTTTTTTCTTTCAAAGTTCATAAAAGATTTTCAAAGTAGTAAAGGGAATAACAAACTATCAATTGAATAAATTCATGAGTTGAAGCCCTAAATCTATCAATCAATAATTGTTCATGGTAGAATCAACAGAAAATTATAGTTTGAATAAAACTAATTTATGTATATGGAAAGGGAAAAGAAAAACCCACTTGAAATTTTGTGGTTCAAGGTGAAGCTTGTATGTTGTTGATGATTGATGATTCTCTTAATTTGGGTTGAAATAAGGTAGATTTAGTGATGTTCTTGTGAGGAGTTGGATGATTGATGAAGATGGTGAGAAAATTGAGAAATTCTTGTACATGCAAAGTTTATCTCCTACCCTTATTCTCCTTCTCACCCTCCATCTCTCTAATTCCTTTCTTCTTCTTTTTTTTTATTTTTCCTTCTGATGTTTTGTTGTTTTTTTTTTCTTTCTTAAAATGAGTCATGGTTTGATCCTTTGGGGAGAATGAAATGGAAGGAAAAATAACATGACTTGTCAACAAAGAGAACAACCAGGTGGCAACAACCAAAATCCATAAATTAGAAAATTACGAAAATGGTCTTCAGGAGGGCAAAACTGTAAAATCAGCTGGATTAATATTTAATATATAGTTAGTAGATATAATGGTGGTATTAAAAAAGATAAGGATTTGTATTATATTTGTTAAATTATTGTTGTTATTGAAGAAGATAAATATGGTTTTTTTGGTTTGTTACAGTTTGAAAGTCACAAATATTTCTACTTTTAATTTTAATAATCAAAACCAAAATTTCATATAAAATATCGTTCATAATTTACACGTGTTAACGCAATAAAAAGAACAAAAAACGGGCACGTGAGTGCCCATCTTTTTGCTAGCATATAAAATTAATTTGACTACATATTTTTTTATATATAATTAAATTTGAATTATTTTTGACCAAATTTATGTTTTATTAATGGTGTAAGTTGACCGATATAATATTGATGTGTGTGGGTATATATATATATATATATACACCCAAGTAAAAGGAAAAATTTGTACAAGTGAGGGGGGACCAAACCAAAACCAAGTAAAAAACAACGGAGAAAGAAAAGATGAAAATCAAACAAAATTATGGAAAACGATAATATGACATGTCATATACGTCCCTAAAGATATCTTCCCTAATAAAAATCAGGCAAGCATCCCACCAAAAATATGAGAAGAAAGAACGTGAAGACGCAAAGAAAAACAATTATGTCATCTATTTCACTAGATACGAGGCACCAATTCAGGTTTCTTAAACGCAAAAAGGACGCTAGAAGAATCTCTCTCAGTCTAAAGTGACACCTCAGTGATTACGCGCATCAAATTCCCAAGCAATAATGAATCCAAGCATTTCAACCTCAAAAATAGATATGTCCCCCAAATTAGCAGATAATATGCCAAAATAAATGAGAAACTCATTCCACGAATGCGCCAAAGGAAGATCTTCATTGAGAACCTGAAGTTAGAGGACCATGAGACCAAGTTTTAATTATTAAGTGATTTTCCTTCTTTTTTGCGACTTCGATAAATACGTAATGAAGGGTACTTCTGTGTTGTTGTTGGTGGTTGTTAGAGCTTGTTGAATGATTTCTAAGTCCTTGTTAACATTCAAACATCGATGCTTCTTAAAATCATAAAAAGGAAGCTGGCTAGCGACATTGTCCAACTCCTACAATGTTACGGCTAGCTAGTCTAATGTAACGGGCTCCATAATTGACATTTCATTCGAAGTTGCAGATGTAGTCCTTGCTATTGCATCTGTCACGTTATTCAAAGCAAAGTGGAATGAAGTGTCTGACATAGATGCTTCCCTTTACTGATGTTGTTCAGTCGGAGCAGCTGAAGCAAGGCCGTCATTTTGAGGACTGGCAGATTGCACAGGTGATGAAGTTCTAGTATGACCATGAACTATCACGACATCTGAACCCAATGTATCACCTTGGACTACCTCGACATCAGAAGCTAGAGTGTTGGCAGCATAAGCATGAGCCGGAGGGTCCTGCACTTTGGCTTTAGGCGAAGGTGTTGTTGTTTTTGTTTGTTGCACAGCAGTTACATCAGAATGTTGAACCGTCACAGCAGCTGCCAAAATTGTTTGTTGCACTGGCAGTGCTATTATTTCCACTTTTCTGTATCACGTGCCAATTGTTCATGTTGCTGCTGAGTGTCTTGTGCGACCTAAATAACAGGAGTTCGTGATTCATTATGTGCATTCGCTAGTGTGGATGCCGAAACAATAGTTTATTGTGCTGCTTGCTTCTTTCCTTTGAGTAGGCACCCAACCAAGTTTGGTAAGTGGTACTTGCTTCTTTCCTTTGATAGTATTTTCTTTAGCTTCATTGTTGTTCTTTCGAATCATCGATAAGATTAAATATCATGGCCAATATTTTGACAATGGGTACAAAAGTCAGGAAGCCATTCGTATGCCATCTCCACATTAAAAGAAAAGCCCTCTCTCTCCACCATAATTTCATGAAAAAGCTTTTAAAATAAATCCATGTCGACTAGAACTCATGCATAGTGACCAAAAATACGTTTGGATGTCGCATTATCAATGAGCAGCGGCATGCCAACCACGCTTGAGATTTCTCGTAAAGTCTGTTCCATCCAATATTCCTGAGGTAATTCCATTAATCTAATCCACACATGTGCATGAGTATTTCTGCTTGTGCATATTGAAATCCTTTTTCCACTCAAAAAGCCATAAAACCCTTGGATTCAGATTAATAGTTCCCTTTGCCCATACAACACTTAAATCAATTTTAAAGTTAAAGGAAAATTCATAATATCACTTTCCTAAAGACATCATAAACCATGATCTTGTTGTCTTTCATTGCTTCTGACGCCTCTGTTGGATATCCTTCATTGTATAAGGTTTATCACCATTATTCAACAGAAGTCTGCCATGTAGGTTCCTCTTGCAAACTTCAATTCCTTTCTCATACATCGCTTGTGATATTTTGATACAAATCGCCTCACCTCGGATGGATGACTGAGATAAATTGTCATTCGTAGAAGCATGAGTTGGTGCAATTTAATCTTGTGCGAAGGAGACAGACTATGTTGCAATTGCATGAGTGAGAGAGAGTTGCGCATGTAAGGTATGGGAAAGAACAACTGGGGAAGCGATCTCTACCTACCAATCAAACGGCATGGCAATTGTAACGCCCACACTAAACGTATCTAGAAAGTTTAGCATGTGCATTATCTTTAGTACTGGATACATTAAAAATTACAACTTGAATTCTTCGAATGAATATCATATACAACAATTCACATTCGTACATCAACAAAATACAAAACAAACTATCCAATATATAGAAATACACTCTTAAATCCATTTGAACATCCGGCAGCAGGTACGAACGAGTTCTTGTTGGTTATCCATTCGGCGACAAGCTTGCTAAATCCTGCTAAACCAACCTACTGATCTGAAACGAATAAGGATTGGGATGAGACATAATGTCTCAGTGAGTTCTACCTAATTCTAGGTTGTAGGTAACCTCGGGAAGAACCTAGGGTCACCACGTGTCTACAATACAACCTGCCAGTTGATTATACGTGTGTGGGTCATACTTACCTAGACAGTCGTGCATACTAAATCCGTCATAGGTTCTTCGTATGACCGCTATGTCGAGATACGATAAACGCATCAAGACCTAAACCTAAATCATTCATTCGCATGTTCCTAAACTGGACGATCGAGGGAAATACTAAGACCGTCAACAGTATTTATTCATAACTTGTCCTATGGCATAAGCTCGTACATGTCTAATAGCATATCATAATCATATCATGTTCATTTATTATGTTATAAGTTAGAGTGTATCAAACAACATTATCTTGGTTCATTTTACGGAGTGTATCGGGTCGAGTAACCCCGAGTACAATCCCTTGCTTTACCCATGAAATTCAGCTAAGGTACATCGGACTCCCTCAGTGCAGTGCGGGCCTACCTGGCGGAGCGTATCCCGTCCCCCTGGCGTGAACCTCTCGTATCCCCCTGGCGTGGATAACAGAGAGACACGACACCTACATCTTGCTTATAGTCTTGGTCGAACATGACAACTTAACTTATAACTTGTTATTATCTACCACGGGTCCGTGATCTACTCAATTAGCGGTAAGATACTTGCATAATCGTTCTTGTTCATGTGTGAAGAGATTATATATATATATATATATATATATATATATATCAATTCACGACTTAATCATACTTAGGGTTCTTGCTAATAATATAGTTCTCGACGATATACATCGATGCTCTATGGTTTTATCCCATTCTTAGTTTATCGATACCCGAATAAACATGCTTAAATTCTCTAGTGCCATTCTTGATGTTCATGTTAATATTGTCCATGATTTTCGTTTCAAGAATCGCTTGATTTAATGCTCATTGATTCGAGGATGTTTAGGGGTTTTAACTTTGAATAAAACATTGCGAGAAAAACATCGGACAACATTACAGACCCCCACACAAACCAACTAACCAATAAACAAAATGGGGAGTCGGAACCATTTCGCTATTAACGAGTTGCTCTGTAAGAATTTCGCTATTAGCGAAATATTTCGCTAATAGCGAGTTTCTTCGGGTCTGTAGTGCAGATTTTGCATTTTTGTCCCCAAACTCACCAAATTTGATCCTGCAAGGCACCATATACATCCAGCAACATATACAGATTGTAATAATCATATTGCATGACAATTTTAACATATAAACAACAAGATTGGTATTTGGGTACAAAATCATATCATGCATAAAACTAATAACTCTTGAGTTTTCTCACATAAGCTACAACACAAACCCATAAGGGAAGAGTTCTAACTAGAAAAATCACTTGCAATTGATGACCATTCCAATTCTACTCAAGTTCTTGCACCAAACCCTAGCATGCAAACTCCTATCTCAAGAATCTAAGCCTTCAAAGATTCCCCCTAAGATTCTTCTTGTAAAATCTTCTTGATCAATCCATTTCCAAGCCTTGATCATCCATAAGTGTTGAGTTTCAAGAGGATTGATTGATAAATGGAGGGGTTGGGGCCGAGAGAGGGTCTTTGTCTTGCAAGCTTAGAGAGAGAAACAAAATGAAATAATGAAGATTCTTGGCTCCAACACACTTAAATACCCCCTTTGTGAAAGTACTAAAATGCCCTTCGTCTCAAACGCGTTTATCCTGACACTGATAATTCGACCCGTGCTTAACTGATATTACATGATAAACATTCTTCATCGTACTTGCTTTCCATAATTATTTGTCCTCTAACATGTTTGACTGGTAGTAATCCAATACTGACGAGTGGGATATTACAGCAATTGTTTGTACGGTGATTAAAAGGTGAAATTAAGGGTGAAATCACAGTTAGGAAGGATGGAAACAGGGAAGAAGATGACTGTAACGCCCCAGATTTTGGTTCAAGACATTACGCCTAATTCAATTTCATTTTTCGAAAAACACTACTATTTTTATTTATCATCAATAGTAAAATCTTAGCATATCCTATACAAAATCTTAACATAATTAAATTAAAATTCTTAAAATAAAAATCCTTCAAAATTTCTTCTAAAGTTACAATTCAATCAAAAACCCAAATTTTGTCCCCGCGTATGCTATCATCACACATCAAACTTCATATATCATCTTTGGTACCTACGACATTATATTAATGTAAGGGTCAATTTCCGATTCCACATGGGATCACCTAAACTCAGAAAAATGTCATAAAATAATAATAAAAGGACTCATCAACTAAAAAGGATTAGAAATGGGCAAAAGAATAAAGTACACAAAAACTATTTTTGTAAAACTTTATGGATGAAGTGCATGATATGCAAGACTCAATGATCCGGATATTGTCGTGTTAACGCACATAGCACGACTAAGGAAAGAATGAACCACTCAATGGTTCCTGCAAGACCGTAGCCCAATAAAAACTAGACCACTAAATGGTCTCTGCAAGGCCGTAGCCCAAATAAAACTAGACCACTAAATGGTCTCTGCAAGGCCGTAGCGCAAAGACTTCATGCTATGATATGCAACTCAATGTCATCAATAAAACCAATAATAAAACCATGAAATGCAACCCACCAACCTCTAATAATTTATGGTCCACGAGCTATTTTTTAAAAATCATATATAGTTATAAACATGTCAAGTCTAATAATCAAATTTACACAACAATCAACACACTATTCAACCACCATAAGAAATTATACATATAAATTATGTAAAGTTATTAAATTAAATAGAATAAAACATAGAAAAACTAACTAATAGACAAGAATTCTACTATCATTTCACAATATTTGTCTGGCCTAGTATGATGGTGTGGGGAAAAAGCCCTTACCTCGGAAAGATTTACTTCATAGCAATATACTTCTAGTTCCACTTATTCCACTCAAAGAGCTATTTGCAAGAAAAGAAAGGACTCGAAACTTGGTTGTACACGCAACTTGAAGGAGAATAAGACTTGAGAATTTATTTTTAATGAGCAAGCGAGTCATTGAGAAAATATCAAAGGAGATTAAAATTAGAGAGATAGATGTTTTTCTTTTGAAAGGAGAGAGATAGATTTTATATACATATATATAAGAGACGGCAGCGCCAACAGGAAGTAAAGAAACGAGAATATATCTCAATCAAGTGTTTTCTGCAAAAGGTATAAAATTTAAATGAAAGAATTTGAGGTGAGGTGAGTTTGTATAGCATGTCCGTTCAAAATAGATTGTGGTGGGGTGATGAATTTGGGATACCTCATGAGAATATATGGGGAGTGTTTTCTTTGTTGGTTGATTACATGATGAGAATAAGTGAATGAATGTTTCACTCCTAGTTGTAGCAAACCCCAAAAACATGAGAGTAATTCATGGCTTGTTAGTTTGTATCAGGGGAAGTTGTGAAAGATTGATAGGCATCAATTGAATTTGGAAATGAGGGAGACGTGTCTTTGACTCAGCAACCAAAAGGGAAATTCATAAGCAGAATAAATTGAGTAAAACTAGGCATCAACTTAACACAACAGTAACCCACTTAATAGTAGATAGAAATTAAGTCTCAAACCTATAGCGTATGGCTATTAGAGCATATAGATAATTTGGCAACTACCATTTCTGATAGCTATTATCATCATACAAACTAGACCAATTAAAATAAATAAACTAATATTAATTAAAATAAATAAAACTAAGGGGTTCTACTTAATTAATCATAGGCTCAAAGGTTATATTGCACAAATAAAATAAATAGGCTTTAGGTTATAAGAATTTTTCTTAAATTCTTACGCATATAATAAGTTTTTGAATAAATCATCAATTAAGAAAAGATACTAGAAAATATAGCTTATGAAAATTAGGAATGTTACACTGATCAAACCCTAGAACATCAAACCCTAGCAGAGCCGTCAGCTCTCCCTCTCCCTATGAAGTATTTAGTGGTCAAATCTCAACAAAATTCTTGTATATTAATTCAAACATGAGAGGATCAAAATATTACATCAGGAGGTGCTTTAATTAGGGATGACACCTGTTAATAGTTGAGGGGTTGGTGAAGGTACCATGTATCCCCAGTTTTCATCATCACATGGTAATCTTTTCCTTGTTTTATTGTTCTATTTCATTCACGTTCTTAGAAGAATCCCCTGATTCTAAAAGAAAATAGTGAATAAACTATTATTAAAAATATAAAAATTATAATTATAAATTAATTTTGAAATTAAAAATACATATTTATAACGAAAAAAGAGTCATGGTTTATCATTACATCATCTATGAATGAAATACTTTGAAATGCACTTATCTAAGTGTGTTTCAATTTAATTTTCCTGGTGGAATATTGTATAACCATGTATTATTTCACTATTTTCAAAAAAAAAATTTCTATTTCACTCATATCTCTTTCGCCATTTACAAATTATGTTTTCATGTTCTACATAGGTTTTGATGAGTATATTCCTCTCTATAGTTGGTTGAAATTCCTTTTGTACTCTTAAATTGAAAATTTTCTTTTTTTGTGAAATAATAGGAATTATGGCTCTGAAGAAAAATCTATTTTAACTTTCTACCCTTTAAATTTTTTATATATTAAAGTTTAAATTATCAAGATAAAGACATCATTGCGTCCTTTAAGTTCAACAATTGTACTGAATTAGCCTTTTTATTTTTTTTACTTTGAAATGGATCGTTTATGTTAGAAAAAGTGTGCATTTAGTCCTTGAAATCATTAATTAAATATATGTACCATTACCCTCGTTCTATCAAACACAATTAAAAAGTGCTTGTGTTGACTTTCATTATTAAGTCGGTAGCTGATGTGCAGATTAGGCAAGTGTACCAAATCGTTTACCAAGTAATAGTGATAAGTAGAGTATCATATCCACAAGGATTGTCGTTTCATCCAAACAATTCCCGTTACTTACTTTTGTAAGTTTGACGGTATAAAAGATAGGTTGCAATTTTTATCTGTTTGCAACAAAGCAAGTTTACTTGTTTTTGCTTGCAGAAAAGTAAGCAGAGGTTAGGATTCCTCGAATCCCCCCTATTTATATATATATATTGTTGGATATTAAATAACATATATGTTGAGTTTATTTATCTTAGGTAGTCTATACAAATGATAAGGTCGTTGGGACGTTCTAACCTAGTCGGTTGTCAAGTTGCACTTGTTGATCTCACGGGGATCATTATGTGTGGGGTCTATACTATCTCAGTTGATCTATGTCTATCCCTCCAATGGTTAACTGCACCTTTTGATCGCACAGTGATCCTTACATGCGGGGTCTTGTTAATTCAAAGGTAATTGAAACATAAACTTAAATTGGCTTTTCAGTGTTTCCCAAGGCAATGAAGGACAGAGTTCCCTTAGGTCGTCCCATCTATGAATCCAGATACATCCTAGGTTCGGTATACCACCACTCAGTCTTAGTAATCTTACCTTTTAAGTACCTACAACCAGGGTCAACTCTCTTTCGGTATATTTCGCTAGTTGATAATCACTTACTTCCTATACAAATAGTTACTAGTATAATGCTATAAATATCAATGTTAGGTCCTGTCACAACCTAAGTACCAAATCTAGGGTTACACTCCATTCAAATAAATAACTCATCAGGAACTTAATTGTGAACAAAAGAATAAATAAAATAAACGACATATTATATTAAATAAATATCCAACAAAAATAAACAGAGGTTCATATTATAACTCTAACCTAAAAAGATTTAGTTACACATGGTAACTAAAAAATAAATTACTAAAGATAAAAACATACCCTAGAAAATCAAGGAGAAGATAGATTCTCCCGAAGCTCCAAAGTCGTCTTCCTCTTTAACTGCCAAAGTTCTCAACGTGAAATTCTGAATGAGGAAGGTTAGTATTTATAGTGGAGATTTCTAACTGGGTTTGGGCTAAAAACGCGGGCTAAACCCAGAAAAACATATAAAATTACGCTTGCACCCCTCGCATTTAAGATTCCCGGGGCGCATATGGAATGCCCTAGGCACATCCTTCATTGTGACAATACCCTAGGCGCATCCTTCATTGTGACAATACCCTAGGCACATGGCTGCTCCTTCTTGGGCCTAATTTCTCTGATTTGCATCGTTTTTAGGTCTTCGTCTTCACATAACTTGCCTCCGAACTTGGGAACATAATTCCTCACTATGTAAAGTCTCATGAGGCCTCTTAAATCTTCATTCTTGGTCTTTTCAAAGTCTTGAAAATTCTTCAGATGTTCTTGATTTCCTGATTTGCATGATTTCTTCATGAATTACTTCAAAAACCCCCTAAAATTGTTATGTTCGGGAAAACTAAAATTGCATACTCAAATATAGAAAACATTGCAAAAGTCCTAAAATCATAAGCAATTATTCTAATACTCCTCCTCTTTGCTGCTAAAACCTACTGAATATGTAAGATGACCTGTCATAGGAAATAAATCATAGGCAATAACGTAAGATGACCTGTCATAGTCCCGAAATCATAGGCAACAACGTAAGATGACTTGTCATCACAACCCCAAACTAAAATTGTTGCATGTTTATCTAAGACATTTGTACATCCTATTTTTATCTACATTAAGTATCTTTGTATCGTTTCCACAAGGACTAGTACATATCATAAACCGTTGAACATCAAATATCATCTCAAGTTTAAGGTTTAAAACTTTGTTTGTTTAAAAACTAATCTAACTAATTTACATTAAATTAAATAGAGACGAGATAGGGGGTATAACACTTAGGGTTAGAGTTCGTCAACCAAGCGTTAAATATGTATTCTCATGATCACATAAACGAATTCTAGTTTTTAATCGATATTATCACAATCACTCCACAACATCATTCATGTCTAAATAATGTTGTGATATCAATTGTATCGTTTAATCGACGATTTCTCAATCTATCAAACGATCCAAAAGTATTAAGTTCTTGATATTTAAAGTGATTACCAGAACCTAAACCCTATGTCTAGAATAATTGCTTTGATAGATTATTATTTTAACCCTAGATTCAAAAGTATCTTTCAATATCATTTGAAATCATAATTAAAGCATAAAACACAAGAATAATGACAATATCAAGTAAAATTGCTAGAACCGTATATTTAAGAATAAAAAAGAGTACATACTAACTTGATTAAGTACCTTTAAACCCATGATGACAGGTCATCTTATGTTATTCTTAGCATGTTTTTCAGTTTTTTTAGTAGGATTTAGCAGCCAAAAGGAGGAGTATTAGAACGATTGCCTATGATTTCGAGACTTTTGCAATATTTTCTACATTTGAGTCTTTAATTCTAGTTTTCCCAAAACATAGCAATTTTAGGGGTTTTTTGAAGTAATTCACGAAGAAATCATGCAAATCGGCAAATCAAGAACATCCGAAGAATTGTCAAGATTCAAGGAACAAGAATGAAGATTCAAAAGGCCTCAGAAGACTTACAAGTGGGAGGAACTATGTTCCCAAAGCACCGAGGCAAGAAGACGAAGACCTAAAAACGACGAAAAATCGGAAACTGGGCCCGGAAGAGAGACAAAATGCGCATAGGGCATGGAAAAATGCATAGGGCATGAATTTAGCAATTAATGCGCCTAGGGAATGAAAATTGCTTCACTCTCATGCACCTAGGACATTTTCTATGCACCCCGTGGATGCAAAAATCGGGGCGCAACTGTCTTATCCTGCTTCGATTTTGGGAAAAGCCTGCACTTTTAGTCCAAATCCGGGTAGAAACTCTCACTATAAATACCAACCTTCCTCATTCAGGATTTCTGGTTCAGAACTGTGGAAGTTCAAGAGCAAGGAAACTTTGGAGCTTCAGGAGAGTTTCTATGTTCTCCTTGATTTTCTAGGGTATGTTTTTATCTTTAGTAATTTGTTTTTAGTTACCACATGTAACTAAATATTTTTAGGTTAGAGTTCTAAGATGAACCTCTGTATATTTTTGTTGGATATTTATTTAATATAATATGTCGTTTATTTTATTTATTTATTCTTTTGTTCGCTATTAAGTTTGTTAGGAAGTAGTTTATTTCTGTGAGAGGTGCAACCCTAGATTAGGTACTTAGGTTGTGACAGGACCTAACATTGCTATCACTAACTGGATGCTTATATCTTGATAGTTATATCCATTACTGATAACTATCTGTCTAGAAAGTAAATGATTATTAATTAGCCAAAGATACTGAAATTATTTATGACCCTAGACATAGGTACTCAGTGGCTAAAACCCATTGAGTCAGGTGGTGCCTTACCGAATAGGAATTAATTGGTTAATAACCTACTTTGCCTTCATTGCCTTGGGAATCACTGAAAAGCCAATATAATTTTTTTTGTTCAATTACCTTTGAATTAGCATGACCCCATATGTAAGAATCACCGTGCGATCATCAAGTGTAGTTAGCCATCCGAGGGATAGACCAAAGTAGGTTATTATCGTCCAAACGGCCTCATCACTTGTATAGTCTACCTAAGATAAATAAACGCGACATATTTATTACATATTATCCCACAACATATATACTGAGGGGATTCGATGAATCATAACCACTGCTTACTTTTCTGCAACCAAAACATGTAAACTTGCTCTGTTGCAAACAGATAAAGATTGCAACTTAAATTTTATACCATCAAACTTAGAAAAATAAGTAACAAGAATTGTTCGAACGAGATGAAAATCTTTGTGGATATGATACTCTCCTTATCACTTTGTTACTTGGTAAACAATTTGGTACACTTTTCATATTAGCAATGCATCAACCGTGCATCAACCCACAAGGGTAGATTTAGCTACATATTTTCATAGTAGACTTGCAAAATAGGAAGAAAATATGAAGATTCTAAGACAAGATTCTTGATTTCTCTACAAATCTTGTGAAAATCAGTTCTAACACTCTTGCTTTGTGTTTTCTCTCTCTAAAATTCCATACCTCTCTTTAGAAATATAAAAAAAAAAATATCAAACTTCTCCACAAAATGAGAGAAAAAGATATTTATAAGAGTCTAAAAAGTGAAATCTCAATATATCGAGTTGCACTCGCTATAGCGAGTTGCCTAGCTACATCACATGATGACTGCCACGTAACCCTCCTCATCCACTTTAACTCTCTATGGCAAGTTCAACTTGCTATGGCGAGTAGGCCTTCAAATAATAAGGGCTATCTGCCGGTTTTTCGCTTTGGACTGCTGTTGGCGAGTTGACTTGTAGGTGAATTGACATATTTTCTTGATCTGCAAGTGGATGATACTGTTTTTATTTTTCTAAGCAAGTATGCCAAGAGTATTGTGTAGAAGTTTGGTCTTGAAAATGTAAGTCATAAGAAAGCTCTTGCTACAACACATGTTGAATTAACCAAAGATGATAGTGGTTTTGATGTTGATCAAAATCTTTATAGGAGTATAATTGGAAGTATATTGTATCTCACAATAAGCAGACCTGACATCACATTTGTTGTAGGAGTATGTGTTAGATACCAAGTTGAAGAGGACTATGAAGTACATTAATGGAACCAATGACTATGACATTTTTTATTCTCATGACATTAACTATATGTTAATATGGTATTGTGATGCTGATTGGGCTGAAAGTGTTGATGACAGAAAAAGAACATCTAGTGGATGTTTCTTAACAACAATTTGATTTCATAGTTCAACAAGAAGAAAAATTGTTTATGTTTGTCTGCTGCAGAAGTTAAGTACATTGATTGCAGAGATTAGTTGTACCCAGTTGTTCTGGATGAAACAAATGTTGAGGGAGTACAATGTCATTACCCATAATATCCCAATAGGTTTTGAATAATATGGGTTGAAAACCATTAGGACAAAGCACTTTATAAGACTCCATAGAGAAGATAGTTTCTTTAAACTCGCCCAAAATAATTGGTAGAAGGAGGATATTATGAAGTTCTTGACTTATCTGAGGGACGATCTCCGGTTAAATTAGATCATGAGGATGGAAAGGGTCATTAGATTGGAAGAGTGTCATGAAGAAGTTAGAAGCTTCCCTCTTCAAAGTAGACGTATAAATCACCAAACTCCCTCAACATTAACCCATGAGATCATGTTTCTTCTTCTTCTGATCACAATTTGAGTATGAAAGAACTTAGTATTCTTATTACCATACTGTCAGCCTGCAATTTCACAAGGCTCATTTAATGCAGTATTAGTTGACCTATGTCCTTGCAGGAATCAAAGTCTTTTCCTTCAACTTGAGGAGTTTCGACGAGATGTTGGACTTAGCGCGAAAAGGTCTAAAAGCCATAAGGTTCGACAAGACACGGGTCAGGGATACAAAACCGTCGAAGTCAAGCAACTACCATTGAGGCGGGAAGATTTCGAATTTCAAAGAGAAGCGGTTTCCTCAATAGAAAACATGGGAGATAAGCGGTTGTTTACATGAAGAAGTGTTGATCGTGGAGTTAGGCTTTTTGCATTTATTTTATTATGTATAAATAGTAGTTTCCCATAGGAAAAACAGGTCGCAAATCACATATACAAAATTCTAAAACACTCGAAGACCGGCGCGAGAGAAAAGAGTCATACAGAATGTATGTAAAGGATTTGTCGAGCAACCTTTATTTTTAATGCATTGTATTTTAACTTTTCTTTAAGTTTCTATAATTTTTACTTAATGCCTTTACTTTGCTTTTAAAACTTTTTTCTGTCGAAAGACGTCATACGGTCTTGTCTTGTTCGTAAAGCAACCTATGAACTTGAAGAACGCTTGAAAAATAATGCACAACATGTCCTAGGATTTTTGGTTTGATCCTGCTTGTAATAACCAAAACTAACCCTTATTGTTTACCAAAAACATCGGTAAACAAATTGGCACATCCAGTGGAACCCTAGTTGTGCATCCTTTTTTAAAAACTTTTTTCAAACAAAAACTCTTTGGAAGGAACTGTCATAATCTTCCAAAACCTTTCAAACTTTTTTCTAAAAAAAACTTTTATGGTAAAACTGTTTTCTGAAGATTAACAACTTTTTTTAGTAAACTTTTTCTAAAAAAAAATCGCATTTTTGTGCATGCATTTAAGAAGTGGACAAACTTTGAAGATAATGACTAAATCTGTCAATATTGGTGCTTCTATGCCGTCACAATCATCTTCACAAACACAATTTACAAGGGCATCCTCCCCTTCAGTGAGTGCTAGTGTATCAACGGCGTGGGGGCAACCATGACAATGCCGATTTCGACGGAAATGGGAGTAACCACTTCCACAACTGCTCTGACTATAACCGCTACAATGACACAACCAAAAATAGGGACCTTTGTGCCACCATTAACTGTTGGTGTACCCGTGTCTACAAGTGTCTCTGCCTCTCCTAACCCTCAAGTTAGGGCTAGATTTGATGATAGGGTCATAAATGTGTAGAACTTCTCTAAGGACCAACCGTACGGTATGCCAACTTCAATGATGGCAAATTTGCATAACAATTCTGCATTCACATAACATGCAAATCCATTTACACCGTTTAATACGTATAATCCTTCTTGGCAGAAATGTTCCACCAGCCTTAACTACAGAATCTATGATGTTGTTTAAACAACAAATGGATGAGAGCGACCATGAGATGATTAATTTGTTAACACAACAAATTGGTACGGTGTTTAATCCTCTGATTCAAAGTACGAATCAAAGTTACCAAGCATTTGCCACTCAAATGGGGAGAATAAAAGATTTCTTCACCCCTCCACAAACTGTCTATCAACAGATTCCTCATATCCAAAATATCCCACAAATCCAAAATACTCAACTTGTGCAAATTGTCGAACCTATCGTTCAAAGACAACAACATGTGCCTCGACCTCAACCGGTTGAACCAATGGTACAAGCGCAACCAAAGGTAATTTTGATGGATAGGAATCATGACCCATACAAAATTGTTAGAAATGTCCAACAACAAAACATCGAAGCACATAATAACATAGCCAATTTGGTCGAAAACATTATGGCTCAAAATGGCTTAAGTGAGGTTTACATAGTCCAAATTTTGTGTCCCCTATGTCAGAATATGTTTTACAAACTGAACTTCTTAGGAGTTGTAAAATTCCTAAGTTCATAACGTTCGCTGGAGATACCAGTGAATCCGCTAACAAAATTTGAGATTGAAACTCTTTCCAAGTTCTCTAACAAAAAATGCCTTTACGTGATTCACCATGCTTGCACCGCATTCTATTTAATATTGGACTCAATTTGAGAGGTTATTCTATTGGACTCAAAAAAATGCCTTTAGAATTTTTTTTTTGTTGAATAAAAATAGAAGTTAACTATGTTGTGTGAACATAAAATTTTGTTAAATTAAAAAAGAGATTGATTTTTCGATTTTCAACTAATAATTTCTATCAAAAGATCCTTAAAAAAAAACTAATAATATTTATCAAAGATCCTTGAAAAAAAATCTATCAAAGAAAATTATTGATAAAAATTGTTACCTCTTAACCGAATTTTTTTTTTTGGTACAACCTCTCAACCGAAATTTAAATCAAATTATTAATGTTTTATTATTATTATTTTTTTTTTTGCAAAAACAGAAGAGCTAACGTAAGAAAACAAAAATCCTCTTCTTTATTACATGTTGTGAATTGTGTGGAACAGAAAAAGCCACATCATCATCGGTGTTCACTCAGCTGAACTGAGCTAAGTGCTAAGCAATGTCTTCTTTCTCTTCGCTACCCCTTTCTCTCTCCATTCGTGCTTCTTCTTCATCACAAGGTAAAGTACTACCTGCCAGCTCTTCTTTTTCTCTGCATGCTATGAAGCAGTGTATAGAATACGTCGACATCAATAATAATAATAATTTGAGAAAGTAAATAATTCAATGTTATTATATATGTTGGTGTCATGTCTGTGTTCGGGACATGCCTAATTTGATGAGTGTTCGTCTATGAAGCACGGACACTCCTTGGATTAGGTATGTCCCGGTGTCCGGACAAGTATCGTGTCCGACACTGACACAACACCATTATGTGATTTTTTTCAAATTATTAGCTGTGCCGGTGTCTGTGTATCCGGTGTCCGTGTCCGTATCCGTACTTCATAGGTGTCTGTGCTTTGTGCATGCAACCTTTCTTCACTTCTCTTTTCTCATATCAGTCTGACCATTCTTGTTCTTTTGGTAGCAGAATCCTCTATTTCAAAACAGGACTGGAGGAAAAGGTCAAAACCTATCCCACCAGGTGGAACCTATCCAGCTAAAGATCAATGCAGTCGTTGTGGATTGTGTGATACATATTATATTGCTCATGTTAAGAATGCTTGTGCTTTCTTGGGAGATGGAATGTCTAAAATTGAAGTAACTCTTTATCATTTTATTTTATGAGTGATGCTTATCCATGTCATGTAAACTTTACTCATCAACTTGGTTAAAAAATTCTGTTTTTTGTTTTTGAAACCATTATGTGATATGAAATGACTTCTTAATATTCTTTGTAATTGTTAGCAATATGCTAGATGTAGGGATCAAGTTGATTTTGTAAGGTTGAGTTAGTCTTCATATAAAAAATAATACGGTAGCAAAGCTATCTGTTAGGGTTATCCATAAGTTATCCTCGCATCAAGTCTAATAGTACTGGGCGTGAAGGGTATATTGAGAAAAACCCGAGTCTCTCATTGAAAAGAGATAACTCCTAAAAAATTAAAATGAAAGACACCTCTCGTTTTAGAAGCCAGTGTCGTAAGGATGAGTTAGGCCAAGTGTAAAAACATAGTAGGACTTGAAACTGAAAGAGAAAAGGACATACATAATAGAGCACAACAGCTCCTGCTTGAAGGAATGGAACCCTTTTCTTCTCCGACTAAAGTTTTATGTTCGCTTATTTCACAAAGTTGCTAACAGGTGATGATTTTTGGGAACAAAGCTGTGTTGCTTAGCCACATTATATCATCAATTAGTTTGCACCTAGTGGAAATAATCAATAAGTAGCCATTCTAGTGTAGAAGAATCTGGCATATGAGCCAAATTTACTTTTTGCGACAAAAAAATGGTTCACTTCTATTGACTGATTACTTATCAAGACTATGTAAGTACGTTTTGTTGCACAAATCTGATAAGGAATTATAATTTATATCAAATTGAAATTTCAATATGCAGCAGTTATTTCTTTAGGATTTCAGTATTAAATTGAACTACCTTTCTTGTATGCCTAATTGAAGCAGTGACTTAATATTCTTATAAGCATTACTCATGATACATCCAAAAAATGACAGTTTTTACAAACCAAAATTGATTGGACTCCTTGTCATTCTTTTTCTATTTCAGAAATTGGAACCTGTTGTTCATGGTAGAGGGAGAAAAACTGATACATTAGATGAGACCTACTTAGGGGTCTATGAGGAACTTCTGTATGCTCGGAAACTTAACCCTGTCGAAGGTATAATCTGACTTTAAAATTGTCTAACTCTCATGCTTCCTCGTTCTAATGAGTATGACACTATATCAAATTCGAGAATCTTTGAGTTCAGTGTATTTATTGCGCTTAAGTTTTAGAGTTCAAACTAAGCATTTTAAATTATTCTTTCCTGGTTTTTTGGCGGGACCTCTTGGCTGTTCTTTACCATTTAATAAGCATTTTTTCAATGGTTTCTCTGTATTGTGACATTGGTAGGTAACCCCTTTGTGGGTAATTAGATAATTGAATAGTTAGGCTGACTTTATATGGAGGAGATCAACTTGTCATTTGATAGAATATGGGCTTTTTGGCATTGGGAGGTGGGAAAACCCTCAACACTCTGGCATTATTCTATAATCCAGGGAATTGTTCCTATCTTTTATAATAATACCAGTTTATTCCGAACAGACTTTGATGGCCTCCTAAATTTATTTAGGATCATAGAAATTAGGATTCCAGTCCACTGAAATGTTTCATTGATATGAATATTTTCTGTTTCCTTTAGTATTTAGTTTGAACCGATTTAGTTTTGGTGTATCAACTTCATGGATTACCTTTTAAATTGTATGCTTTTACAATAATTTTATGCGGACAAGATGGAGTGAAAAAAAATGACGGGCCTTGGAGTAGGGCTTCAATGTCAATGACTAAGACCTTGTTTAGATAAACAACTTAATTAAGCACTTATCATATATGTGTTTATGTATAAGCTATTTCTATAACAAACGATAAAATAAAGTCAACCTGAATTCATATAAGCTATAAGTTGTTTTCATAGGCTATTAGGGAGAGTTTATGGAAATAGGCTGATAACAACTTATGGACATTTCATAAACTGTTTCTATAAGTTCTCCTTAACAGTTTCACAAGTGCTTATTCTTGTAGTTAAGCTTACACAAGTCAATGCAAACAGGCCCTATTGAGTTTTTGGACAGACCAGAAGTTTAATTATAATTTAAGATTTATTTGCCTTGTTCAATGAAATTGTGTTTTGAAATGTCCTGCATAGGCGCTCAATGGACTGGTATAGTAACAACCATTGCAATTGAAATGCTTAAATCAGGCATGGTTGAAGCTGTCATTTGTGTACAAAGGTATCTTAAAAAATCTACATGTTTTGATTGGAGTCCATGTTTCTAATGTCTTTCATTCTTTAACCAGACTTTATTTTTGTGTAAATAACTTCGATCTAACTTTGTATATCATAGTGATCCTGATGACAGATTTGCTCCTAGACCTGTTTTAGCAAGGTTTGCATCTTGTTATGACATTTTTGAATGAACCTGTTAATTATCTCTCATTAAATAGGTTTACTTATTAAAATACTTCATTTCTTACAGGACACCAGAAGAAGTGATGGCTGCTAAAGGCGTCAAGCCAACGTTATCTCCTAACCTTAATACCCTTGCGCTTGTTGAGGTCTGTGATTCCTTTTTTGTGGGAGAATGTGTCATATAAGCACTGTTTAGTGTTTACATCTTTCAATTGCATGTAGAGTCAAATTCTTTATGCAAATATAATAGATATTTAAAAGAAGTTTTCGTTCAAATGGATGAAGGTTACAAACCACGTGGAAGTTCTGTCTAAGGTGTTCTAGTATTTTGTTATCATGTGAAACAAGATAGGCACCTAGAAGAATACTCAACAAAAGATATAATTATATATGTGTGCTATAGAAAAAAGAGAAACGGTAGTTTGGTAAATTCGTTTTTCTGTTCTAATAAACTGTAGTCCTATGACTTATATATGAGACTAGACTTCCCTTAGATTCCCTTAGAGAGATTAGGAAGCTTATTTTGAAAATTGTGTTGATAGTGCTCTAGCGTAGGAGATAAAAGCTACGGGTGAACAATCCAGTTTCCCTAGTTTTGGAAGATCCTCCATTGCTAGGATCCTAACAAAACATCACAAAGAAATGAGACCCATTGTCATTTTAACTTATGCCTTTAATTTGCCATGTGCTCTCAATTTCTAGGAATTTTCAAACTATTAGAATTCGGGAGATGCTAATGACCATTTTTGTTTGCTGATTATGAGAGTTGAGGATGTTTTCTATGTAATTCAATTGTTTTTGCATCCAGTCTGAGTTGTGACAGTAAAATGATCACATTTTTTGACAATACCCAAGAGCATCCGGTCCATCAAAAAAAGTTGTTCATTGTTTTGAACTGGATATTTTCTTACAGTTAATGTTATTTCTCTGACCCTTAAAGGAGAAAGATCTGTAACCGAGTTGTAGAGAGTCCGGGAAGGTCAAATACTTAAATTCTTACAATATGCAACAGTAAGAGAACCTCTCAATGAAAAAAACAAAAACAAAAAACTGGAAGAGAAGACAACATATCAATTTCCAATGATTTTTGTGCATATATCACTCCTCTGTTTAGTTCCATCAATTTCAGATTAAGTTTAATAGATATGCATTGTCAGTGTAAAAATACTTTACACTGACATCCATCCAGTTAGAACTCTATATATTGCCAAAAAAGCTGATTTTGTAACCACATTTTAAAATAACTACAAAATACTTTATTCTCATTGACCGTAAGTGTAAAATTAGTTTACACGAACTGTGCATGTCCTGTTTTCTATTTCGGATATTGTTCAAAGAAAACCTTTTTATATTCATTCTATGATTGTTTGAATTTTCATCATTGACAGGCTGCAGGCGTCAAGCGTCTTCTTTTCTGTGGTGTAGGTTGCCAGGTCCAAGGTACCACTACTTTGAAGGTTTATTCTTTTCTAGTTTCCTTTCCCTTTCCCCATTGTGACTGGTTATATTGTAATGCAGAATAATTTCTTCAATTGCAGCATTAAGATCTGTGGAGCACCACTTGAATTTGGATAAGCTCTACGTTTTAGGCACAAATTGTGGTATGCATATCTTGTGTTTGCTATTCGTCATTTTTGTTGCAATCTTTTTTATTATATTGGACAAATTCAAACTTTCTAAGATCCTTATTCGACAGTGGACAATGGAACCAGGGAAGGACTGGATAAGTTTCTAAATGCTGCGAGTGATTCCCCTGAAACAGTTCTCCATTATGAGTTTATGCAAGATTACAAGGTTCTCGGCTGAAAACTCATGTCTTATAAGGGCCTGTTTGAATTAGTTTATTTGAGTTTTTTATTAGCATAAACACTTGTTACACTGTTTAGAAGAGCTTATGAAAACAACTTATTACATGCCCATAAGTTGTTTTCAACTTATTTCCATAAGCTTTACATGACAGCTTACGAAAAACAGTTTATAGCTTATATGAAATTGTTCGACTTTATTTTATCTTTCCTTATAAAAATAGTTTATACATAAGCATTTATGTGAAAAGCGCTTATACTATAAGCGCTTAATTAACCTATTTATCCAAACATGGACCTAAAGCGTAGAGGAGACAACTTAATTAAGAAGATAAAAAGGGTATTTTCTCAAGAGAAAAAAGGGAGCTCGTAGTAATTAGTAACTGTTGGGGTGGTTAGTTAGAGAATATTCGATTAGTTAAATGTGGAGAACTACGGGTAGAAAAGAGTCATTTAGAAAATTGCATTGTGCGAATGGAAAAAGTGTTCTGTTGTAAAAAAAAAAAAACCTTTTGTGAAGAGGAAAGCCCTTGGAGGAAAGTTTCGCTTGTTAGTACTTGTACAATGTTTTGGTCAGGTAATGTAATATATTTCGGACAATTCATTTTACCAACTACTTCATTTAAAATAATGGTTTACTATAGCATCTTGCCAATGTTGTCTAATATCAGTTATGGCGGAGCCATGGCGTTACATGACGGCGTAAAATCGTGGATTTTTGGCTTTCCTCCATGGTCCACCATTTGCATTCGATAACACTGTCTCTTGCATTATTACCAAGGTTATATTGCCTTACTCAGAGTCTGTTTAAACTTCCTGGCAGGTTCACTTGAAGCATTTGGACGGTCGTATTGAAGAGGTAAAAGAAGACCCTTTATTTTACTATTCGATGGATTCACAAACAAAAATATTCATTTAGTTTTAAATTTTAACTTGAACAGGTTCCTTATTTCTGTCTCCCAGCAAATGATTTGGTTGATGTTATTGCTCCATCTTGCTACAGGTTATTTGTTCTTTTACTGTGTTTAGAGTCACTGTGTTTGGTTTTGTTTTGATTTCTTATATGCTCCTTTATTTTATTTTGCACTAATTGGTCAGAATCTCTCTTTCTTCTACAGCTGTTTTGACTACACAAATGGTTTAGCAGTAAGTCATTCTCTTCTCAACTTTCTTGTCATTTTAGCATGCATTTTATTTCACCTGAACTTAGCACGACCGAGTTTTCTATTTCCACTTGCTCACCTATAAACAAATTGGTCATTCTAATTTCTTCACCATTAGTTTTTTCATGATAAAAAACAATCACTTTATTAGATGGTGTAATATTGTCAGGACTTGGTCGTTGGATATATGGGCGTGCCAAAATATTCCGGAATCAGCATGACACAACATCCACAATATATTACTGTCAGGTAAAGCTACTTTTAAAATGCCTAAGTCTGTTTTTGCACTTTCTTTTGGTCTACATTTTTTCTTGAATTGTCGTGCATAAATGTTTCTTGAAGGAATATGGTTTTACTAGAAGTTGATTCTGCATATTTTGTTTTTGAAACGACAGGAATGAACGTGGAAGAGAGATGATGAGTCTTGTAAAGAACTTACTAGATATTACTCCAACAGTTAATTCAGTAAGTTATCAGCTTTGTTTGTTTGAAGAATCCTCTCTCTCGAAAAAAAACAGATATAACTTTTCGCTGTATTATTCAGGGGGATAGACGACCATTTGTCATGGAGACTGTTAAGGCTGATGATAAAGCTAAATTTGGTATGCTTGGAATTCATTTTGTAATGTATTGATTTTATAGAAGTTTCTGTTGCACTTTTTTTGTGGTCGACATTTATCCTACATTTAGTAGTTGAATCTGGACCAGTGTTGTCAATTGCGGTTTATTCAAATGCTTCTATGCTATAGCCACTATTTGAGAACACTAATTTTGACCTCATGTTCACATGCTTTATTTATGATATTTTCTTTTTGATGAAATGGATTTATCTCTCCAAGGGAGAATGTGAAGTTAACTTACCATGGTTTTTACCTTAAGTATCTTTTCTCTATTTGTTTTGATCAACGATGAATATTTAATTATTTTTCCGTGGAATGTCTGATTTAATCAGGAAGAGGTCCTCCTCAGCCTGCCCCAAAATTTGTTGGAAACCTGATTGCATTTTTACTAAATTTGGTAAATGGCTCTTAAACAATTTTTCCATTGATAGTTTGATAATTGTATACAACATTTATATGCTTAACATAGTGATTTTTTTTCTGTTTCTTGGCTCTGCTTTCTATGTTCAGGTTGGTCCAAAGGGCATTGAATTTGCACGATACTCGCTTGATTATCATACCATTCGGAACTATTTATACGTAAACCGGTTGTGGGGAAAGGAAAGGTATGTAAGATAATTTATTTATGGCCACCTTCACTTTGTTAACAGTGTGATTTGTTTATATTGTTGAAACAAATGGTTGCAGGGCTGATAGGCACATGCCTTCATATGCTAAGAAAATTGTGGATATGTACAACAAAAATGGTGAAATTGAAAAGATGCTCTCAGAGAAGTGATTCTAAAGGATTACATGTTCCAGTCAGTGGCATAGGTGTGCCTTCAAAATATGCATTGAGTCTCTATTTTCTTTGTGTATTGCAGTCATTGTGAATAATCATCAAGTCAAAACTTTGTCTCTAGCTGTACTAATAGTGTAAATGTAAACTATCAGTAATAAGCTTTAGGCCTATATACTTGTATGAACTTTTTTCATGGTACACAATACAAGGAGAAATAAAAATCAACCATGACTATAAACCATTAGATACATTTTGTCAAACTTCAACATTGTAGAGGACAAAATATATTCTGGTGTTTCATAATCACGTATAGTTTCATACTACTGTGCTGGATTCTATATTCCTTGAACATTATGTTCTTATGTCGAAATTCTGTTTGAGCGAATTCCACATGCCGATGAATTTACCGACACAATCACGGATCTTTGATGTAGCACGCATGAGCACACTGCAGAGAAAGTAACGGAGAATGCAGAAACTAACATTGTTCGAGGGCTTTTAGCGGAAACGCCTCAATTGTATTCACTATTTCAAATTAAATTATATGATTGTATAACTCACATAACATGTGTATAATCATATAAACATGAGTATGCCACCCAAGAGTAACTAAAAACAATTAACACTCTTTTTTAAGGTGACCCTATGTCACCAAAAAGTTATTGTAAAAAGAAAAAACAAGAAAAACAAACCATGGGAGGAACATACGAAGGAAATTTAATAGAGATAGTCCAAAATCATGGATACAAAATTATGGCATATTATAAAATACGTTTAAAACACGGTAAACGTGTACTATGATCAGATGGTAATTGAATGATGTTGTTACAGAAGCCAAGTACGGAGTAGGGTTGAGAGACTCTTTTCTCCCTTCCTGATGCTTTAGAACGAAAAGTTATCTAATGCGATAGTTAGGATATATCAGCACCAATAGGGAGAGAGATCTCAACAGACTTACTATATGAGAAACGACTCAACCTATAACAGTTCGTTCCTAGTTACAGTCCATTAATAAATATTATTTTATTTTGTGCAATATTATAATTAGAATTAATAGTTTTGATATAATAATTTATTATTTTAATTCTTGATTAAGGTTAATCCATACTCATGCAAATAGTAAATAAGAGTCAGCCAACTTTATAACTTACTTTTCTATAAATATACTATCTCATATTATATACATAACTATTGTGAAATTAGAATCAACCTTAGTAACATAATATTTTCTATTAGGCATTGTTTGCGAGTTTGGAGGAGAAAGGAGGGGAGAGGTTTGATAAAAAAGAAAGGAGCAAGTGGAAGATATAGATGACATTGAGAGGAGAATGCTTTGAGGGTTCAATTTTCTTCGTAATACGAAATCTTTCTCATTTGGGGAACTTCAAAATTGTATTGGAGAAGGGTTTTAGGGTGTTTTGGAGAGTTTAGATAATTTCTTCAAATTTAATCTACGTAGTTATAATAGTCTTATAATTAAAAATATATTAATCATTAGCATTAATTTATCAATCTCTAAAAAATTACTCTTACAAAAAATGTAAAAGATTGTACCATTTTCTCCTATATTTCCAATCCTCCAAATTCTTTCATTCCCTTCTCCTCTAAACTCCCAAACAAAGGCTTAGAGATTATGCACCAAAATAATCAAATCCTAATATATATTTGTCGGCACATTGACCATATCTTTTCCATGTAGCATTGAGATAAAATTTGTTTTCTTTTGCTTATAAACATGTTGGAAAACATTCATGTTTTCTTTTAAAGATGCTAAAATGAAAAATAGTATTGAACGGTCTGGAAATCTCAGCATAAGAAGTGCTAAAAGATTAATGAAAAGAGTGTCAAATTACAAAAAAAAAAAAAAAAAAAAAAACAATGAGGATGATAAAAGGGTCAAAGCCACCTCATTACAAAAAGACTCTCAAACAATGTAAAGGATTAAGTCACCACAAATGATAAGTGAAAGCAAAATTCGGACGATTCACTTTCAGCCACCAATAAGATTGAAACTTAATATTGTCGAGTAATTGTTGTAATAAACCTGTTAAGTTTGGATGGATTTATTTTACTTAATTTTTGTTTTTTTTAAGAAGTTAAATTAGCCCACCTAAATTGGTACCAGAGAGAATCGAACATGAGACATCGAGGAGGAGCACACTCCCAGGTCCCAAATGCGGAGGAGGCGAAGGAAGCGGAGGAGCTTGATGAGACGGCAGCGGAGGAGGAACGTCCTCCAAATGCAGAGGAGGCGAAGGCAGCGTCGTTGTGTTCAACACGATTGTAACGCGAGCGTCAGTTGCAGTATCGAGGACAATATTGTCTCCCTCAAGATTCACCGATTTGAGAATCGGAACCGTTCGACTTTGGAGAAGCTGGATCGTTGAACGCGGTGCTTGATAAATGGAGGAACGACTCGCGACACTTCTTCTACGAGTTCCAGCCATTACTTCGAAGGTAGGATCAGTAACTATTAACTGTTGCGGTGGAGGAACTTGTAACTGAAAACGGTTACGGCAGAGATGCGCGTAACAGAAAACGGTTACGTTGAAGGATCATTGGACAATAGCGGTTTAGAAAATGATCCCCTCCATCTAGCGCCAAATGATATGTTCGGTGAGAACGGTTGAGTAGCAACGACGGCAGAGAATGCTCTGGTGTGACGGTAACGACTTCCAGCACGGAGGCGATGAGTCTTCGTGGTGGAACGAAGGGTGCATGCAGGCACGTTAGCACTCCAACGCTCAAGTCAATAATGGAACTGAGAAAGAGTGTGTAAGAAGTGTTGTGAAAAATGATGTGCACCTTGAGGGTGAAGCAAGGTCACCCTTATATAGACGCGCATTGGTCATAAACTAATATTTTTGCAATTGTTAATTAAATAAATGTCCAATAAAATGACTACAAGATTCTGGAATAGTTTGATATTCAATTTCAAAATTAATGACACACCATCATGTTCCACTATGATCTCATCATGAAACATACCTAAGATCAAGGTCCACAAGGATTTATTCAGAGAACATAGTTGCGATTCTTGATAGCTTCATCAATGAAGATTGGGGCTCTAAATGCTGCAGCCATTTGCAACATGGTAGCCATTTCCAACATGGTTTAATGGCGCCAATACTCTGGAAGAAGTTCATGTATTGATAAGGGAGGTAGGATATGATTAACTATCATATTTTATTATTATCACTTGTTTGATAAGGGAGATAGAATATGTTATCATCTAATATTTTGTTCCAGGAGGGTGTGGAAGATAAATGACACTGGAGTCTTGACCTTGGAAAAGGGCACTCTGTTCGAGCGGTGTATGTTAAATAACTTAATTGTTGGGAAGAGTCTGCTGCATTTGCAATTTGAAAAGTTTAATGGTATGCACGTAAAACTCAAAGTGTATGGGGTTCTCACACTAACATTTAGGTTCAATTTGCCTCCACCAATAACTGTATATTGGATGCAATAGGAATGACCAACGAATCCATTCAGGATATTATGAGTTACTTGATGTGTATTGCATAATCACATCAAATATATCTCTTAACAGTATTTTACAGATTTATGGTTCTAGCATTCACTCATGCATTAGAGAATTTATGAATGATTTAGAGTAAGAGAATGAGGGAGAATTATGTTGTTAATGTAACAAAATTCGTATCCAAGTGCATTATATGACCCTTCACATTAGAGAAAGAACCCCTTTGCCAAAGTTTATGATCATATACAGCAAAAATATTTACTTGAATCAATGTTATGGTTCATTAAGCACCCATTTGCCAAAGGTTATGATCATGTACATCATATTTTTGACTTGAATCAGTTATGGTTCATTATCTATCAGTAAATAATAATATTCCAATGTATATGAATGATTCTCATGAAGAGTTACAACTTTTGGTGAAGAGTTACAACTTTTGGTTCTAAAGTGATTCCATTATTTTGGAAATCACCAACAGTGTATCATTCGCTTTGTTCTTTGATGTAATCTGAAAGGTCAAAATAACAGGACATTGTGTAGAAGAAAGAGGAACCTTTGAAGGTCTCGCTATTGACCCGAAGGTTATTACTAAATCAGCTTCCTACTAAAGATAATTTGACACGTCGGGGAATCAATCCGCAAACTTCAGGTCAATGTGCAAGTGGATGCGGTCATTACGAAACTACAAATCATTTGTTTGTGGAATGTGCATTTTATGGTAGCATTTGAGTGCATGTTCGGATGTCGCTTGAAATACAAGTGGCTGACAAGTTACCAGTTTTTATCATTTTTTAAATTTTACTTATTTAGCAGGTGACTGTAAAAAGTTGTGTTCTGCTGTAAATGTGATTTGGTTGTCACATGCTTAGGGCTATTTGGTAAGACAAGAACAATCATATCTTCCGGCATCTAGACCAATCATTACAACAACATGTGGAAAGCGTCAAAATGTATTCTTTCATATGGTTACAGGCAAATATTAGTAACTTAACATTTGATTTTCATCATTAGTGGACTAATCTCATTCAGTGTTTTAGCATGATTCCTAGCTAATTCTTTTGTTGTAATCTAGACGTAGTTTTGATCCCTTGTTTGTTGATTGTTACCCTTTTTGAGTCCTAGCAATGCACTCCTTGTGCGAGCATGATGCTCAATTGTTAAATATATTATTATTTCTTCCTAAAAAAAACGTATTGATAGAACAAAAAATGATAAAAAAAATATATCAAGACCACTTTCTCACACTAATGAGTAGTGCTATATGGCATGACTCATATAGCCACGGACCGTCGACACATAAAATTTTGGAATCCACATGAGCTTCGTCAATAAGAGTGTTTGACACTCCGATGTCAATAATTAGTCTATGCAGAATTGCAATTACTCCTATGTCAATAATCATGTATCATGCGAGTATCGGTTTCTACCGCTATATCTCTCGCGTATCTGGGACGTATTTGAAATGTATCCGACAATTGAGGTCACTTTGAATTGGGTATTATATAGAGACAGAGATAATCAAGTTCAAATCAGATTAAGACTACAAATTAATTATGATGTGTAAAACATACAAGTCAAAACATGTGCTAATAACTTTCTATATCAATAAAAAGGCTTAAACTTTCGTGTAAATGTTACCAGCTCTCTCTATACACTAATACATAGTAATAAAGTATGAAAGGTTCATAATTACGTATGTGTATGAGCATCAATCAAATCATCAATGTATATTGCGGCTAAACTTTTTTTTTTTAGCTCAACAGGGTTTGTAGATACTATCGCTCGAGTCACATAAAACAAGAACAGGAAAATTCTTCTTCAAAAGTTTTAACATTGTTTTAATCAAACACTCACAAGAACAAAAGAAATTGAGCGGTTCATTTGAGAGATACTAGTAGGACTCGTGTCTAAAAATAATTTAAAAATTGGTTCGACCAAACTCATCTGTATGTATGTCGCTCTATATCATAAGTCATAACGGAGCCTTCCATTTTATTTGAGAAATCTTCTTTGTTTTTCAACAGAAATCGATGACTCAATTTATAGAAAAATAGACACAAAAAATAGCTAATAGGTCTCGTCACCAAGCTAGCCTGGCCATTATTAAATATAAATGAATTTTTTTTCCTAAATTCTTTGTCTCTATCTCACTTTAAATTCTAGGTTTCTTTTGAGAAACGAAAGTATCCAAAGCCTTTTCATATATCTAGTAAACTGTAGCACTCAAACAGTAGTCATTAGTAAAATAAATTCTGAACACAACATGGAGGAATGGGCTTTTGATGTTGATAGAATAAGAAGGGGTGGTGCCACCCATGTGTTTTCCTATATCATGTCTAAGTGAAAGATTGCATGGCCTTTATGGTAACCTTGGAAGTTCTATGATTTTAGTCGACAAAAGAAACAGAAATGTAGTGCATATTACAGGCTGCAATTAATGTCTCTATATTGGATTCCAAATTCTAACATAAATCTTTGTTCTTTGACTTGCATGGAATACTCAAGAACCAATGTGTATAAATAGATGGGCGTTTTCTGCTCCCACAGATTTTGGTTTTCCCACTTGCAACTGTGTTGTGCTAAGTACACTACAGATGGGGACACACAGTTGATGGAATTGGTATCTATATTTTTGGTCTTAAGTTACAAAGTAAGGGTTATGAATAATTCGGAATTCGGTCAGAAAGTAAGTAATGTTTGATCAATAATTGTTCTGGTCAGTAGTTGAACTCGGATACCATTTGATTGACCATAACTAACAACTATTTGGTTTGATGGTATCTATCTAAGGATTATGTTTCCTCTCAATATCTTCTAAGTGACTTGATTTGAAATGAGTGTATCAAAAGATTGTGAAGGTATAGAACTAGAAGTCACCTAATCAATCGTTGGGACCCAAACTATGGAGGTTTACAAACTCTCATTCTCAATATGGGCACTCCTTTAATTTAGTGATCTTTTGAAAATAGCCAACATAATGATATTAAGAATAGAGTATAAGGTCCCTCAAATAAAAAAATTAGAGTATGATGATTACTTCAAGTCCATGCAAAAATGTTGGTGACGTATAGTTATAAATTGCCACCACTTTGAAATGATATAATAATTTCGTTGTTATTTTAGAGACATGTATTTAAAAAGTCATAGTATATTACATGTTTGTACTTGTACATGAAACAAAAATGTACTTTTTTAAGAGTGGTCAAGGTAAAAAATCATTTGATCCAAACATTATATTGTATGGAATTTGGTTCAGAATCTTTACGTAGAAAAGCCGATTTGATTCGACTAATTAAGTGGGTTTTAGGGGAATGGATTCTCTCAAGTAAAATCCACTTAATTAGTCGAATCAAATCGGTTTTTCTACGTAAAGATTATGAATCAAATTCTATACAATATAATGTTTGGATCAAATGATTTTTTACCTTGACCACTCTTAAAAAAAGTACATTTTTGACAACTTGAAAGAATTACCCTTAAGAGAATTCTTTCTCGAGTTTAAGATATCCAAATAATTAAATTTCTAACTACACATAACTAAAGACACACAAATTTGGTCCCTAAAAAAAAGTGAAGTCATTGACAAAAAAAATTAATTCTCTTAAAAAAATAAACTAAAACAATTTAATTCTTTTAGCAAATAAAAGTCCGTGTGAGTTATCAGCTAAGTAAAGACAATCCATAATACATGTAAGGTCTGGAATTCGAACTCCGACCACCACAAATAAAAAAATTCTTAATAATTTTTTTTTTAACCGTCATTGGAATTATGTCGGGGCTAAATTCAAGTTTGTTGAACTCTAAGAACCAAATTGATACTTCCATATTTTGTGGAGTACTAAATTGATATTTTTTTTTTTGGGAGATTAAATTGGATAAAATTACATTCTCAAACTAACTAAATAAATGCACATTCACATCCAATTAAACCAATCTCCCAAATACATAACTAAACTTCCAATTTGCAACAACTTCAAACCTTCAACATATTTCCACAATATGCATAGTTTAACAGTCTTGTTCATTTCGTGATTGAAGTAGAAAATGCAAACTAAAAAAGAATGAACAATATTCGAAATTCAATGATTTTTACTAAAGATAGTTTTTTGTTTTCGAAAGAATTTAAACTTAGTATCTTGAGGTGGTGGCTCACATAAATTCATTAAGATTCAATTTGTCCAAATATATAAAATTAACTCATCCCCAACCTATTTTCATTATATTCAATCAAAAATCTATTTGTTATAGATAACTCAATAAAACATTAATTATTGGCAACCTACAACCAGAAATATTCCACAATGATGATTAGTTTGTTAGCTGAGATTTGACTTAAAATTTTAAATAATTTATATTTAATCAAAAAACTTGTTTGGTGTATGGTGTCTTGTATCTTAGCACTAGCGTTGTGCTTCCTATTGCTAGTATTTCATTGAATTTTCTGGTGTATTGGGTTGTTTGCTTTAGCCATACCATGGGTGATTGTTTGGGTTGGTTGTGCCTATATTATGAGGTTTTGTCACTATGATTTAATACAAGACTTAAGTACGAGGACTTTGTATGGTATTTTCGTATGAGTTTATCAAAAAAAAATTGTCAAGTAGTTTAATGGATAGAATTTACCTTTTTTAAGATGAATAAGTGGAAAGTCTGAGGTTCGAACCGCAAACCCTGCATATAATAATGCATATCCCTGTCGACTGAGATATACTCACGGGATCAATAATTCTTACTTATAAAAAAAAATGTCTCATGCTTTATTAGAACGAATGTAAGACTCTAGGAGAAGGGAAGAATAAGAAACATTGTTTCAATAAGTTTAGATATGATAGGTGACATAATTCAGATTCATTAAGTTTTTCTCAAAAACATATATTTTGTTTATGAGAACTTTTTAATTAAATGAAACGCTTTGTTAAAAAATAAAATTGAGAACTTTTTAGTTAAAAGAAGTTCTAAGTACTCCTCACAACAAATTGTTATTTGCTCAGGAATACTTCGCCAATCATATTTACTAGAGAATTTTTTAAAATTTGAAGAATCTGATTCAAATTTTGAACCATATACATCAGTTTTTGTTGATAAAAATGTCTCTTGTAAATAGGATCAAAAGGAGTATTAGTTTTACACGGAGTTAATTGATCGATATTGTGTAGTTCTTACATATGGTAAAGAAAAATTATTACTATGGCAATAGTACGAATAAAACTTTGTTTGGTAAAAGATTGGATAGATGAAAACTTATAGTTGGTGAATGATGACGCATAACTTATAGATGATAGTTGATGGTTAATGACTAATAATCGATAGTTAATTGAATTGTTTGCTAAACTTAACGGTTCAACTAGTTGATAAATGTAAAATAACGTAAAAGAGCATTTTTAATTCATAATAAAATTTAAATCACTTAATATTTGGGTATTTAAATTTATTAATTTAATCTATCTTTTATATATATATTATTAATTTAATATTAGTTTTCCTGATGTAAATAAATTAAAAAACCCTTAAATGAAAATCCACTTTTAACAATAATAATATTAAAAAGTGCAAAGTTCTGTCAAAAAAAAATTAAAAGGGTACAAATTAAAGGATCCGGAGTTCCTGTTTCACGCAGTACTCATTCATGGTCATAGAAACACGACCTAAATGTTCGGATTTGCATAAATAATTTCACACAGTTTTGATTTCAACCGTAAATTTCTTATCAGACGGTTCATATCATTACTGCATTATCGTATTTATAGCGTGGGATCCAATTCCCAAATTAAAGTCTACTATAATGATATAAAGGGTGCACTCAAATAATCGACACGAGAAACCAAATGATTGTAAGTGGTTTATAAGCTCTACTATAAAATAAATTGTTTGGGGGAAGCGAACTATACTTACCTCAGTTAAATTCGAGATTACCATGACCCATTTTCTCAGAACCAAAAGGTCAAAAAAAAATGATAACAGAAACAAGAACTTGATCTTTCAAAAATGTAGGTTTGAAGAATGATGGGTTACTCTTGAGAGTAACTCATAGCAGGGAAGACAAATAATGACCAGACATGGAAAACAAATTTAGACACTACTAAAGTTAAATATGATATTGTTTTAAGTACTAAAAACATGTTTAATCCTTAGTATTTTTAAAAGTAAAAAATAGTGATGATGTATTTCCACCCTTTCCCGTCTTGTTTTTACCATTATAATGTCAAAAGATGTGATGAACGATCATATTGAAAATAACAAATTTGTATAGGGTATGTTTGATCTACTAAAGTAAGTATTGGACATAAGAACATATAAAACAACACAATATAAAGTAGAACAACACAAGACAAACTATTGTGATATTAAATGATCTTTGGTCTTACACAATTTTTGGTGATTAGTTATCAACAAAGCTAACAAGACAAATCCTAACTATAACCAATGCTAAAAGTGAACTAGTTAAAAGAAACAAATTGGTTTTTCATAAATTTATGTTTGAAACAAATTGCATTCGAACATTTGTTCAAGTGTGGGAGCAAACTTTTTCTATTAGATCAAACTCATGTTATAGTAAAGAGAATTATATCGATGTCCATGAAATTGTTGCATATTGTAAATCTCGAATTCTTTTTTAGATAGATGAGACGGCAAAACCATCATAAACTTACATACACAAAGTGGAAGCTCTAGAATTCGAACTCTGGTCATGACGTCCGACCTAACAATTTCTGCATTTTTTCCGGTTGAGCTATAATTTATGAGACAAGTTCCTGTGTAAATCTCAAATTCTATCAATGTGTAATTGTGTATGATTCTCTTTCTTTCTCCATCGATCTAATATAAACTTCCATTGATTAATTATAAAAAAAACCATTTAAAATACAAAATCGTGCTCTATGATAAGAGTAAAATTGTTTCTTTTCTTTCCAATTTCGTTCCTATCCATAGCATCAAAGCATCTAATATTTATTTTCTTATGACATCAGGATCTGTCCATGTGCTATGCAACATGGGAATATATGAGGTTCACAAATTCGTTTCCTTCCAACTTCAATGTCAACATTTATTGTGCATTTTTTGAAGCACAAAAGCCCTTGCACTTGCCCTTTGGATTAAAATTAAGAGTTTGACCCAAAAAATAATAAATCAGATTATAGAAGAGAGAGAGAAAGATAGGTTTGACTTCAGTATTAAAACATGAAATTTGTAATACAATACAACATCATTAGAGTGTGAAACAATATATTCCATACATTATAAAAATAAAAATAAAACATAATTAAATAAATAAGCCACATCAACCTTTGTACAGAAAAAAATAATAATATCTAAATTATTATCAAACAGTTGGATTTTCTTAAGGAGAGGGCTAGTTTTTTGTGTGCTATAATTTGTATTAAGGAACTCTACATTATTTTGTGTGTGCATTATTCTTTTGCCATAAGCAAAAGAAGCTAAACAAACCCAAAATATGTTTCTTAGTGCCTGATTTAACGGGCGGTTGCAAATCACGTTTTGCTTAATATCACGGTAAAAAACCACTTTAACGCAGAAACTTCAATTCTTAGCTTCTTAAAATTACGGCCAGATTTACACCAAATAGTATCCAGATGTGATTTTGCTTCATCAAACGCCACTTCAAACTGACACTTAGAAGTGTGATATGCATCTCCTATGACGTGCAGCCACTGTTTTCTTTCTTTGTTTATTTTCTTCTTTCCAACTTTTAGCAATGTCTTGAGACACACTAATTGCATCCAATGAAGCACCAGAGAGTCCTCTCCTTGTAAATCCAACAGCATATAGACCAGCATTTCCTTTCCATCCATTTGGAAATGGATCTTTTGGCATTCCATCTTTGGAAAAAAATTCATTTTCCTGTTTAATACATAACATTAAATAATTAAATAATCAACTTAAACACAGTGAACTACTAAGTACTGATCAGATTAGGCGTGTCCTAGTGTCAACACATGTCGTATCTGATACCAACACAACACCGACACACATAATTACACTAAATTATGTAATTTTCTTAAATTATCAACGGTGTCGGTGTCCGTGTCTGTACATGTGCATCATATGTACTAACTCTAGTTTCATTATTATGAAATTGCAAAGAAGGACTAAATTAACAAACCTTAAGCCATGATGGTACATTGCTTCTATAGCCAGTAGCAAGAACAACAGAATCAATATCAAGAACTTTTCCATCAACAAGTTCAACTTTCCCTTGTGAAAATCTCTTTATTCCAGGAACAACTTTAATTTGACCAGATCTAACTTTCTCAAGTGCTCCAATATCTAAAACTGGTGTCTTCCCTGAAGTGTTCTTAAGCTCTAAAGGTCCCATACATGGCCTTTTAAGACCATACTTTTCAACATTTCCCAAAATCAAACGAGTTAGACCAAGCAATATCTTATCAACCATCCATATTGGTAACTTTTTCATCAACATAACAGCTACCTCATAAGTTGATTTTCCAAATATTTCCCTTGGCAACACATGAACCTAATAATAAAAAATCACATAAAAATAAACATGGTCAAAATCTATACACATAAAAATGCAAACTATGAATCAAGATTAACATAATTAATCAAAGTAATTAATTTTCGTTTAAGTACTCACCGAGCTTCGAACAACCATTGATGGATTTGCATTATGGTTACAAAGATCAAGAGAAACTTCCATGCCGGAATTTCCACAGCCAACAACAAGAACATTTTTGCCACTATAATTCACACCAGATTTATAGTCACAAGCATGCATAACATTTCCACCAAAATCAGTCAAACCTTCAAACTCAGGCTCAACTTTTTCCGAGTTTTCACCGGTAGCGACCACAAGCCACCTACAAATATACTCAACTTCAACTACTTTATCACTTTTTTTCCTAATGGACTTAATCCTCCATAGACCAAAGGTTTCATCATACTTAGCAGAAAGCACTGTTTCATTGAAATTTGGTGTTATGTTAAAGTTTTTAGCATATGATTCAAGGTAACTTATGAACTGAAATTTTGAAGGGTATTCAGGGAAGTGATCAGGGAATGGAAAATTTGGTAGTTGACACAACTGTTTAGGAAGATGAAGTTTAAGACGATCGTAGGTTCGATTCTGCCAAAGCGAAGCAATGCAGTTAGCTCTTTCGAGGACGACGAAAGGAACATTTTGGTCTTTCAGACAAGCTGCAACTGCTAAGCCTGATGGACCAGCTCCAACTATAACAGGTCCATTAACTAATATGCAACGGTTTTTCAAAATGTCTTCGGGGTCGAATGTTTGAGACATTGGTGGCATGTTTAGACTAATGTTATGCATTTTTGTTTGTGTTATGATTGAGAAGGTTGAAGAAATGAGATTGTGTTGAGAGAATGAGAATGAGGTGAGGTTTTGTTGTTTGAAATGAGGAGTGTGGAGAGGGAAAGAGGATGTGTGGGGGTATAAATAGAGTGAAGGGGAGGTATGATGTGGCAGTGGTTTCAGAATAGCATGTGATGTCATTGGAAAATAATAACACATGGGTTATGACTTATGACTTATGATTAGAGATATCTTTATGAATGAAATAAATAACATCACCAACAATCAATAAAATTGTTTAAAAATATGGTTGCACTAAGAAACACTTCATGTTGAAAGCGTGTCTGAGATCATGTGTATTCATGTCAAAAACCGACACGACATATGCACATATGATTGTATTTGATTATTTTATTTTTTAAGTTATTATCGATGTCAAAATGTTGAAATTAATACACTTGTATAAGTGTCCTCCACAAGATATAAGTGCTTTCCTATTCTTTTTTTTTTTGTTGTATTGACTTCTTTCGACAAATGTTTTTGTATATGCAATAACTAAAGGGAAATGATAACCATTGCCTTAAGGGTACTTGATAAGAAACTTAAAATAGTAATTTTATCTTGGAAATTGTACATTCAACTTATTGAAATAGTAAAAAGCAACTTTTTCTACATGAAATTTCACAATTATTTTCTTTTTGGATTCCTTAACCATTGCCCTTAGAGCAATGGTTAGCAAGACCCATAACTAAATGGTTAAAGAACTCGAGTATCAACCATTTTAACCTACTATGTTTTGTTGTTTTAGTTCTCTTCTCAATTTTAAAATTTAAAATGATAAAGTTGTTTAAATAGTTCAACAATTAACCTTATAATTCAATAACTTAAAATACTTACTTCAACTTTTAGAATTTCAAAGAAATTTTTTATATAACCCATTCTTTTTTTAAATAAAGAAGATATTGAAATTTATTGGTAGCATAATTTATATTGCTAATTGATAAAGCCATCAAATTAAAAAGGAACATTCTAGTTTGCTAATTGCGAGCTAACAGAAGCTAGTCAGTGGTCACTTAATTCATGTCCAACCATTCATGAATTGTTATATTTTAACATATACCACAAATTTTAGGCACTGCCACATGTATATTTCTAGTATAAAGTTTAAACCATTTAGGGGATCATTTTGAGGTCATTTTTCATAAATTCTATGTAGAAAGGGATTCTTCATGTATGCCTTTATTTATTTATGAGAAACATCTAGCAAGGTACACTATGCCTATCACTTCTATAAGTGTTTTTATTAAATGGTCAATCATGTGGCTCAAGAAAGAGAATAAAAAGAAGTTGGTCAAAAAATCATTTACATGACGGTGAGTTCTCATAGGAATCTTATTGTTGATAGTTGATACTACTCGAAAACGTATCAACTTTCTATTTGATGTTGGTCTAATTAAAGAACCAACACAAATCGCTAGTGCTTATACTCCATTGGTAACATCATCAACCTCATGAGTCACTTTACTATTTTTAGCCCATGACACGTTGCAGAATGATTGTAATACATTGAGAAAAGAAAATATCAACCCTTTAAACATTTTTTGTTGTAATTGGTATTTCAATTTATTTCCCAATTGTTATGTTATTTAATAAAAATATTCCCCAATTTCCTAGATCAGATTCAAATTAGGATATTTTCCAAGTTTCGAAATGGAATTTATGTTAAGACAAATCAAAACGACAAGATTTGTAATCAAAATCGTATCAAGAGCAACCTTCCCTTGTTTTCCCCAAAGATTGTAGTTAGAATTATTAAATTAACATGTTGTTTTTCCACCTTAAATATTTAAGAGATATGAGAATTTTTTTCCTCAGAAAAGAGATATGAGTTTTTTTTTATCACTTACCATTAAGTATCTTATATTATTTTGTCAAAAAAGAAAACCTACGTTATATAACTTCAAAATGAAATTACAAGAAGAATGACTTATAGATTATGAGATAAGACATGTACTGATCATGTCTTGAATATGATTACCTTCTATATGGTAAATATAAGAAGAAAAACAAATTAGATAACTCGTTAAAAATAATTAGCTTGCCCAAAACAAAACACAAACAAATAAATCGAGTTCAAAAGTTAAGTTATATGTCAATTTTTGGGATCACAAATTCTTACAAAGCATTATAGAGTTTATATACATAGATATGTAACTAACTCCTATATCACTAAACTAGGGTTTTTCTCTAACTAACTGAATTTAAACATCTAATACACCTCCTAATTCATTAGTTAGAGAACTTCGGTCATTCCTAGTTTGCCCCTCAAGTGCTCAAAACTACTTATCTTCAATAGCTTGGTTAGCAAGTCATCAACTTGCTCTATTTGATTTTCAGCTTGCACTTATTCATTGGATGTTTGACTAAATCAATTAGTTTCATCCTCTCATTCTCCTTTAACTTCAATTCAACTAACATCATATTGATCCATTGAGCTTGACATACTCCCATAGAAGTTGTTATGCACTCAAGTTCACAAGAAGATAGAGCAACCACTGATTCTTTCTTAGAACTCCATGAAACTGCTGCATTTCCATATAAGAACATATAAGCTGCAGTGCTTTTCATATCATTTTTATCTCCACCCTAGTCTGAATCAGAATAACTAAGTAATCCATAAGCTTGATTATTCTAATTCCTTGTGAATTGAATACCATAGTTGCAAGCTCCCTTCACATATCTAAGTATTCTCTTAGCTGCAATTAGATGTGGGGTAGTAGGTTTCTCCATTTATCTACTGATCAGACGTGCTCCATAGGCTATGTCTGGTCATGTATGACACAAGTACCTCAAAGATCGCACAATATGCTGGTACAATGTTGAATCAACTTCCTTCGCATCACTGATCAGAGATAACTTTACTCTTGTGTCAATTGGAGTTGAGATTGGCTTGCAGTTTAGCATTTTAAATCTTCCTCTGATGAATCACAATACCTTGTGCATTCATTTCAAATTCAATTCCATGAAAATATATAAGATTGACTAATTCAAACATCTCAAAATGATTCTTCATATTGCTTTTGAAGCATTCAATTTCAGCTTCATTGTTTCCACTTACAATCATATCATCCACATATAAGCATATAATTATCTTATTAGTGTTATTCCTTCGGTATATGCCATGCTCATTCACAAAATTCTCAAAACCTTGCTGAAGAAGAAAGTTATCTATCTTCTTATTCCAAGCTCTAGGAGCTTGTTTCAAACCATATAGAGACTTCTTCAGTCTATACACATAATCTTCTTTCACATTTATCTGAAAACCTAGTGGTTGGCTCACGTACACTTCTTCTTCCAACTAACTATTGAGAAATGCTGACTTAACATCTAACTGATCCATTAACCAGTTATTGCTGATAGATATTGCCGCAATCAATCTAATTGTTTCCATTTTCAACAAACATAGTTAGTTGAGCTACATCATTATCTTCATTCACTACAGTGTTAGGGAACCTCACATAATCATTCAACCGAGGAGATGGTTGAATGTTCCTTATTGGCTGATAAGTGCTCAAAAGTAACATATTTTATGTGTTAATCTAGGCATTTTAGTGACTTGTTTTGCAAGTTATCTAAGGAAAAGCTACCAATTAATGTATTTGTACCATTTATGCATTACATGCCTGATTCTACCCAATTTATGCAGGAAATGACAAGCATGGACCAAGAAAAAAGCTCCTGAACCAAAGTCTGCTTGCTTGGAGCTACCTCAGCTTGCTTAAGCGTGCAAGTTCCAGAGAGCAACTCCTTAGGACGCTTATTGCACGCTTTCTGCACGCTTGTTGAATATCAGCTGCTTGCTTAAGCGTGCACAACATCGAGAGCAAAAGAAGTGCTTGCTCATGGCACACTTACAGTTCACTTATGAAGAAAAGGTAAGCTAGCTTAAGTGACCTCAACTCGCTTTAAGCGACCAACTTCCAGAGGGCACTAGAATGGTTCGCTTTCTGCTTGCTTCCTGCGCGCTTAAGCGAAGTTCATCAAACTTCAGTGGATAAGGCCCACATGACAGTCTCCCATTGACCAACGAAAGATTCCTTACCGTTTGCTTAAAGCGGCCTCAGCTCGCTTAAGCAAACGAGCTCGAATACAACCCATATAAATAGTTTTCTCTTCTCTTTCCACATATCTTATCATTGTTTTATTACATTTTCTGGTTTTAGAGAAAGAAACTAGGGCATTTCTAGTGAGAGAAACACAAAGCAAGGGTGTTAAGAGTAGATTCCTCCAAAGATTTGTTGAGACATCATGAATCTTAGCATGGAATCTTCATCTTTGTTCCATATTTTGCAAAGCTTTAATAGACATATGTAACTACATCTACCCTTGTGGGTTTTGAGGTATTCAAACAAGCTATTACGTAAACTCTTGATCATTTAATATATGGTTATAGCTTATTTATTCAATATTGATTATTGTTCTTGTGTTTAATGCTTTATTTATGATTTGAAATGTTATTGCGAAATACTTTTGAACCTAGGGCTAGAACAATAATCTATCAATGTTTTTATTCTAGACATAGAGTTTAAGTTTTGATAATCACTTGTGATCAAGAACTTAATGCTTTTGTATCATTTAATTGATTGAGATATCATCGATTAAATGATATGATTGAACTCATGAAATTATTTAGACATAAATAATGATTGAAATCATGACATTATTTAGACATGAATAATGTTTTTAAGTGACTGTGATAATATCGTTTAAAGAGCTAGAATCCGTTATTTGATCGAGAGATTGCAGTTGTTACGCTTGGTTGATTATCTCTAACCCCAAGCGAAATGACCATATCTCGTCTCTATTTATTTTTATGTCGAATGGTTAAAATACCCAAACACTTAAGATGATAAATGTCGTTAAAATGCTTATGAGATACGCTAGTCCCTGTGGAAATGATCTTAATATACTCACATGTAAATAGTAATTAGACATGTAAAAATCTTAAATCATTGGCCTATGTGCACTTCCTTCATCTGTAACCTCAACATTTTCTTCTTGGTCTTCAATTTCATTCTCATCTGTTTCTGAATTAGACAGATAGAACTGATTGTCAGTCTTATATGGTACCCTTCCTTTCCAGTGCCAGCTTCTTGACTCATCAAATTTCACATCTTTGCTAAACGCTACTTTCTTACTCTTGAATCATGGAGCTTATAGGCACCAGTTGAGTGATATCCAACTAGAATCGTTGATTGAGACTTGTCATCTAGTTTTCTTCTCACTAATCAAGAATATGTCTGAAACACAATGAGCTAAACACTCTAAGATACTACACACTAGGTTTAACTCTAGACCATGCTTCTTTTAGTGTCTTATCATGCAACTTCTTAGTAAGAATTATATTTATGAGTTATGTTGCAATAGTTGTATCTCCGCACAAATAATGAGGTATCTGATTTGCTTTAGCATGCTTCTCATCATGTTTACCAAAGTTATATTCTTTCTTTATGACATGCCATTATGTTGTGGTGTATAAGGTGCAATTACTTCATGATTTATGCCATTTGAAGAGCAGAAATCATTGAATTCACTAGATGTATACTTCGCTCCTCCATATGTTCTTAATCTGCTAATTACCTCACCACTTTCATTCTGAACTAGCTTTCTAAACTTATTAAAGACTTCAAACACATCACTTTTCTTAGCTAGCAAGTAAATCCACAACTTTCTAGTGAATTCATCTATGAATGTTACAAAATAATTGTTACATCCTTATGTTTTTACTTCAAAAGGTCCACACGCATTAGAATCAATTACTTCATGTTTCCTAGTTGCTTTGAATGGTACCTCAACTTTTTATGAATTTTTTCCTTGCTTTCATGTGCAACACATCTCATAGACTTTACTAGGAAACTTGATCTTTGGTAAACCTTGCACCATATCTTTGATGTCATGGCTAGTTTTCATTCTCAGTTTCTGATAGCATACACCGATCCTCAATCACATTAATATTGATCTTGAAGGTTCTTTGCTTTGACAGTGGAGCCTTCAAAATCAATCTATTCTTTCAGTAAAATACTCTAATAGTTTGTTCTTCCATCTTTATAGTATAGCCTTTTTGAAATAACCGCCCTATACTGATGAAATTACTCTTCATGTCTGGCACATATAACACATCAGTGATACAAGCTTTCTTTCCATCTTTTCTATAGATCATAACCTTGCTACTTCCTTCAGCACAAACTATATTACTCTCTGCAAACCTTATCTTCATATTCACTGAATCATCTAACTCAGTTAACCAAGACTTTTTACATGTCGTGTGATTTGAGCATCCAGTATCTAAGTTCTACTCGTCATTCTTTTCTTCACCACCTTTGATTGTTGCCATCATAAACACTTAATTTGAGTATGAATCTTCATTTTGAGAAAACTGAGCTTCATCACCCTTGTTCCTTGAACTCTTTTGCGTATGCATTCATAAGCATGAGGACCCAACTTCTGAAAAATATAAAATTGAATGTCCTTATTATCTTTCTTCTTTTGATATGATGTAGGGTTTGCTTCTTCTTTTTTGTTACCTTTCTGATTCTTGCTAGAACCTTCACCATTTATTGTAAGATTGATCAATCTATAGGGTTTCTTCCCTTTCTCGAACTTTCCCTTCTTCACATATTGAGCATGCAATGCTTGATCAGATGTAGAACCTTTGATTCTTTCTTTAATTCTATCAGTCAATCTCAATTCATGTGCTTCAAGACTTGCTTGCAGTTCTTCAATCTTTATAGTATCCAAATCTTTGGATTCTTCCAATGCCAGAACAATATGATCAAACGTTGGTGCTAAGGTTGTGAGAACCTTCTCAATCTTCATCAAATCAGTAATATTATCCCCATTCCTTATGATCTGATTTGCAAGATTCACCAACTTATCAAAATATTGACTTATGGAATCTCCTTCTTCCATAGTTGACATCTCATATTGTCTCCTTAATGCTTGAAGCCTTACTTTCTTCAATTTACCATCTCTAGAATACAGTTTCTCAAGAGCATCCCATGTTTCCTTTGCATTCTCATAACACATAATTTTTTCAAAGATCTCACTACTTACACACTGACGGATAAGAAACATAGTTTTGCCATCTTTCTTCTTTGCATCTTTGTTTGTAGCTTGTTGAACATCAGTTGTGTTTCTTGCTAATGCTGGTACTTCATCATTAACCACTTCAAGAACATCTTGGTACTTAAAGATAACCTTTATCTTCACAATCAATTGATCGTAGGTGTTTCTATCAAATACTGGTAGGTGCGCAGGGAAATTGTTGTTGTGAGTTTCCATCCTTCACAGATTCTCCAACAATGGTGATCGAAACCGGGCTTTGGTTACCAATTTGATAGAACAAAGTGCATTAATGTGTGTAAACTGATTTATGAGAATTATGGTTCTCGGAGAGAATTGAGATTGAAACAAACTTATTTATTGATAGTAATTGAATGTAATATATTTACAAAGCATTATAGAGTTTATATACATATAGATATAGATATTTAACTAACTCCCATAACAAACTAGATTACTTGATTTAGAAGTTAATGTAATCTATTTACAAAGCATTATAGAGTTTATATACATATAGATATAGATATGTAACTAACTCCCATAACAAACTAGATTACTTGATTTACAAGTTAACCAATATAGTTACCTCTAAACTAGGGTTTTTCTCTAGCTAACTTAAATATAATGCTAACAACACGTTCTATCTATAGATTAAAATCCATATTGTGGATCCTATATAAATTTGGTGGGTGTAATGAAAATTTTAACCAATAGAAATGTATGTCTTAAAGAGTGTAGATAACAATCATTTTCAATATGATAGATATATTTTTACAAATGCATTTTTAGTACAAAATTTAATAATGAGACTATAAAAGATATTTTGAGGGGAACAAATATTTAAGGTACAGCTTGTATATACTTCATGTATAGGATCCAAGATATATTGACAAAGACCAATATATTAATTATTGGGTCATGAGGAGAGCTTGAGGGATCGCCTGCATCACGGCTAGAGCAATCTTTGCAACGGAACCAGCACAAGGATCTTGCACCGTTGTTGTTACTTTCTCCGCAACGGAAACCGATACTAGGAGCCGGTCATCGTATCTTTCGTCGAACCGAACTATGATACCACTATTGAAGCACGAAAGGAGTTCAGGGACCGCTCACATCAAGGCATAACAACCACGCAAGTGAGTGAGACATTACAATCTTACCTAAAACTCTAAGACATTGGATTTCTAGGTCCTCTTACTTATATAGTGTTCAATCTCCACTCTTCTATTTGATGTGAGACATATATCTCACACTTGCACACAACATTAATTAATTCAATGTTAAGTAACAAAGTCGTACTTATCACACTAAAAACTTCACTTGGTGAACTTCTTAATTTCGAAAAGGGATTCCCTCGGGAGCCTATTCATACAAACACTTTAACAAGTTTTCATCAAGTTTTGATTCAATTAAGAAAAAACACGAGAAAATACCCACTTGTGATTAATAACATTATCTAGCTAGCTAGCCCAAACTCCTAATCGAGGGATGACAAGGATAACCGTCGATTATACATGTGGAAATAGTTGAACATAGACTCCTAGATTCACACATTATTATTGAAATAAGAACTTCCTAACTCTAATACCAATAGAAACTATAGGTAAGGCCACCAAGTCTCCTTTTAGGCTTCTAGTTTTTTTTTTTTTTACTTAATAAGAAATGACTTTAAAACTAAAATTAATAAAATTTGGGAAATGCTAAAGAGCGCCCTTAAAACATTGGTTAAGGGGATACAAATTAAAATATTGTATTAGAAAATAGTAAAAAGTGATGAATTTAACTTTTAAAAGTCAAAATAATTTTGAATCCAATGTAAACCTACTACTTTTGTTTTCCTTAACAAGTGCGCTTAAGGCACTTGCTTGTTAGCATAACCCATTAAAATTTAATGGACTTTAAAAAACCTTATCTAGAAATTCGAGTTAGACATCCATATGTGTCGGATCGGTCCAAGAAATTAAATTATTGGAATTTTGAATGACTAACTTCATCACACAGTTGTTTGCTTGAGGTTATTTTAATTGGTAAGAATATTGTATAATATATATATATATATATATATATATATATATATATATATATAGGGTCGAGATTCAAACCCTAAATACTTCATTTATTCATCTTATGAAGTGAATTTCTACGCACAATGTTACTTAAAAAAAATTCTTCACCACATCATTGTACCTTGTTCTCTTTGCGCATTGGAACTATGCAAGGTTTGCAATTGTAATATAAGTTGTATTCCACTTAAAAGAATTTTTTTTCGATTACCATCAATTCCAATTGCTAATATGTAGTTGTACACCATTGAACACTACTCATCTTGAAATTGCTGAATGAGGAATTGTTTGGTGTATTGAGATTAGGGATTAAGGATTAAGGAGCCGTCCCCACGTGCATGAGACTTTGATCTTTGTAAAGTTCAATCTTCTCATATAGAGAACTACGTGATAAATTTATCTGTGTTACCTACAAATTTTTACGGCATTTTGTTTCCTTTCTTAAATTTTTAAAATATATTGCGGTAAAGTATTTGTTGGGAAGTAGTATTTCTCCACTTTTGCTTTAGTGTGTTGGTGGGTATCAAAATGTAGAATGTCTTCCTTCAATCATGTGAAAAATTATAAAATTGTTTTGAAAGTATAAAAAAAACAATCGATTGATTGAAGCAAATCATTGTATCAATGAGAGAATAAATGTAATATATATGAAAGTCAATTCAAATAATTGTGAAAGAATTTACACAATTTGTTAGAAGTATTCTGCTTATATATTAAAGTCTACAATGCCAAAATCATAATGTACATAATATTGTAGTTATGTGACTTTTTTTATTTGCAGATACTGGCAATAATGATTGGATCACATTATGGCCATGTTTGGTTCTGTTACAAGATTATGAAGGATGCTTTATTAGCCTAAAGAATAGAACTTTCTTTGATACCCATGATAAAAAGAAAAGCTCTTGGTGGACAGGGGAAGAGAGGTGGTGGAAGTCGAAAGAGTGTTGGAATTGGACTTTTTGGATGTGGCATAATCATAGTGAGGTGAAGATGATGTTTGATTTAGATGAGTGTTTTTTTTGAAGTGAGTAACGACGATGAGTGTATATGGATTTCATTCTTCAGTGGTTGTTACCGATGGAGTTTGTTTTAGGTGGTGAAATTGATTTTGGTGGTTTTGGGGTTCATTGGTGTTGAAGGTAGGTCTTAGTTGGGTGATATGTGTAATTCATGTCTTTATTGGTGTTTATCTTGGATGTTCCGTCTATATACGACATCTTTGTAGTCTCTGATTTACCGGTCTCTATTCATCTTGAGCAGGGACCGAATTTTTAATAAATTTTACCGTTAAAAAGAAGGGTTAAATATGTTTTTAGTCCTTATAAATATTTAGAATTTTGTTTTTAGTCCCTATAAAATAAAATCACACTTTTTATTCCTTGTAAAATTTTCCGTCAGTATTTTTAGTCCCTATAAAATTTTCCATCAACATTTTTAGTCCCTGTAAACAATTTACGTCAGCATTTTTAATTCCTGTGACATTTTCCTTTAGCATTATAGTCCCTAAAATGCTAAAGGAAAATGTCACAGGAACAAAAAAGTGTGATTTTATTTTATAGGGATTAAAAACGAAATTACAGATATTTATAGGTACTATAAACTTTGAAGGTGAGAAAAACACAAGAGAAGGGGGGGGGGGGGGGGGGGGGGGGGGGTTGAATTGTGTTAACTTTTCGCAACTCTTGAAGAGTAAGAATCTGATTCTTCAAGATCAGAGTCTGAATGGATTCAGAGTCTGATGGAAGATCAGATTCTGTTGCAGCGGATATAAACAAGAGATAGAGAGAAAGAGAGAACTCAAGCAATTATACAGGTTCCTTCCACAAACCGGAAGTAGTCTTGTCCCCCTTGCACTTCCATGGAGAGTTTCACTAAAATGTAATATCAATTACAAGTTGCTCAAACACACAGTAAGAGACTTCCAATGCTCAAGCACGCAGGCAAGAGACTTCCAATGCTCAAAGACACAACTAAGAGACTTATTTGCTCAAGGACACAACCAAGAGACTTCTGACACAACTTACAGAAAATTGAATAGAGTTGAAACACTTGATAAACAATCAATTGTGTTCCAATTACAAAACAAAGACAGACTCTGTTTTTCTGATAAACTTAGAGATTCTAGAATACACAGTTTGTAAGAATAATCTAAGTTGTTGATGTGTTTCTGGTTTGACTCAGTAAGAATACAATAGCTTAGCAGCGTAGTTTTTCAGTTGTAGAGTCCCACAATTCTTCAAGTCTTCTATCCTTTATATAGGCGTTGGAAAGAGACGTTGAGACAATCCAGCACATCAAGAGAATTCTGGAAGTTTGATCAATAGTTGTTGATCTGTTGCTTGATATGGTAATAGTCCTTCAAATGCATATTTTGAATTCCATTCCTTTTGAAGCTTAATACCGGTAGACATAGTTGCCAAACTATACGAGGTAGTGGAGTAGTGGAAACAGAGTTCGTACACACGTACTATGTACTATACTGCATTCTTTGTCGTTGAGCATCACACGCTCAAGTTGACTTTGAAGCTAGCCGTTACTCCAAATGAGAGTTTCTTGTGCATCATAATGCCTTTAGAAAACCTTCTAAGAAGATCTTCAGATTGCAGGCTTCAGACTCAATGTAGCACTTCAGCTTCTGATGATCTTCAGACTCTCTTGGTCTTCAGGTTATGATAGTCTTCAGACTCTCTTGAACTTCAGGTTCTGATAATCTTCAGACTCTTCAGATCGTCAGAATCACAAGCAACAAGCTTCTCTTGGTCTTGCTCTCAAAATGTTCAAACAAAATACTTTCTAAGATACAAATCTTGATTAATATCCTGCATACTTAAACAAATATTAGCATATCCAATTGACAATTTTTAATACCTTGTTATCATCAAAACTCAAAACGTGGTATTGTTGAACACCTTTGTTCCAATAAACTTAATTAACCCTAAAAAATGGAAGCTCTTTCTTTGATTTTTGGTTTTATTTTTTTTGTTACAACTTTCTTAAGTTTAATAAGGTTTACTATAATTCAATACTTAGATTTTTTTTTTCGGTGACATTAGAAGCACAAAACTTGTTGGTCAAGAAAAAGAAAGATATCGTTGAAGGAATATACTATTTATTTATTTGTAAATTAGTAAATTTACTTAATTTATACATTTTTATGATTGCGCTAAGGGTAATTCTTCTACTAAGTCATATTTTTATAAGAGTGATTTATTAATTTATCATTCAACTACATAATTTACTCAAATTAGTGTGATCCAAGTGATGAGTAGTCCCATTTCAATAGGTAAAAAATTGGTAAGTAGTCTATGTTGTTGAAGTTGTATTAAAGTTTTACATTCGTCATATTTTCTAGATGTAGGAAGTGTAAATATTTTTTTTTAAGAAATCAAAATCGAATTATATACCACATCGAACAGCAGTTCCCAAGCATAAGGTGTGCTTAGGAGATCACTAAAAGTTACAAAAATTCAGATACAATAAAACAGAAAGCAAATTAGCCAATGCTCAAACAATCTAAAGGGCTTGACCACCACCTCTGCGTGCCATAAACAAACATAGTCTTTTTAGCTTTCAGGCACCCTAGAGCTAACAATTTGACCTTATCTAACAGGCGAGGCACAATAGTAACAGTATTATTGAACAACCTATTATTATGCTCATTCCACACTACCCAAGTACACAAGAGCCATATGAGCTGCATGAACGACCTTTTAGCTTTACCAACACCTGTCAAATGAGAAAACTGCACCAGATGATCTACAATAACATTAGAATCCACTCCATCAAAGCCAATCCAACCGCGCACCTATTGCCATAAAGGTGCAAATGTAGAACATGATAAAAATAAATGCTCAGCCGACTCCACGTGACCACATCCAGACACACAAAAGATATCATCCACAGGAATAACACCACGAAAAGCCAAGTTAGCTTTCGTTGAAAGATGATCCCAAATCAGCCGCCACGCAAAAACCGAGACCTTCATAGGGACCTGATGATGCCATACCAACTCGACATGTAAATCCAGCTGAGAATCATCACCAATAGTCAACAAATCGTAGGCTCCTCTCACGGAGTAACCCTCTGCAATATCAGGAAGCCACTCCCAAGAATCTGAAAAATTAGGAACCAAAGAGAAATCAAATAGTAACGCCCTACACTCCTCTAGAAAAGCCTCCTCCCACGCCCAAAGCCTATAACGCCACCTCCACCCCTCCCCATCCAACTCCAGACCCGTAAAGAATATAGATGCAACTGTAATGGTTTTGTTCTCAGCCAAGTCAAATAAACGCGGAAAACGCTCACAAAGCGAAGAGCCTCCCAACCACCTATGCGACCGGAAGAGCGTCGCAGCCCCATCACCAACCCGCTGTCTAACACTATCACCGAACCACCCACCACCAATGTCACCGTCCCCATCACGAATTCTACCTACCTCCCACCACCACGAAGAACCGCTCCGGCCCTTCACCTCCAACCCCCACCTACTTCGCCATAACGGGCGACTAAAACATGATACCACAAACCTTGCATATCCACTAACATCCTTCAACACCATTTATCTAGTAAAGCAACATTAAACTCCTTCAACTTCCTCGCCCCCAAACCTCCATGCTCCTTTTTAGAACACAAGGTCTTCCAACCTATCCAAGTAATTTTTCTACAATCCTCACTCCCACCCCAAAAAAAATTATTCAATAAAGATTCAATGGAAGAGATTATACCTGTTGGAGCTTTGAAGAAGAAAAGAGCATAGACAGGCAGAGAAGTCATAACAGATTTGAGAAGAATCAAGCGACCACCGAAAGAGAGAAATCTATTATTCCAACTCGACAATCTAGATTTAACGCGATTCACGATTGGTTCCCAAAACTTAAGTCTCCGCGGATTACCACCTATAGGCAGACCTAGATACATAAAAGGAATTTTTCCCACTTTACAACGCAAGACCATCGTTGCCTCATTTAACCATGACTCAGAAATATTACTACCCACCAATAAACTTTTATTAAAATTCACTTTCAGACCAGACATAGATTCAAAAATCACAAGAGCTGCTCGCATAGCCCGCACATTCGCCCAACTTTTGTTCCCTACTAATAGAGTATCATCAGCAAATTGAAGGTGAGAAACCACAACCTGATTAACCGTACCCACTGCATACTCTGTGAACAAGTTATTCTCAACCAAAGCTTTCATCACAATATTAAGACCTTCAGCTGCAAGCAAAAACAAAAAAGGAGATAGGGGGTCCCTCTGACGTAAACCTCTTTGTAAGCAACTCATCAGTAGGGCTGCCATTGACAAGAACAGCAGCAGTAGCAGAACTCACACATTCTCGAATCCACTTCCACCACAGTACCGGAAAAGACATCCCTTTCATAACCGAATCCAAATAGCCCCAATCAACAGAGTCATAGGCTTTTTCAAAATCCACTTTAAATAACAAAAGCTTCTCTTTAAGTTTACAAGCTTCATCAACAACCTCGTTAGCTATAAGAATGCCATCTAGAATTTTCCAGTTTTTAACAAAAGCAGACTGTGCCTCAGCCACCACACTACTCATCACCAGCCTCAATCTGTTAGCTAACAATTTTGCTAGAATTTTGTACATGCTACCCACCAAAGAGATTGGCCAAAATTCATTTAACCTTTGAGGATTGTCCACCTTCGGAATTAGCACGATGAAAGTAGCATTGATACCCTTCGCCAACTTACCATTTCTGTAAAACTCGGAAACAAACCTCAACACATCATCTTTCAACTCAATCCAGAACTCTTTAATAAAACCAAAATTGACACCATCAGGACCAGGACTTTTAAAACTATCGCAATCCCAAATAGCATCCTTAACTTCAACCTCTGAAAAAGGTTTGATAAGGCTCCCTCCCTCCCCCACAGACAGGGTCCGAAACTGAAGATTAGAGATACTAGGTCTTTCCACATCGTGCGCCTTATAGTGCTGTTCAAAATGCTTGAACACTGCATCTCTAACAGGATGAACACCTTCAATTCTCACCCCGTCAACCAATACCGAACAAATGACGTTACAGCGACGTCGCGACGATATGGTTGAGTGAAAATATTTGGTATTTGCATCACCTTCACGGAGCCATTGGTTCCTCGATTGTTGCCAACAAATGTTGGACTGAAGCCTAGATAAAGAATGCAATTTTGCCGAAACATCATACAACTCGTTACAATCATCCGCAGACAACTCATTAACTTCACCTCTACCATCCAACATCGCCATCTTCTCTTTCAAAGCACCAATTTGCGCAGATAAATTATGTGAGTGGGACACATGTCAATTTTTCAACGCCGATTTAATTAATTTGAACTTTTCCTTTAGCGTGTATCCGCCCCACCCATCCACCTGAAGAGAACTCCACGTGTTCCTCACAAATTGCTTATATCCCGGTATGTCTGACCAACATTTAAGGAACCTTGAGGGTCGCGGTCCCCAATTTTCTTCATCCACCGTAAGAAACAAAGGACAATAATCCGATAACCCTCTCAGATGAGCGACTTGAACACAATTCAGCCACACTAAGCACCAATCTTCCGACAAAAGAAAACGATCAATACAGTTCATTGACACATAAGTTTTTCAGCCTTGCCACTTTTTTAGCCTTGACACATAAGTTTTTTAAGAAACCGTAGTTCTGTCTTTGGGAGGCAGCCTTGCCACTTGTTTCAGCCTTGCCCTTATCATATAAGTTAAGCTTTAATATGAAATTCAAAATTATTTAACATGATATTATAGTTTGATATGTTTACTATCGCAATATAATTTGACACAAGACCCACATTATATTAGACTTAATGATAGGTATTAAAGTTATATTGTAGTCTCACGTTATTCAGAATTTGAAACACTTAAATGTATAAAAGTGATTGAACACCCTTATCTTTTGAACTAATTTTAAGATGGTATGTGATTATGATTCCATACATAGCCATGGTAATTTACCATTTGGAGAGATAATATTTATGTATGCTTTAAATCATGAAAGAAATAATCTCCCGCGGCGTGTGTAGAATAAGAAGGAAAAAACCACATTCTATTTTATTTAGGCTTAATTACACTTTTGGTCCTCGCGTTTTGACCAACTCACGAAACTGGTCCTGCCTCTTTTAAATTGAACAAAACCGTCCTTAAATTATTTTTTTTTTTTGCAGTTTTAGTCCTACCTTCTATTTTCAACTTCAGAAACGCAGAGAAATTGTAGTTTTAGGGAAGTTTTGGACATAGCCCTATACCTCAACCATGAAACAAACAAGGAATAAAACATGTGGGTACAAAGAATTTACTTTATTCAACACACTAACCAAAAAACTTTAATTTGAAACATATCTTAGAAATTAGGACTCTTTTTGGTTAATGTGCTGAATAAAATGAATTTCTTGTACCCACATGCTTTATTCATTGTTTATTTCATGGTTGAGGTATATGAGTATGTCCAAAACTTCCATAAAACTGCAATTTCTCTGCGTTTCTGAAGTTGAAAATAGGAGGTAGGACTAAAACTGCAAAAAAAATGATAATTTAAGGACGGTTTTGTTCAATTTAAAAGAGTCAGGACCAGTTTCGTGAGTTGGTCAAAACGCGAGGACCAAAAGTGTAATTAAGCCTTTTATTTATTTATAAAATTTATGGTGCATTTAATCTGATAAGAAATGAAAGACAAAAAATGATAATTGTAGTTGTATGGTGTTTGATTTGTAAAAATGTTTCAGGACAAATTAGTGTCAAAATGATAAGACAAAAACTGAATTTTTGGTCCCACACAATACCACAACACAACTTTTTGTCTTAAGTACAAGTTATCTAAAATACCAAAATAATCTTTTGCCCATAAAAAATCGTATAAGACCAAAAATAATTCAATACCGTAAAAGTTTGTCATATGTTGTTTTGCATTGTGTTGTATTATTTTGTCTTGTGTTGTTCTATTTAATAATTATTGTATAGCAAATCAAACACGCCCTTAAAGTAAGAAGATCGTGTCCAATCAAAGGTAAGAAATGTTTTAAAACTCGATGAACACTTATTAAAGAATTTAAATTTACCTCTTTTTACTTACTGGAACTCAAATCTTAATGTTTGTTTGTGAGTTTGAAAGGGATATCTTGGTGAAAAGGGAAAGAACGAATGAAAGAAATAGAGGACTTTACGAGTGGAGGGTTTTGAGGGTTTATTTTTTCTTCATAATAAATAATCCTTTTAATTTTCCCTAAAAAAAAATAATCCTTCTAATTTGATAAAACTCAAGAATTGTACCAGATGAGATTTTTGGAGAGTTTATATGATTTCTTCTAATTCAATACATGTTGTTGTGATATCCTTCTAAAATAAATATATTATTATAAGTATTAAACTATCATTATTTAAAAAATATTTTTTTCCTTTCAAAAGATATATTCTTTCAAAGGATTCGAATTTTTTCCTTCATTTTTCTACGTATTTTTCACCATACAAAGTCCTTTCCTCCGCTCTAAACTTCAAAACAAAGGCTAAATCTCTGAACTTACAGTTTGTTTTTTAACTAATACACCAAACCTTAAAGTTTCTTTTTAGGGAATTTTATTATTTGTTATACAGTTAAAAAGACAAATTGTGTTTGATAACTATTGTGATGCAAATCCTTTTCTTAAAAGGAAATAGGAGAGTTATATATTTCATTTTTAAAAAAAAGAGTTATATATTTGATATTTATCTTGTTTGGACCATCTTTTTCTTTTTAATTATTTTAGGTAAATAACCTAAATAAAAACTTATACACATGAGTGGATCGAGAGTTTTCTTCTTAGTTTTACCCGTAGTTATCCAATCCAAATACTAGTGCAGCTAAATGATATTCCTCATTCCTCTGGCGCCAGTTACCTTGCCCCATGAATGGATGCAAAAAATGATCTAATTGGGATATGCAAAATATATTAACTATAGTATGTTACAGCCTCCCTTTTTCGTTCTTCAAAAAAAAAAAAAAAACCTCTCTTTTTTTTTTTTTTTTTTTTTGACAAACTATGTTACAGACTTGTGTACCTAGAACGGTGCATATATTTGAGACTACCAATAATCCTATAAACGAAAGCTGCAGCATACTGGTTTTTGGTTTCACTTAACCAAAAATTATTAGAAGTATGCCTCGATAAAAATTATTGGGTAGGCTGGAATTAAAAGATTCACAGCACATGCTTGGATTGCGCAATAGGCAATCTCTAGAACAATGTTGGTCTCATTGAAAAATTCTAGGTTTCATGTGAACCACACTAACCGGATTTAGATGGATTTAGTATGGAGTATATAATAAAACTGATCATTCAATAGTTCATAATATTTTTAAAATATAATGAATAATCGATAATAATGATAAATATATGTCAATCTAACACCAATTATTATGGTACATAACTCTAAACTTAATTCTAATTTTCTTATTATGGTACATAACTCTAAATTTAATTCTAATTTTTCTTAAAGATAAAGCAATATCACATTCTACTCTTTACCTAATTAATCATTTAATCTAAAGCCACCACAAAAAAAAAAAAAATCATTTAGTCTAAAGAATCTATTAAATCATTTTTTTAACAAATCAAAATGGAATATATTGCTCAAAAGCAAAGGGATTCACCCCGCACAAGGTGTGCTAAAAGTGGTGAATCACCCAAAGTCTGTTACATCAAAAGGCACCTAAAAAAGATGCCACCACCAACAGTAAAATAAAAAATAAAAATTACATGACACTCGTACAAAGGAGTGGGTGCCTCCACCAATCGTGAAAACCAAACGAAATTGGTACAAAATTAGAGGAAAGCCATAATAGGAATTCAACTTCACCTTTTCAATAATATTGAGAGGATCGATTACCGCATTTTTGAAGACACAGTTGTTTCTCTCCTTTCAAATTGCCCAAATACAAGCAAGCCAATTAACCTTAAGATAAGAAAGCGAAGATCGCAACAAACCCATCAAATGAATAAACTGAAAGTAATGGTCCGCTACCGAGCCTGGAAAGACATAAGGAAAACCAAGCCACTGACAGACTGAATACTAGACACTCCCAAAAAAGTCAAATCCAATGAATAGATGATCTGCCATCTCATTGAAACCACATCCTCCAACACACAAGTTGTCGTTAGAATGAAGAACATGT